>CM046001.1:49181042-49781042 GCA_025175895.1 Wurfbainia villosa | reverse complement strand
ATTGGTTCATAACCAAAACTCGTTAACCCGCTCCAATAACTTAAGTTAAAATAAATCGAACCGAGTTGGTCTATTTTAAGTTAAAACGAACCGAACCAACTTTGGTTCATTCGTTTAAAACAAACCAAATCATTTTGGTTTATTTTCCACCATTGGATTAGAACCAAACCAATTTGGTTTATCCACCATGTCTTCATAAGACTCGACCCATCCATGCTTCCATTGTGACAGAAACGATTTCATGCTCGCTCCTTGTTTGGTCCAACCAAATCTAATTTCACTCGATCTGAGAATCTCATTCTAAAGCTCGTTTTAAATTTTTCAAATTACGCTCATTGTGCGTGTGACCAAATAGGTTCCCGGTTTATGTTGGTCATCTATAATTAACCATTAATTATAGAACGATCATGAGTGGCACCTAGTAGTACATCATGATCCCCAATTAATCGGAAAATCAACGGTTGATCCCAGAACCATTTCTGAAACCCTTCAGTAGCTACAATGAGTCATGCCCTATTCCCTTCACTCATCTTATACCCATTTGGTTCAGGACATGGACTATTGTGTCAGTCCTCACTAGGTCGACTATGTCATACCTAGCCTAAGTATTATTTTCTCGTCCTACAGATTCTAGTTACTGCACATGTATCCAAGAGTATCTTACTCTAAACATGTAATGCTTTGGCCAAAGACTTTAGTTACAATTCGACAAGAGACCATGGGTATACATCTCCTCTCAAGGAGTGGTTAATCCTTTATAGGCTATTCAAACACCTTCGGCCACTTCGACTTATACCCAATCATCCCGGGTCCACATCTCCTTGGAGATGCTTGCTTAAGATGTCAAAGCATAAGTCTTTATGACCAAGATGACTTGAATACCGCAAGTCAAAGGAACATCACACTTAAACTGCAGTAAGAACTTCATTAACATATCCATATATGCAGAGAACCATATGAAGTCTTATAGCTGGTCACTCCAATGAACTAGTCACCATAACTAGCATCCACGATTAACTCCAGACATCACAATGTCTCCAGCCAGTGAGAATCAGCTGCTTGGATACACAAAAGAGTATACCTCGTTCTAGTCTCGACAGAATTGATGGTGTCCAAATCCATCAATTCATCGACTAAGGAAAATTCCAATACATCACAATTACACATGTAGAGATACTCACTAGTTGTGATCCAATCACAAATTCTCTCATGCTGTGAATCATATTGCGGACATTAAGTAATGAGTTTAAGATCTAATCAAATACATTAAAATATATATACTTAAATAGTGAATCTTTATTTATCATATAAATGGTTTAAACATAAGGCGATTGTCGTAGGACACCTCTCATATATAAGTAACATAGTCGACTGCCCAGTCGGCTACCGAGCGTTCTGTGCTCGTAAACTCAACCATTAGTCGACTGTCGTCCATGGCAGTCGACTGCTCAGCACATCAGTCGACTGCCATGACACGGTAGTAGACTTCTGGCTTGTTTTACCGCAGTCGAACCCTAGTCGACTCACGACAATCGACTGGTCATAATCCCGATCACGAAAGTGTCGACGCCATGAGGTTTAACACCAAGTATGATGCCCTCATACTTGTTAGACCACCCATAGCCTAGACCTAAGCCTTCTAGCCACCTTCATCAGCCTCATGCCTATCGGATCCCTCCAAGTCATCCATGACTTGTTCATCCATACGCTAGCCTTCAAGTGCTTCCATCGGCTATTGTCATGCTAATGTGGTCTGCATCGCCAAGGTACATTGGACTTACGCTGCCAAGACTCTGCTTGGACTTTACGCCGTCAACCATTGGACTTATGCTGCCAAGACTCCACCCTTGGACTTTACGCCGCCAATATCACTCCTTGGACTTCTCAATTGCCAAGTACCCGTGACTTGGACTTTCACCACCAAGACTACACCCTTAGACTTACGTTGCCAAGACTATACCCTTGGACTTTCCATGCCAACCCAATGTTGGACTTTCCAAATGCCAAGACTCAAGCTTGGACTTTCCCTTACCAAGACCCATGCTTGGACTTTCCTTGCCAACCCATGTTGGACTTTCCATGTCAAGTACACAAGACTAGGATTTCTCCCATGACAATGGTCAAACCATCATCAAACATCAAAATCATGACCTGGGTCGATTGCACCAACAATCTCCCCAACACATTGTCAGACATCAATGTCAAACATCAAAACACAACTCGAGTCAAACTCGAGTCTGGTCAATTGTGACCTGGGTCGATTGCACCAACAATCTTCCCCTTTTTGATGTTTAACAAAAATCAAACACCTTTGAGTTAAGCCTAAACCCTAACTCAAATCTCCTTACCAATTATCTCAAATTGATAGTTTCACTTTCTCCCCTTTTTTGACATACATCAAAAAAGTTCTCCTCAAGGAAGTCAATGTCTCATATCACAATGAAATCTTACAATCTCCCCCTTGGTCCAAAAATACTTAGAATGTCTTCACTCTTCCTAGTGATAAGTCCCATATCACTTAAGAGAGACAATCCTACAAACTCTCCCAATTTCCAAATTGGGCATCTCAAATTTCCATTTCTCCCCCTCATGAGGAAAAATACATCCATCATCCCATGATAGATACCTTCCCCTAAAGGCTTGCTCCCCCTTGACCATTGCACCAACAATGTCCTTGGAGAGTCCCTAAGCCTATAGGAACACTAAACCATCAAAAATTAAGGTCCAAAGATCAACATTGAACTTTCACATACCTTAAAATTGATACACACCCTAACAACTCTCAAAATCCATATCCAATAGATTTTCACCCTTTCTAATGCTTTCCAAAGCATATCATAGGGTTAGGAACAGTTAGAGTAGCCTAACATAGCTGAAACATAGGCTAAACATCCTTGTTTACCCGAAATCAGCGTTGGCAGTCGACTCTGACAATAATCAGTCGACGACCCTATCCATCAGTCGACTGCCATCAAGCAGCAGTTGACTGATAACTGCAAAATGCAATTTTCAACTATCAGATTTGAATTTCGGAAATGCATAAGTAAATATACATAATTTGAAAAATAGTGAAACTTCATACATATGATACTTATACCAAATACAATGGGTGAAAAATATATGAAAAATAATTTACCCATAAAATAGTGAGTTTGATACAAAATTCAAAAGTGAGAAAAACTTCATTATTTTGGGCACACTTTGTATCAACTCTATCAATAGTGACTTCTATCAAAAGATAAGTTGCACCAAGGTTTTTCAAAATGATTTTCAAATTGTTTTAAAACCTTATATTGAATCATGTTCTTTGGGCTCAATGTACATGACTTGTACATTAGCTTTCCCAATGATCCCTACATGATATAGATGAGTTTAGTTTATCTAGATGCAAAAACGATGCACCTTGAACTCAACTCATATCCTAGCATCTCACATATATCTAGAGTGTATCAATACACATACATGTCAATGTAATGTGAGATGTGAGTTTTGTTCATCCTAATCTAGGGTTTCATGTATTTTTCTAAAGCAACGCTACTTGATTCCCTTATACATGGGACTTCAAGTCGTGTCATAGTCCTTAATTCAATTTTATTAATGCATGAAATGATCATGGCATAAATGATGACATAAGTAAAGCATGGCCAATGATCATGTTGTTATGACATAAAATGGAATCTAAGCATACATGACATTATTTAATAACCTAGACATAATCATGACATTTAAATGATAAAAATAGATATGATGTCATGACATGACATATGATAAATCAATCATGGCAAATAAAATGTAAAGGTAAAATAATACCTAAGTTTTAATATTAATTGTCATTTGTTATTATTTAGTTCATTTTGTCATATTACTATTTATCTTCCAAGTATGCCAAAAACTCAAAATGACACACTATGACCTCTAAACATAAGTTGTGCCAATTTGATCAATTTTTCATAGTTCCATAAATTATATTGGCACATCCCAAAAACCTTTAGGATAATAATCATCCTCATTTACAAAGTACCACATTACCTTGGAAATGACCTAAAGTGTCACCTTTACCATGGTTAGGTTAACTACCTATCCATTCAAAGTTGGCACACCTAAACTCATTTAGCGTGAATCGATCACGCTCCTAGGAACCCAATACCTATTGGAGCTCCTTGGGTTTACTAGATATTTGCTAGGGATAACTTCTCTATATACCCTTCTAGGCTTAGAAGCCTTGGTCATTTGGGTCTTACCTAGGTCAACTCTAGAGGTAACTCCCCCTTTGACCTTCTTAGTGGCTTCCCTAAGTTTCCTTGAAACCCTAGCCACTAGGCATTTACCTTGGTCAACCTTAGGGATGACTTCTCCATTGACCTTGGTTTTCCTAGACCTAACTTGAGTTCCATAATCGAATGGAACATTATGATAGGTCTCTTTGGGCTTAGGTTTGTGACCCAAACCTTTCTTGCCCTTGGTTGGACCTTGCTTTCTAAACCCTAGGTTTTGACTCGACCTAGATTTTTTATCATTTGAACCTTGCATTTGATTTTGCATAATCCTAAGGGTCTTCTCCAACTTCTCAAGCCTTGACCTCAAAGCTTGATTTTCAACTTCTAATTTTTCAATTTTGGTGGGTCCATTGTTTCTTTGGTCATTTTTGCCCTTCCTAGGCATATGTCTAGTTTTCTTTTGATTACAACCTAGATTGTCTTCTAATACTTGCCTTAGGTAGAATATTTTTAGGGATATTAGTCTCAAATTTCTCCTTCTTCCTAAAGTGAACATGCTTAGCTCCTAAATAATAAAATCTATTATTTCTAGCATGCTTTTGTTCATGAGTAATAGCAAGATTACTAAAATTATTTCTAGCATGTTTTTGCCTATAACTTAAAGAATGAGCATTATTTAAATATACCTTAGGGTTTGCCTTAGAGGCTCCCCCTACTTGTGATGCTCCTTTGTTGCCTTTGCTTTCCTTCTTCCTAGGGAATTGACTTCTATAATGGCCCTTTTGGTTGCATTTGAAGCAAATGATGTGCTCCTTGCTTTTAATTGTTGGGAGATTGACATCCTTGACCTTTTCTTGACTCTTTTAGGACATTTACTCTTGTAATGTCCTACTTCCCTACACTCAAAGTATATGATATGATTTTTAATATTAATTGAAATTCTTGAGTTACCTAGGGTGGTGGTCGGTGCCGGAGTTAATTCTTCACTTCTTCCGGAGGTTAATGCGACTTCTTGATTTTGATCCGGCTCCAGCGTAGATGGTCTCTCCTCCCCCTCAATCCTAGAGGTGGAGGCCTCTCCTACTTCTTCTACCTCCTCTTCCTCAATTTGAGCCGATGAAGGTTCTTCATGGAGCTTGGCCAATTCGCTCCAAAAATCCTTTGCATCCTTGTATTCTCCTAATTTGGACACAACATTGTTAGGAATTAAATCACTCAAAAATTTGATTACCTTATTACTCCTCTCGAATCCTCGGAGTTGTTCTTCGGTCCACTTCTTCATTTTGAGGAACCCTCCCTTAGGCCCTCTTGGAAATTTGAACCCTTCCATCAAAGTGGCCCAATCATCTAAGTCCATCATCATCATGAAGTCTTCAATCCTCGCCTTCCATTGATTGAAGCCTTCTCGTCCGTAGAAGGTGTACGAAATTTGGGTATTGATGTCCCATCCCAAATTCTCTTGAAATTCCATCTTCCCCTCTAGCGCTTTTGCTCCCGGGTGTTAGTCCGTAGAAGAACTCCAAGCTCTGATACCACTTGTTAGAACCTGTGCGCCCGCTAGAGGGAGGTGAATAGTGTTTCATCGTTTGATCAAAATTTGTTTGTGTGCTTGTCTACAACATGTTAGTACGCAGCAGAATATACAAAAATAAAATAGACAAACACACAATCCACACAAAACAACCGATATAACGTGGTTCAAAATCTCAAGGTTCCTACTCCACGGATTGGGCTCGAAAGAGCCCTAGCGATGTAAACACACACCACTAATCAATAATGCTCCTTCTCGACAACACGTCGGAGGTGGAGAAACCTCGTACAAGCGATTACCCTAAGTAATACAATAAACAACAAGCATATACAAGTAAATACAACAAAAGAATGCAAAGAACACTTTACAAAAATCTTTTGGAATCTTGCTTGTTGATTGCCTTGGACTAGCCTTAAAGACCCTGATTTGCACCAGCAAATCGCTCCAAATCACCCAAGAAAATAGCTGCTAAAACCTTCCCTTCGAGCTGCCTTTATAACCTACACTCGGGCTATTTTCATGTCTGTCAGTCGACTGATCGGGAACCATCAGTCGACTAATCCTGTAGCCGTTGTGAGACAACGGCATGATCCACGCTGGAAAACTCCAACAGATTAGTTGGCAGTCGACTGCCAACATCATCAGTCGATTGCCAATGCCATAGCCGACTGCCCAGTCGGCTATCGAGCGTTCTGTGCTCGTAAACTCAACCATCAGTCGACTGCCATCCATGGCAGTCGACTGCTCAGCACATCAGTCGACTGTTGGCTTGTTTTGTCGCAGTTGAACCCTAGTCGACTCACAGCAGTCGACTGATCATAATCCCAGTCATCTGCTGAGTGTCGACTCGGTTGTCAAGTGTCAAAACACTTGACCAGTTGACTGGTCCATAACCCCAGTCGATTGACAAACTTCAACCATAAGGTTTAACACCAAGTATGATGCCCTCATACTTGCTAGACCACTCATAGCCTAGACCTAAGCCTTCTAGTCACCTCCGTCAGCCTCACACATATCGGATCCCTCCAAGTCATCCATGACTTGTTCATCCATATGCTAGCCTTCAGGTGCTTCCATCAGCTATTATCATGCTAATGTGGTCTGCATCGCCAAGGTACATTGGACTTACGTTGTCAAGACTCCGCTTGGACTTTACACCGCCAACTATTGGACTTATGCTGCCAAGACTCCACCCTTGGACTTTACGCTGCCAATATCACCCCTTGGACTTCTCAATTGCTAAGTACCCATGACTTGGACTTTTACCACCAAGACTACACCCTTGGAATTACGTGGCCAAGACTACACCCTTGGACTTTCCATGTCAACCCGATGTTGGACTTTCCAAATGCCAAGACTCAAGCTTGGACTTTCCCTTGCCAAGACCCATGCTTGGACTTTCCTTGTAACCCATGTTGGACTTTCCATGTCAAGTACACAAGACTTGGACTTCTCCCTTGACAATGGTCAAACATCGTCAAACATCAAAATCATGACCTGGGTCAATTGCACCAACAATCTCCCCAACACATTGTCATACATCAATGTCAAACATCAAAACACAACTTGAGTCAAACTCGAGTCGGGTCAATCGTGACCTGGGCTGATTGCACCAACAAGATTTACCCCAAGTATGATGCCCTCATACTTGCTAGACCACCCTTAGCCTTGACCTAAGCCTTCTAGCCACCTCTATCAGCCTCACGCCTATTGAATCCCTCCATGTCATCCATGAATTATTCATCCATACACTAGCCTTCAGATGCTTCATCGGCTATTGTCATGCTAAGTTGGTCTACACCGCCAAGGCACATTGGGCTTACACTGCTAAGACACATGCTTGGACTTTATGATGCCAACCATTGGACTTATTCTTCCAAGACTCCACCCTTGGACTTTACGCCGCTAATATCAACCCTTGGACTTCCCAAATGTCAAGTACCCATGACTTGAACTTTCATCGCCAAGACTATACACTTGAACTTACGTGGCCAACACTACACCCTTGAACTTTCCATGCCAACCCATGTTGGACTTTCCAAAAGCCAAGACTCAAGCTTGGACTTCCCCTTGCCAAGACCCATGCTTGGACTTTCTATGCCAACCCATGTTAGACTTTCCATGCCAAGTGTCCAACTTAGACTTCTCTATCATATGGCCAATCCCATGTCAACCATTTAGTCAACCCATTGTCAAACAATGGTCAACTCATCGTCAAATATCAAAATACTACTCGAGTCAAACTCGAGTCTAGTCAATCGTGACCTGGGTCGATTACACCAATAATCTCTCCCTTTTTGATGTTTGACAAAAACCAAATACCTTTGATTTAGAACACTAACTCAATCCAATCCTCCCAATTGTCCAAATTGGGAATTATCACATTATTTTATCAATTTTCTCACAATTCTCTCTTTTTGACATACATCAAAAAGGCTCTCCCCAAGGGTACCAATGTCTCATATCCCAATGAGATCTTACAATCTCCCCCTTGGTCTAAAAACATCTAGAATGCTTTCGCTCTTCTTAGTGATAAGTCCCATATCACTAAAAAGAGGCAATCCTCACTTCTCCAAATTCTCAAAATTCTCCCTCTCATAAGGAAGAACACATCCATCATCTTATGATGGATAACCTCCCCCTAAAGGCTTGGTCCCCCTTGACCATTGCACCAACAATGTCCTTGGAGAATCCCTAAGCCTATAGGAATACTAACCCATCAAAATTAAGGTCAAAAGTTCAAGCTTAAACTTTCATACACCTTAAAATTGATACACATCCTAAACAATTCTCCCAATCCATATCCAATGGATTTTCACCTTTTATAATGCTTTCCAAAATATATCCTAGGGTTAGGAGCAGTTAGGGTAGCCTAACATAGCTAAAACCAAGCTAAACAAACCTTGTTTATCCGAAATCATGCCTGACAGTCAACTCTTTCAGTCAACAATCGACTGCCCTTGATGTCAGTCGACTGCCATCTATGGGAGTCGACTGACTTCTGCAAGTGCAGAAATTAGGTTCAAAAATTGAAGTTTGAAAATACATAAGTAATTATACATATTTTGAAAAATCATAAAAATTCATATGTATAATACTTATAACAATCATTATGGGTGAAAAATATTTGAAAAATAAAATACCCATAAAATATTGAGATTGATACAAAATTCAAATAACTTCAATATTTTTGACCTATTTTGTATCAACTCCATCAATGGTGATTGCTATCAAAAGATAGACTTCACCAAGGTTTTTTAAAATGATTTTAAAATGATAATTTCAATCATGGTCTATGGGCTAAGTATACATGACTTGTATACTAGCTTTCCTTATGATTTATACCTATAATTGAGATGAGTTTGAGTTCATCTACATGCAAAAACTATGCACCTTGAACTTAACTCATTTTTCTAACATCTCATATGTGTCTAAGGTGTATAAATACACACACATGTCAATGTAATATGAGATGTGGGTTTTGTTCTTCCTAATCTAAGGTCTCATGCATTTTTCTAAGACAACTCTATTTGATTCCCTTATACATGGGATTTCAAATCATGTCATAGTCCTTAAATCAATTTTATTAACCCTAAATGCATGAATGATGATTATGACATAAATGATAGCATAAATAAACATGTGTCAATAACCATGATGTCATGACATAAAATATAAACCTAAATATACATGACATAAAAACTAACCTAAGCATTATCATGACATATAAAATGATAAAAAGAAATATGATATCATGACATGACATATGGCAAAAAAGTCATGAAAAATAAAATATAAAGGTATAATAATACCTAGATTTTAGTATTAATTACCATTTGTTATAGTTGTACCCAATTTTCCATAATATCACTTATCTCGCAAGTGTGCCACAAATCCAAAATGGCACACCATGACCTCTAAACTAAATTGTGTTGGTGCAGGGGCACCTAAGTCGAACCTATATTTTGATTATGGCAAAAGACGCAAAGTCAAGGATATATCGTTATCTCACGAGCTGAATCGAGTGTGCAGAAAAGTGCTAAAGCTGAAGCTGAAGGCTAGCGACACCCGGAGGAAGCCGCGGTGGTCGGGCGACACTCGAGTGACTTCGGAGGGAGCCGAAGGAATCGAGTGGAAGGCCGGAAGCAAAAGCGACATGGTAAGTATCGAGGTAAGCTCATGTGTGCGAGCGTAAGTGAGGTCGTATCCTTCTTACGGGGATGGTCTTAAGCGTAGATCCGACCAAAGATATCCCATCGATGGTCTAGGTCGAGATCGGACAGTCGAAGGCCGTTGAAATAATGTTTTCTTTAAGCTAACTTTGCCTTGCAGCAAGCATCAGTCGACTGCCAGCTTGGAGGACTCGATCGCCGTCCAATCGACCGATCACGGAGGTCGACAATCGATCGATGTCGCCATCGATCGATCGATGATGGACATTAGTCGACTGATGGTCAATGATCAGATTCGAGGAGTCAAGGCTTATCACCCCATTTCAAGGAGATTGGTGCTCAATTATGATTGGCTAGGGTTCCTCTCGAAAAGGGGCTCAAAGGCTATAAAAGGAGGTTCTAACCTAGGGTTTTCTCATCAATTCTAAGTGCTCAAAAGCCTCCGCAACGCTGCGACTCTCCGACGACTCTACAACAACGAAGTGCTGCCAACAACCCTAGTTTAAGTCCTATCTTCAAGTTGTTGGTATAATCTTAGTTTGTCATTTCTCTTAATCTTACAATTCGTTTGTTAATCGAGGCTTTCTACCGTTGCATTTTATTTTAATAGAAGAGAGGGGTTGTCTCTCTATCTTTTGCTTCGAAGGTTTTTGTAATCGTAAAACTCCTACCTCCAACGAGGAGGAGTGTTTTAGTGAATTGCCCTCCGTACACAGTCTAGGATCGTTAGGGCCTTGGAGTAGTGGCCGAAGGCTACGAACCAAGTAAAAAAACTATTTGTCTCATTTAGTTTTTATTTACATTTCTGCTGCATTTAATTGTCTACCGAACGATTTAAAAGAAAAAGTGTTTATCGCTATTCACCCCCCCCCTCTAGCGAACCGCCTCGATCCATCAATTGGTATCAGAGCCGGGGGCGCTCAGATTCGGTGCAACCACCGGTCGAGCATTTTTTATTTTCGTATTTATCGTTTTAAGATTTCTCCCACACTACTAATCCAAGACCAAGTCTTGGTACATAGTTTTTGGTTGTGTTTTTGCAAGTATTGATCGCCTTCGGAGTACCTCACGATCAAACGAGCATAACTTTTGCTACAAGTGGACTCACGAAACGATCTACCCACCAAATCGAAGCTTTCGCAGAGATCTACACTTCTTACTGGGGGTTTACCCCCATAACAAGCTGTTTTCATCCTCAAAAATCGACGTTTAGTAGCCTTTCGGGGACATCGAAGGTTGTGAGTACTTACTTTTCATTTAGTTTCTTATTTCTTTGCTTAACTTTCTATTTTTCATTTGTTTCTTTTTATTTCCTGCACTACTAATCCAAGACCAAGTCTTGGCAAGTTTTGTTGTTTTTTTTTGTGTGTGCAAGTTTTTCTTTATGGCCCACATTGAGGGGTACAGCACCATCTGGCCTCCGTTCTTTAACGGAGATGATTTCCGTTATTGGAAAGGTCGGATGGAGTGTTTTCTAAAAACACAAGTCGAGACTTGGATAATCATCCAAACCAGCTTTGCTCTACCCACTAATGATCAAGGCGAGCCTTTGGACTTCGACAAGTGGAATAATGCAACCAAGAGGCAAATCGAAGCCGATGCAAGGGCAACCCAAATATTGCAATGCGGATTGTCTAAGGAAGAGCTCAACCGCATCGGACCCTTCATCAGCGCAAAAGATCTATGGACAAAACTCATAGAACTACACGAAGGGACTAACGACGCGAAGGTAAGTAAGCGTGACTTACTACTTAATAAATTGTATAACCTAAAAATGCAGGAATGTGAGACGGCAACGCAACTACATGCTCGCGTCCAGGACATTGTCAACGGATTGCACACCATCGGACACAAGGTCAAAAACCGCGACCTCCTAAGGTACGTTCTTAATTCATTTCCTAGGACTACCTTGTGGGCATCCATGGTTGATGCCTACAAGGTTTCTAAGGACCTTTCAAAGCTTAGGTTAGATGAGTTATTTTCCGAGTTTGAACTTCACGAGCAAACTAACATGGTCCGGGCTGAGAGAGGTATTGCTCTACTTGCAGGACAAAGAAGCAAGGCACCCACCAAGCAAGAAGATGGACTCGAACCCGACGAATCGTAGTCCGAATCCGAAAGGTGGAAGCAATAGTGAGCGTAGTGCGGAAGATCGTTCGGAGGAAAGGAGGCTACTAAAAACAAAAGAGGGCACAATTCAAATCAAATCAAAAGAAGGCGTTTCATGCAACATGGGACAACGAAGAAGGCGTCGGCATAGCATGCATGGCAAGACCCGAAGAGTCCGAGTCCGAATCTGAATCAAACTACAACACCGACTCCGAACTCGAGGACTACTTCGAGAAGCAACTCAAAGCCGGACCGAAAGATAAAATTAAGGTTAGTCGCTCACTAATTCATATGCTTTACAATACGATTAAATTGCTAACTAGAAAATTAGCTAAATCCGAGTCTAGGGTCGAGTCCTTGGTTGAGGAGGTTGAAACCCTCAAACAAGAGACACCCCTAAACTCTTCGACTAGTCGAGTTCAAGAGGAGGACTCAACTCGAGTTGAAAAACTCGAAGAAGAGAACTCTCTCTTGAAAGGGCAAGTCCAAGAGCTCGAAACTCGGTTGAACAAGTTCTCGATGGGGTCCAAGAATCTTAACCGACTTCTTGGAACTCAGAGAGCCATGTACAACAGAGCCGGACTCAGATATAGCTCAAAGACTATGAATATATCTTACATGTCTATCGTAAACCGTAGTCATCATCGAGTCCAAGCGTGGGTCCCAAGAACTTTATTAAACTCACATATAAGGACCAATAGGTTTTGGATTCCCAAGGATCAAGTTCATTACTTGACCAGACCATATCGGTTCAATGATCCAGGGGGAGCTAATACCAAAATAGTATATCCGGTAACCTAAAACTCTTATTTATTTTAGAATGGTTAGATAGGACTATAACTCGTCAATGCTTGATAACATAGTACCAGGACGTGGCGAGATGATAGTACGCTAGGAAAGCGGAGTCTTGTGTATTCGGGCTAGATAAGGCGTATCTAGTTCGGTGCACTTGACCGAGTGGAACTAGATGAAGCTACCTCGCCGTATCCTAGACTAGTTAGACCAGGAAGTGGTCTTAGGTGAGTCAAGTTACTATTTTCTCGAAATTGGCTTTGTCTAAGGAAGTGGTCATTTTTCCGATCAAAGAAGGCCCCTGTGCCTCGCCACGACCTGGAAGCCAAGATCTTGAAAAGGTGACTTGATGAGCTTAGGATCAAATCCAAATCTAACGCAAGATTGACTAGTTTCAAATCATTAAATCTTAATCAAGATAAAATTGGAATCATCTCACACAACATATAAGGTGACCAATTCTAAGACACTTAGAATGAGTGAGATGACTAAGGAACAATTTCAATTTGCATAATCTTTTCAAAAATGCTATCTATTTTTCAAACTATTGAGCTTAAACATGTACTTATACTCGGACAAAATTCTAAATATACAACCTTCTAGGTCAATGTTTAGCGCCCCCTAACTCTTCTATACCTTATATTAAGGGGGAGAGCAAACTAACCCTAAGGGTTATATATATTTTCAAAACATAATAACGTATAAGTATTGTGGAACTCAAAGCTAATTTTATAAGTATTTTGAAAATCAAACTTAGTTTCCAAAAATCTACATTGTTGGTGCAGAGGGCTATACCTCGAACCAAATTAAATCAAGACACATGCTTGGACTCATGTTAGATAATCTTTATGCATGCTACCTTTTCTATTAAAAAACCCCTACTTTTTATATAAAACCCCATACCTTTTTGATTCATGGAAAAAGGGGGAGAAGAGCATAAGTTAAGGGGGAGAACAAAATTTAAGAGCATAAGTTAAGGGGGAGAACAAAATTTAAATTTTTGAAAATTAAACTTTTGTTTTAAAACTCACCGAAGGAGTTCACTACAAATGAGCGTAACATTTATCTTACTCATTTTCTGCTTTATATTTTCCCTTAACTTTGCGTAAATTTGCCATAGGATCAAAAAGGGGGAGATTGTTGGTGCAGGGGCACCTAAGTCGAACCTATATTTTGAATTTTGATTATGGCAAAAGACGCAAAGTCAAGGATATATCGTTATCTCACGAGCTGAATCGAGTGTGCAGAAAAGTGCTAAAGCTGGAGCTGAAGGCTAGCGACACCCGGAGGAAGCCGCGGTGGTCGGGCGACACTCGAGTGACTTCGGAGGGAGCCGAAGGAATTGAGTGGAAGGCCAGAAGAAAAAGTGACATGGTAAGTATCGAGGTAAGCTCGTGTGTGCGAGCATAAGTGAGGTCGTATCCTCCTTACGGGGATGGTCTTAAGCGTAGATCCGACCAAAGACATCCCATCGATGGTCTAGGTCGAGATCGGACGGTCGAAGGTCGTTGAAATAATATTTTCTTTAAGCTAACTTTGCCTTGCAACAAGCATCGATCATTGCCCGGCTTGAGGACTCGATCGTCGTCAATCGATCGACTATCGGAGTCGGCAATCGTGATCGCCATCGACTGATGATGGCCATCAGTCGACTGATGGTCAATGATCAGATTCGAGGAGTCAAGGCTTATCACCCCATTTCAAGGAGATTGGTGCTCAATTATGATTGGCTAGGGTTCCTCTCGAAAAGGGGCTCAAAGGCTATAAAAGGAGGTCCTAACCTAGGGTTTTCTCATCAATTCTAAGTGATCAAAAGCCTCCGCGACGCTGCGACTCTCCGACGACTCTACAACAACGAAGTGCTGCCAACAACCCTAGTTTAAGTCCTATCTTCGAGTTGTTGGTATAATCTTAGTTTGTCATTTCTCTTAATCTTGCAATTCGTTTGTTAATCGAGGCTTTCTACCGTTGCATTTTATTTTAATAGAAGAGAGGGGTTGTCTCTCTATCTTTTGCTTCAAAGGTTTTTGTAATCGTAAAACTCCTACCTCCAACGAGGAAGAGTGTTTTAGTGAATTGCCCTCCGTACACGGTCTAGGATCGTTAGGGCCTTGGAGTAGTGGCCGAAGGCTACGAACCAAGTAAAAAAACTATTTGTCTCATTTAGTTTTTATTTACATTTCCACTGCATTTAATTGTCTACCGAACGATTTAAAAGAAAAAGTGTTTATCGCTATTCACCCCCCCCCCCTCTAGCGAACCGCCTCGATCCATCAAATTGTGCCAATTTGATTAATTTTTCAACACTTCTTAAAAATATTGGCACATCCTAACATCTTTTAGGATTCAAATTCATACTTATTTTCAAGTACCCCATTACCTTGGAAATGACCTAAAGTGCCAACTTTGCTATGGTTAGGTTAACTACCTTATCAATTCAAGTTGACACAACCTAACCCATTTAGCGTGAAGGGATCACACTCCTAGAAATCCAATACCTATTAGAGCTCCTTGGGTTTACCAGGTATTCCTTGGGAATAACTTCCCTAGATACCCTCCTAATGACCCTCCTAGGTTTAGAAGCTTTGGTCATTGTGATCTTGTCTAGGTTAACTCTAGGGGTGGTGACTCCCCTTGTAACTTTCTTAGTGGCCTCCCTAGGTTTCATGGAAGCCTTAGCCATTGGGCACCTACCTTGGTTACCCTTAGGGATAACTTCCCTAGTAACCTTGGTCTTTCTAGACCTATAAATGGTTCCATAACCAAATGGAATACTATGATAGGTTTCCTTGGGCTTAGGTTTGTAACCCAAACCTTTCTTGCCTTAGGGTGGACCTTGCCTCCTAGACCCTAGGTTTTGACTCCTAGATTCTAAACCTTGACCATTTAACCCTTGCATTTGATTTTGCATTTTTCTAAGGGTCTTTTCAAGTTTCTAAAGCCTTGACCTCACGGCTTGATTTTCTAATTCTAATTGCCTAATTTTTTATTTTTCATTTAGTCTTTGGGCATGACTCTTTCAAGGCATATGTCTATGATTCTTGAGATTAATGCCTAGAAGATTCTCTACCTTCTTAATGGACTCCCTAGGTAGAATGGGTCTAGAGTTGTTGTTTCTATAGTTGTCCTTAAATAAGGTAGGTCTAGTATGATCCTTAGACCTAAAATTACAACTCTTAGCACCTAAACTATAAAATCTATTATTTCTAGCATGTCTTTCATGAACAATAGCAAGATTACTCCTAGCATGCTTATTTTTATCATGAAAACTAGTAGGTGCATAACTAAAATATACCTTAGGATTTGCTTTAGAAGCTCCCCCTATATGTGTAACTCCTCCTTGCCCCTTGGTTTGCTTTCTCCCCCTAGGGCATTGATTTTGGTAGTGTCTCTGTTGTTGGCATTTGAAGCATACCACGTGCTCCTTGCTCTTCCTAGTAAGGACTCCAGCATCCTTTGATTTTTCTTGAACTTTTAGCGTCGGTGCTTTCTCCTTGGCCAATTTTGAGCATTTTCTCTTGTAATGCCCTTTCTCCCTACACTCAAAGCAAATTATATGATATTTATTTTTAATTAAATTACTTGAGTTACCTAAGGTGGTGGTGAAGGCCTCTTGAGCTTGTTCATCACTTCTCCTGGAGGTAGATGCTTCTTCTTGTTGCTCTGGTATTGGAGAAGGCCTAATCTCCTCCCCTTCAATCATAGAGGTGGAGGCCTCCTCCGATTCTTCTACTTCTTCTTCCTCCTTGGATGTCGAACACCTCTCGACCTCCGACTCCTCACTTTCTTGTGAGGATGACGATGATTCTTCCTCTTCCAAATCTTTTTGAGCTTGAGATGAGGAGCACTCCTCTTCTTCTTTTTCTTATGTCGGTTCAGGATTTTTGTGGAACTTGACCGACTTATTTCACAACTCCTTAGCATCCCTATAACTTCCTAATCTAGATAAAATATCGTTAGGTATTAAATTTACTAATATTTTTGTTACCTTAACGATTGTCTCGAATTTGTTTTGTTGCTCCTCGGTCCACCTCTTCATCTTGAGGATTTCTCCATTCTTCCCCCTTGGAGCATCGAATCCTATAATCATGACAAATCAATTTTCTATATTGGATATTAGGAAATATTCCATCCTACCTTTCCAATATGCAAAATCTTCACGGTCGAAGGTGGGTGGAATTGCTATGTCATCGCCCAATCTCTCGTTGAGTTCCATCTTCTCCTCTAGCAATGCTCCCTTGACGGTCAATCTAAATGAAGAGAATCCTCGCTCTGATACCACTTTGTTGGAACTTCGGTGAGCGTTAGAGGGGGGGTGAATGGCGCGTTCATTCGTCGATGATGGAAATCGTTTGCGTTTGTCTACAAAGCTTGTTATGCGCAGCGGAAATAATAATAATGCAATACAAAATGCGACAAACACAAACACAATCAACACATAAGATATAACGTGGTTCAAAACCTTAGGGTTCATACTCCATGGGTCGAGCTCAACGAGCCCTAGCAATGCCAAACACCACTATCAGTCTCTCCTTCTCGAAAAACACTCCAAAGGTGGAGAAAACCTCTTACAAGCGATTACAAAAGTAATACAAGAATATACAAGCAAATACAAATGAAATACAACAAAAGATGTAAAGAAAACTTTACAAAAACTCATTTGAATGCTTGCTTGGTTAATCGCTTGAGCCGCACTTGAAGACCTTAACTTGCACCAAGAAATCGCTCAAAGAACTAATGGCGAAATCCTCCATGAGCAGCTCCTTTTATGCCTGCATTGGGCTAATTCTGCGCCTAACAATCGACTGTCATAAGACCCTAGTTGACTGCCAACAGTACCGTTGTCTCACAACGACTTAATCCACGTCGATATTCCAGCCAACGGATACACTAGCAATCAACTGCCATTATCGGCAGTCGACTGCTCAAGCCCTTAGCCGACTGCTCAGTCGGCTACCGAGTTTTCTTCCTCGCGACCAAAACGAACAACAGTCAACTGCCCTCCATGGTGTTGGTGCAATCGGCCTAGGTCACGATTGACCAGACTCGAGTTTGACTCGAGTGATGTTTTGATGTTTGACAAAGTAAGTTGACATTGATGTTTGACATTAATGTCTGTTGATGTTTTGGGGAGATTGTTTATACAATCAACCCAGGTTATGTTTAATTGGACTCGAGTTTGACTCGAGGGAGACTTTGATGGTTGACTAGGGTTGACCATGTGATTATGGAAAGTCCAAGTCATGGGTACTTGGCATGGAAAGTCCAAGTCATGGGTACTTGGCATGGAAAGTCCAAGTGGGACACTTGGCATTTGGGAAAGTCCAAGCATGGGTATTGGCATGGAAAGTCCAACATGGGTTGGCAAGGGAAAGTCCAAGCTTGAGTCTTGGCATTTGAGAAGTCCAAGGGGTTTGATATTGGCGGTGTAAAGTCCAAGCGGGAGTCTTGGCAGCATAAGTCCAATGATTAGCGGCATAAAGTCCAAGCGGAGTCTTGGCGGTGTAAGTCCAATGTGCCTTAGCGGTGTAAACACCATTAGCATGACATAGCCAATGAAAGCACCTGAAGGCTAGCACGATGGATGAATATGTCATGGATGAATTGGAGGGATCCGAGAGGCATAAGGCTGATGGAGGTGGCTAAAAGGCTTAGGTCTAGGCTAAGGGTGGTCTAGCAAGTATGGGGGTACCATACTTGGGCTAAAATCTCATGTTTGAGGTGTGTCAGTCGACTGGTGCCATGTGGCAGTCGACTGGCATAGTCAACTAGGGTTTGACTGCGGGAATTGCCCTAGCAGTCGACTGATCTTGTGATCAGTCGACTGATGCTCGGATTTTGGGGCACAGAATGGAGTCTCACTCGACCGCTGGGATGAGCAGTCGAGTGATGCTTGAACAGTCGACTGATGCTCATGATCAGTCGACTGATGTCCTAGCCGTTGGATTTTTCCAGCGTGGATTACACCGTTGTCTCACAGCAACAGTGTGATCAGTCGACTGATGGTCCCGAGCAGTCGACTGATCGACATTTTCCAGCACAGGTTAAAGCTATAAAAGGAGCTCGTGATGGAGAAAAATGTATCCGGTTTTTGAGAGCTTTAGGGGTGATTTGTTGCTGCAAATCAGGTCTCCAAGTGCTAATCAAACAACCAAGCATTCAAGCAATCAAAAGCAAGTGTTGTAAAGTTTTTCTTTACTTGTCTTTCACATTAATTGTTGTAATTGCTTGTTTTTGTTTCTTACTGTTGTAAGATCGCTTGTAAGGGGTTTCTCCGCCTCCGACTTGTGTCGAGAAGGAGTGTTTATCATAGTGGTGTGTGATTGGCATCGCTAGGGTTCGTACGAACCCAATCCGTGGAGTAGGAACCGTTCGGTTCTGAACCACGTTAAATATTTATATTTGCGTGTTGTATATTTCGTTATCATTATTATTATTGTTATTCCGCTGCACTGACAAAATTGTAGACGAACACACGAACGAATTCCATCATCGAACAAGCACGACACTATTCACCCCCCCCTCTAGCGGCCTCAAATCTCCTACAATTGGTATCAGAGCCCAGGGCTCTTCTACGGATTAACCGCCGAGAGCTAAAAAGCTAGAGGGAAGATGGAATTCCAAGACAAGCTTGGATGGGACATCAACACTCCACCTCCATATGATCGAGAAGACTTTTCGGCGTGGAGAACAAGAATGGAGACATTCTTGATGATGGATATAGAGGATTGGTTCATCCTCGTAGAAGGTTTTGAACCTCCTCGGGATAAGAAGGGACAAGTCCTCAAGTTGAAGAAATGGACCCAAGAGCAACAACAAAAATTCAAAACCGAAGCCAAGGTAACAAAACTTTTAGAAGATTTGATACCTAATGATGTTTTGTCTAGGCTAGGTGAATATCTTGATGTCAAGGAGCTATGGGACAAATTGGCCACGTTCAATGAGAAGCCCCACTTGGCACAAGTAGAAGAAGATAAGGAAGAGGATGAAGAGAGTTCATCATCCTCACGAGCAAGTGAGGAATCGGAAGTTGAAGAGGAGTCAACTTCCGGATCGGTGGAAGAGGAGGTGGAAGAAGTAGAAGACACCTCCACCTCTAGGATTGAGGGGGAGGAAAGAATTTCCACTCCGGAGCAACACGAGAAAGCTTCGACATCCAGTCAAGATGAAGAAGCTCCAATTCCGGCACCTACCACCACCATAGGTAACTCAAGCATGTCAATTGTAAATAAAAATCATATAATATGCTTTGAGTGTAGGGAATCCGGACACTACAAGAGTAAGTGTCCGAAAAGAGTGAAGAAAGCTTGTCCGGCACCAAAAGTCAATGAAAAAGTCAAGGATGCCGGTGTCCCCACCAAGAAGAGCAAGGAGCATGTGGTATGCTTCAAATACCGACAACCAGGACACTATAGGAGCCAATGTCCTAGAAGAAAGGAGGGAGCTTCACAAGTAGGGGGAGTATCTAAGACTAACCCTAAGGTATATTTTCATAATGCTCATTCTTTAAATTTTAAGCAAAAGCATGCTAGAATTAATTCAAATAATTTTTCTATTACTCATGAATCAAAGCATGCTAGAAATAATAATTATGGTTGTCTAGAAGCTAAACATGTTGGTTTTAGGACTAAGGAGAAATCTAGAAATGATAACTCTAGGTCTATTTCAAAGAAGGAGAAATTTGGGACTAATGTCCCTAGAAATGTCCTTCCTAAGAAAACAATTAAGAAAATCGAAAACCATTTAGGCATCAATCCCAATAAGGGTAGACATATGCCTAAAGAGATTGGTAATGGCCAAAAATCTAATCAAAAATTATTTGGGCAATTAGAGTTAGAAAATCAAGCCTTGAGGTCAAGGCTTGAGAAATTGGAAAAGACTCTTGCAAATATGCAAAATCAATTTAAAGGGTCAAAGTGTCAAACTCTAGGATCTAGAAGTCAACAAAAAGGGTGTAAGAGGCAAGAATCATCTAGGAGACAACGTTTGGGTCACAAACCTATGTCTAAAAAAGTAATGCCTACTTATCACAATGTTCCATTTGATTATGGAACTAAACCTAGATCTAAGAAAACCAAGGTCTCTAGGGAAATTATTCCTAAGGCCAACCATAGTGTGTGCTTGGTGGCTAGGGTTTCTAAGAAACCTAAGGAAGTCATTAAGAAGGTTATTAGGGAGGCAATCCCTAAGACTAACCGTGGTAAGACCATAATGACCAAGGCTAACAAGCATAGAAAGGTCATTAAAAGGGTATCTAGGGAAGTCATTCCTAAGGAATACCTAATTAATCCAATGAGCTCAAATATATTTTGGGTTCCAAAGAGCATGATTGATTCACATTAAATGGGTTAGGAAGTGCCAACTTTGATTGGATGGGTAGTTAACTCAACCATAGCAAAGTTGACAAGTTAGGTTATTTTCAAGGTTATGGATACCTTGGAAATAGGTTTGATATTCTATCCTAAAAGATTTTAGGATGTGCCAATATATTTTTAAAATCATGAAAAATCAATAAAATTAGCACAATCTAGATTTAGAGGTCATAGTTTGTCATTTTGATCTTTGGCACACTTTAGGAATTAATGTATCAAGAGAAGTATTTTTAAGGTCTAGAAGTTACATCAAGAGTGATACTCAAGTGCCACACACCTTGATGTCTTGCACTTACCATGCTTCATGTGTTTCACCATGTGTTTGCATGGAAGGAATGTCTAGGGTGGATTGCATCTCACAAAACAAGTCTTTTACCTTGATTGTGTATTTCAACATTTAGAAAGGGTGAGATGTTAGGATTTTGAAACCATTGGATGTTAATGTTTGCTAAAATAAAATAAAATATCAAAATACATTAACGAATACATGAATATAAGAATAACATTAATATATTCGATATACAAGATTAAACATGATAAAATGAAACAAGTTGGATAAAGAAATCGAGATTTTCTGAATTTCAGAACTGGAAATCAAAGATCAGTCGACTGATACACTTATCAGTCAACTGATCATACTATAGCACAATACCGTGAGTCCGAATGAAAGTGTCGCTTTCAGACTCGACTATTTGTACATCGATCGATCGATAGGATACATCGATCGATAGTATCGCTCATCGAGGCGTAGGATCATCGATCAGTGCTCACGAGCGATCAAGTGGTGATCGATCGGCCGATCGATGAGCAACATCGATCGGTGATGTTATCAGAGCGCGATACAATGCTTCGAACATGTTTCGTAAACATGTGCACAGTGGAAGGAATAAAATAATAAATCTAATTTATTACAACACATACATCACACACATGCATAGTACAACATATGTAGACATAACCGCAAATTCAAATTTTGTAATAAAAGGAAATTTATACTACGTATACCTTACGTATCACGTGTAGCGGGAAAGAGATCAACCGGAATGATTCTCACTAGAATCGTCTCTATCCGTATCCACGCCGAGTATCTTCGGGATGACTTCACAAAGTCACGAGCCTCGTCTTCATATGGGTTACTAGCCTCGTGTTGAAGACGATGTGATCGAGAGAAGATCACGATCCGAATCAAAATTCAGATCCAAAACGAGTCCTCAAAAACTAGCTTTTCCGGAGAGGTATTCATCAACCGTTTGACAAATCCTTCGTCCTCCACCTATGAGGATTACCGGAGATCGAATCCCCGGAAAGGCTACCACTGTCGGAGCTCCAAATGTCATCCAAATGACGCTCCGACGAGAAGGAAACAAGCTGTCCAGAAAACTGGACAACTTTGGTGGAGGAATAGGGGTCGGCCAAATAAGGAAGGTTGAGGCTCACCTTGTCGCCGGATCCAAAGGAGATCACCGGAGTTTCTCCGGCAGCAGCTCGACGCCGGCAAGAGGGAAGGACAGCACCTTCTGGACGCCGGCAAGGGAGCTGGGCGGCGGCAATAGGGTTGGCACCGACTAGACTTGGAGAGGAGAGGGGGTTGGGCGGCAACTCATAGATTAGGGCTTAACAAAAACCCTTAAGCCCTATTTTATAGAGAACAAATTCTCTTAATGGTTATCGGATCATAACCAAAAGCCCGTTAACCCGCTCCATTAATTTAAGTTAAAATAAACCAACCATGATGGTTTATTTTAAGTTAAAACGAACCGAACCAATTTTGGTTCATTCGTTTAAAACAAACCAAACCCTTTGGTTTATTCTCCTCCATTGGATTAGAACCAAACCAATTTGGTTCATCCATCATGTCTTCATAAGACACGGCCCATCCACGCTTCCATTGCGATTGAAACGATTTCATGCTCACTCCATGTTTGGTCCAACCAAACTAGTTTCTCTCGGTCTGAGAATCTCATTCTCAAGCTCGTTTTAAATCCTTCGGATTACACTCGTTGTGCGTGTGACCAAATAGGTTCTCGGTTTATGTTGGTCGTCTATAATTAACCATTAATTATAGAATGATCATGAGTGGCACCTAGTAGTACATCATGATCCCCAATTAACCGAAAAGATCAACGGTTGATCCAGAACTATTTCTGAAATCCTTCAGCAGCTCAAATGAATCGTGCCTCATTCCCTTCACTCATCTTATACCCACTTGGTTCAGGACACGGTCTATCGTGTCAGTCCCCACTAGGTTGACTACGTCACACCTAGCCCAAGTATCATTTTCTCATCCTACGAGTTCTAGTTACTGCACATGTATCGAAGAGTACCTTACTCTAAACATGTAATGCTTTGGCCAAAGACTTTAGTAACAATCCGACGAGAGGCCATGGGTATACATCTCCTCGCAAGGAGTGGTGAATCCTTTATAGGCTATTCAAACACCTTTGATCACTTCGACTTATACCCAATCATCCCGGGTCCACATCTCCTTAGAGATGTTTGCTTAAGATGTCAAAGCATAAGTCTCCATGATCAAGATGACTTGAATACCGCAAGTCAAAGGAACATCGCACTTAAGGCACAGTAAGAACTTCATTGACATATCTATATATGCAGAGAACCATATGAAGTCTTACGGCTGGTCACTCCAATGAACTAGTTACCATAACTAGCATCCACGATTAACTCCGGACATCACAATGTCTCCAGCCAGTGAGAATCAGCTGCTTGGATACACTAAGGAGTATACCTCGTGCTAGTCTCGACAGAATCAATGGTGTCCAAATCCATCAATTTATCGACTAGGGATAATTCTGATACATCACAATTACACATGTAGAGATACTCACTAGTTGTGATCCAATTACAAATTCTCTCATGCTGTGAATCGTATCGTGGACATTCAGAAAATGAGTTTAAGATCTAATCAAATACATGAAACATGTATACTCAAATAGTGAATCTTCATTTATCATATAAATGGTTCGAACATAAGGCGATTGCCTTAGGACATCTCTCATATTTTACTAACAAACTCCCACTTGGCCTAATTCCAATCGCTACGATATCCAATACCATAAGCTCTAACATGACCCTCAAACTTACTTTGAGGTAATGCCTTAGTCAAAGGATCTGCTAAGTTCCTTTCAGTGGGGATTTTTTCGATTTCTATTTCCTTCTTACTGATGATCTCTCTGATAAGATGATAGTGGCGAAGCACATGTTTGGATCATTGATGAGACCACATCAAATTCAGAGATGAACTTCTTGATCCAAACCGCTTCCTTTGCTGCTTCTAAAGCTGCAATGTATTCTGCCTTAGTGGAAGAATCAGCTATAGTGTCAAGCTTGGAACCTTTCCAACTTATTGCGCCTCCATTCCAGGTGAATACTTACCCAGACTGAGACATGGAATCATCCTTGTCTGTCTGGAGTTGGCATCTGTATACCCACGTATCACCATGTACCCTTCTCCATATATTAGGAACACATCCTTAGTTCTTCTTAAGTACTTAAGGATTGTCTTAACAGCCACCCAATGATCCATTCCTGGATTAGACTGGTATCTACTCGTGACACTCAGAGTATACGATACATCAGGCCTCATAAATAACATAGCATACATGATAGATCCTATTGCGGATGCATAGGGAATCTTACTCATGCAAATCCTCTCGTCTTCTGTGTGCGGACACATAGACTTCGAAAGGTGTATCCCATGCCTGATGGGTAGGAAAACTTTCATGGATTTCGACATGCTAAACCTCTTTAGCACTCGGTCTATATATGTAGACTGCGAAAGACCAAGAAACCGTTTCGATCTAACTCTATAGATCTTAATCCTGAGGATGTAGGTTGCTTCTCCCAGGTCTTTCATGGAGAATGTCTTGGATAACCAAATCTTAACTGACTGTAAGACTGAAACATCGTCTCCTATAAGTAATATGTCATCGACATATAATTCTAGGAACACGACTGCACTCCCACTAACCTTCTTGTACACACAAGGTTCGTCAGGATTTTGTGAGAAATCAAACTTTTTGATTGTCTCATCAAAACGGATATTCCAGCTCCTGGATGCTTGCTTCAATCCATATATGGCCCGTCGCAATTTGCATACCTTGGTTTTATCAACCGATGTGAAACCCTCAGGTTGTATCATATACACGTCCTCGAGCAGGTTTCCATTAAGGAAAGCTGTTTTCACATCCATCTGTCATATCTCATAATCATAATGAGCCGCTATGGCCAGGAGCATCCGAATGGATTTAAGCATAGCTACAGGCGAATAGGTTTCGTCATAATCAACACCTTGTTTTTGATGATATCCTTTCGCCACCAATCTAGCCTTATAGGTAATCACATTACCATCCATGTCAGTTTTCTTCTTGAAAACCCACTTGCACCCTATAGGCTTTATGCCTTCAGGTGGGTCAACCAAGTTCCAAACTTGGTTTTCATACATGGAATCCATTTCCGACTTCATGGCATCAGGCCACTTATCCCTTTCTGAACTTGTCAGCACTTCTTCATAACTGGTAGGCTCCTCATCATCAATGAGTAACACATCATTTGATTCACTTACGAGAAATCCATATCTCTCAGGAATGTTGCGTGTTCTACTAGATCTACGAAGATGTGGTGTTTCAATAGGTTCAGCCGATTGCTCATCACTATGAGTTATCGGCTGTTGTGCTTCACCAGGTATCTCATCAATGTCTATTTGAGTCTCTCGAGCCTCCTCAAGCTCGACGACACTCCCACTGTTTTCTTGCAAGAGAAACTCTTTCTCTAGAAACACAGCATGCCTTGAAACAAACACCTTTTGTTCCACAAGATGATAGAATTGGTAACCCCTTGTTTCCTTAGGGTATCCAATAAATATACATTTATCAGACTTAGCATCCAATTTGTCTAATATAGTCTGCTTCACATAAGCAGGACAACCCCATATCTTCAAGTAAGATGCATGAGGTTTCTTACTATTCCATATCTCATATGGAGTAGTGGAGACTACCTTGGTTGGCATTCTATTTAACAAGTAAATAGCTGTCTGAAGTGCATAGCCCCAAAAGGACTTGGGAAGATTTGTATGATTCATCATTGACCTTACCATGTCCAACAAGGTCCGATTACGCCTCTCAGATACACCATTATGTTGTGGTGTATATGGCGGAGTCCATTGAGACAATATACCATTGTCTCTTAGATAATCAAGAAACTCTTGACTTAAGTATTCACCACCTCGATCCGATCGAAGTATTTTAATACTCTTGTCATGTTGTTTCTCTACTTCATTTCTGAATTCTTTGAACCTTTCAAAGGCTTCAGACTTGTGTTTCATCAAGAACACATACCCAAACCGTGAGTGATCATCGGTGAAGGTAATGAAGTAGATATAGCCTCCTAAAGCTTGAGTTGACATAGGTCCACATACATCAGTATGTATTAGACCTAGCAACTCTCCCACTCATTCACCTTTTCCTGTAAAAGGTAACTTAGTCATCTTGCCTTTCAAACATGATTCACATGTATCGTATGAATCCAATTCAAACGATTCCAGAATTCCACATCGGTGTAATTCGGACATGCGTTTCTTGCTTACATGGCCATGACGACAATGCCACATATAGGAGTCAAATTGATTATCCTTTCGAGCACGCTTGTTGCTCACTTCGATATTGAAAATGTCACTGGATACGTCCAACGTATAAATGTCATTGCTCAAAGTTCCAGTTCTATAAAGTACGCCATTCAAAGTTATATAACAATAATTGTTACTAAACGTCAAATGGTAACCATTTCTATTTAAGCAGGAAATAGAAACAATGTTCTTTATTAGAGAAGGAACACAATAGCAATTGTCCAGTTCCAAGACTAGTCCACTAGGGAGCTTCAGCAAATAAGTTCTGATGGCGACCACAGCAACCTTTGCTCCATTGCCAACTCACAAATTTGACTCCCCTCTGATGAGTCTTCTTCTATTCCTTAGCCCCTGTATGTCATTACATATATATGAGCCACACCCAGTATCCAATACCCAAGTGTCTAAGGAAATAGAATGACAATCAATAACGAAGATACCTGAAGAGGATGGGGCATCGGATGTCTTCTTCTTCTTCATGGACTCAAGATAAATCTTGCAGTTTCTTCGCCAGTGGCCTTCCTTGCCACAATGATGGCAAGTGCCCTTTTGTGCTGGTTCTACCTTCTTAACCTTCTTGTTCTTCCCTTTCTTCTATTCCTTTGCCTTCCTCTTAGAACCTTTCTTTGAGGAATCAACTAACAGAACCACCTTCTCCTCATGCTTCACAGAAGGCTCCATAGTCTTCAGCATATTGAGGAGCTCAGGAATAGTGGATTCTAATTTGTTCATCCGATAGTTCATCACAAATTGTGAGAAACTCTTGGGCAAACAATGCAGAATTAAGTCAATACTTAATTCATGATTCATCACAAACCCGAGGGTGGCTAGCCGCTCGATGTACCCGTTCATATTTAGCACAAACTGCACTACAGACGAACCTTCTTGCATCTTCGTGGTGAAGAGGAGCCTGGAGACTTCGAACCTTTCAGATCTCGCTTGCTCATCAAACAACTCATGAAGATGGAAGATCATGGTATTAGCATCCATATGCTCATGCTGCTTTTGTAGCTCATGTACCATCGCAGCTAGCATGATGCAACTCGCCAGTTCAGAATCTGCCATATGTTTCTGATAGACCAACATTTAGTCTGGAGTTGCATCGTCCCTAGGACGGTTGGGAATAGGCTCTTCAAGGACATATGCTAGCTTTTTCGCCTTGAGAACAATTCTCAAGTTTCTAAGCCAGTCCAGGAAGTTAGGCCCAGTCAATTTGTTTGAATCCAAAATAGTGCGCAAATTCAAAGACGTCATGATCGATCGATTAACCTAGAAATACAAAATCAGCATATATGAGAAAATGATTTTAAAATGCATCAATATACATTCATAAATCCCATTCATTTTTCGAATTTCAAAAAACCCCAAAATCATTTCGAGAGATCGTAGGTCCATCTCCAAATGGGCTGATATCCAACATAGATGTGAACAACTTTGGAGAGAGTCCAACAAGCCATTCATACTACGAAGGTAGGTATCAAATATACCGATTGCATATCACATATATGCAACTATCACAATGTGCTATCAACTTATTGAATGTTCACACATACATCGGGTTGTTAACACATTAACAAGTATGCATCATATGCATAGCACCCAACTTCACCTCCCTTCACATAGACCTTGGAGAGAGTCCAACAAGCCAATGCTCCAGGTTAAAGCCAACCCATTAATCGAGAAATAGTTTTAATATGGTTAGAGCGCATTCAACCAATTAGCCCGGCTTGGAGAGAGTCCAACAACCAAAGCTAACGATTGACCTCTGACTCTTACCATATTAGTATTAAACTATTCCATGGTTTGAACATGTTCGGGTTCGAGCCGGGCTTAGAGAGAGTCTAACAACCCAAACAAGAAACGGAACTCTTGTTCTAACCATATTAATGGAATGTGTAGGCTTTAATATTGAGTAAGGGTTTTTATGTCTCATCCACTTTGCATGCAAATAACTATTATCTACATGGCATGACATACATGGCATACATCTACATGTCACGACACGCATGGCATAATGATATGCATCTAATGCAATTACATGGCATACAATTATGACATGTACAAAATTTCCTTATATGTCATAACTATTTATGGAAATAAAATATGTTTGAGATTTGATTCTCCAAATCAAATCATGATTAAATTAGGAAACAAATTTCTAAATCTAATCACATATTTTATTTGTGGAAAGTGTTGATTAAGGAAAGTCAATTTAGGAAACAAATTTTCTAAATCATCAAAACTACTTATGGAAATAAAATATTTTTAAGATTTGATTTTCCAAATCAAATCATGATTAAATTAGGAAACAAATTTCCAAATCTAATCAAATATTTTATTTATGGAAAATATCAATTTCCATAAATACTTCCAACTTTCCAAAAGTAGAAGATTTCCATAAATACTTCTAGACTTTCCAAAATTTAAAAATTTCCATAAATACTTTTAACTTTCCAAAAGTAGAAAATTTCTAGAAATACCATTATTACTATCGCAAAATAATTTTACGATTATGTCAAAACACAACGTGGGCTCTGATACCATTGTTGGGTTTCCGGCACCATGGCGAGTGTGTGTTCGAACATGTTTCATAAACATGTGCATAGCGGAAGGAATAAAATAATAAATCTAATTTATTACAACACACACATCACACGCATGCATAGTACAACATGTGTAGACATAACCGTAAATTCAAATTTTGGAATAAAAGGAAATTTATACTATGTATACCTGACGTATCACGTGTAGCGGGAAAGGCATCAACCGGAACGATTCTCGCTAGAATCGTCCCTATCCGTATCCACGCCGAGTATCTTCGGGATAACTTTACAAAGTCACGAGCCTCGTCTTCATACGGGTTACTAGCCTCGTGTTGAAGACGATGTTATCAAGAGAAGATCACGATCCGAATCAAAATTCAGATCCAAAATGAGTCCTCAAAAACTCGCTTTTCCGGAGAGGTATTCGTCAACCGTTTACGAATCCTTCATCCTCCACCTATGAGGATTACCGGAGATCGAATCCCCGGCAAGGCTACCACTGTCGGAGCTCCAAACATCATCCAAACGACGCTCCGACGAGAAGGAAACAAGCTGTCCAGAAAACTGGACAGCTTTGGTGGAGGAATAGGGGTCGGCCAAATAAGGAAGGTTGAGGCTCACCTTGTCGCCGGATCCAAAGGAGATCACCAGAGCTTCTCCGGCAGCAGCTCGACGCCGGCAAGAGGGAAGGACAACACCTTCTGGACGCCGGCAAGGGAGCTGGGCGGCGACAATAGGGTTGGCGCCGACTAGACTTGGAGAGGAGAGGGGGTTGGGCGGCAACTCATAGATTAGGGCTTAACAAAAACCCTTAAGCCCTATTTTATAGAGAACAAATTCTCTTAATGGTAATCGGATCATAACCAAAAGCTCGTTAACCCGCTCCATTAATTTAAGTTAAAATAAACCAAACCATGATGGTTTATTTTAAGTTAAAACGAACCGAACCAACTTTGGTTCATTCGTTTAAAACAAACCAAACCCTTTGGTTTATTCTCCTCCATTGGATTAGAACCAAACCAATTTGGTTCATCCATCATGTCTTCATAAGACACGGCCCATCCACGCTTCCATTGCGACTGAAATGATTTCATGCTCGCTCCATGTTTGGTCCAACCAAACTAGTTTCTCTCAGTCTGAGAATCTCATTCTCAAGCTCATTTTAAATCCTTCGGATTACGCTCGTTGTGCGTGTGACCAAATAGGTGTTGGATCGAGGCGGTTCGCTAGAGGGGGGGTGAATAGCGATAAACACTTTTTCTTTTAAATCATTCGGTAGACAATTAAATACAGCGGAAATATAAATAAAAACTAAATGAGACAAATAGTTTTTTTACTTGGTTCGTAGCCTTCGTCCACTACTCCAAGGCCCTAACGATCCTAGACCGTGTACGGAAGACAATTCACTAAAACACTCCTCCTCGTTGGAGGTAGGAGTTTTACGATTACAAAAACCTTCGAAGCAAAAGATAGAGAGACAACCCCTCTCTTCTATTAAAATAAAATGCAACGGTAGAAAGCCTCGATTAACAAACGAATTGCAAGATTAAGAGAAATGACAAACTAAGATTATACCAACAACTCGAAGATAGGACTTAAACTAGGGTTGTTGACAGCACTTCGTTGTTGTAGAGTCGTCGGAGAGTCGCAGCATTGCGTAGGCTTTTGAGCACTTAGAATTGATGAGAAAACCCTAGGTTAGGACCTCCTTTTATAGCCTTTGAGTCCCTTTTCGAGAGGAACCCTAGTCATTCACAATTGAGCACCAATCTCCTTGAAATGGGGTGATAAGCCTTGACTCCTCGAATCTGATCATTGACCATCAGTCGACTGATGGCCATCATCAGTCGACTGATGGCCATCATCAGTCGACTGATGGCAGCATCAGTCGAGTGCTGACCTTCGGCAGTCGACTGATTGACGGCAGTCGAGTCCTCCAAGCTGGCAGTCGACTGATGCTTGCTGCAAGTCAAAGTTAGCTCAACAAAAACATAATTTCGACGGTCGTCGACCATCCGATCTCAACCTAGACCATCTATAGGATGTCTTTGGTCGGATCTACGCTTAAGATCATCCCCGTAACGAGGATACAACCTCACTTACGCTGGCACACACGAGCTTACCTCGATACTTACGTGTTGCTTTTGCTTCCGGCCTTCCACTCGATTCCTTCGGCTCCCTCTGAAGTCATTCGAGTGTCGCCCGACCACCGCGGCTTCCTCCGGGTGTCGCTAGCCTTCAGCTCCAGCTATAGCAATCTTCTGCACACTCGATTCAGCTCGTGAGATAACGACATGAGCTTAACTTTGTATCATTTGCTATAATCAAAACTCAGGTTCGACTTAGGTGCCTACTGCACCAACAATCTCCCCCTTTTTGATTTATGGCAAACCCACATACAAAGTTAAGTAAATATCAAGCATGAAGAATAATGTGCATTAGAAACAAACAAGAAATAAAGAAGATTAAGTTGGAGTAGTAAGGATTTTCTTCAAGTACTCCCCCTTGAGGAAACCTCCCCCTTGACCGAGGGTGAGTCTTGAAGAAAGACCTTAATCCTCCCCCTTGAGGGTTGCTTTAAGTAATTACTTAAAGTTGGCCTTAGTAAAACGTTTAAGTTAAGAGTTCTTCTTAACTTGGCCCTTTCTCCCCTTTAAGTAAAGCATTAACGGCATAATGTTTACGTTGGCCAGCACATAAGTTTAAGTTAAGAATTCTCTTAACTTGGCCTTTACTTCCTTTTGTTAAAAGTTAAATAAGTTTTCAAAAACTTAGAGTTAACTTTTGGTTTAAATATGAAGTAAGAGTTAAGTTATAAAAAAAATTTTGATCCCTTAACTTTGGCCTTTTTCTCCCCCTTTTGCCATATATCGAAAAGAGTGAGGGTGTGTGTGGAAAACAAAAATAAGTGTTAAATTTAAAGTCCAAGCATGTTCCACATTATTTTGAAAATAATATACTGAAAATAAGTTCATCTATAAAATATTCGACTCATATTAGGCTTGATTGATATGAAAGATCAACCAGTCCTGGTCAGAGTCGGTTTGTATGTATGATTATACTCCGTGGTTCATAACGATGCACTAGCTCTACATCTGGAACCAGGAGTAAGGTCCTAACATCTCACGCCCATCTACGTGGCTAAGTACACAAACACATTAGTCCTATGTGTTGTGAGATGTATTGGCTCCTTAAATCTATAGGTGCATGATATCTAAGGTATGTCCTATGCTAGTTCCATAAAAATGAAAATTTAAGAAATAGTAGTAAGAAAATATAATTTGCAAGTTCCTATTCTACTACGCACATGCCCAATTTTCGTCTTAATAGACTAAATTCGGCTTCGGGTAGGGGTTTAGTAAATAGGTCTGCTAAGTTAGACTTTGATTCGACGTATTCGAGTTGTATGGCTCCGTTGGCCACATGTTCTCGAATGAAATGGTGTTTGACCTCTATATGTTTGGTCCTAGAGTGACATATTGGATTCTTAGTGAGATTAATTGAACTAATGTTATCTACGTGAAGTTTTGTGTTCATAAAGTCTAACTTGAAATCGCGGAGAGTGTGCTTCATCCAAAGAAGTTGAGTGACACACTCACCCATCGCGATGTATTCGGCTTCGGTGGTAGATAAGGCAACACAGTGTTGCTTCCTACTGCACCAACTCACTAGACTCGAGCCGAGAAGTTGACAACAACCACTCATGCTCTTTCTATCGAGCTTACTACTGGCATAGTCCGAATCGGAGTAGCCGGTTAGTTCGAACTCGGTAGATCTAGGGTACCAAATACCGACATTAAGTGTACCCTTTAGATATCTAAGGATATGCTTGACTAGAGTTATGTGAGACTCCTTGGCACCGGTTTGGAACATTGCGCACATACTTACTGCAAATAGGATATCAGGTGGGCTTACAGTTAAGTAAAGGAGACTCCCTATTATGCTCCTATAGTATTTTAAATCAATTGAGTTTCCGATTAAATCTTCTTCTATATTCACATTAGTTGCCATTGGGGTATTAATAATTTTAGCATCTTGCATTCCAAAGCGTTTAATTAATTCCCTAGTATATTTGCGTTGATGTAGGTATATTCCATCTTTAGTTTGTTTAATTTGTAGACCTAAGAAGAAACTTAACTCGCCTACTAAATTCATTTCAAATTCACTTTCCATAAGTGAAATGAACTCATTTAGTAGGATTGAGTTGGTGGTTCCGAAAATAATATCATCTACGTAGATTTGGGCTATGAATATGTCTTTACCTAAGGTTTTTACGAAAGGGTTGGGTCAACTATACCTTGGTTAAAGCCTTTGGACTTAAGATAAATCGAAAGTCTCGTACCAAGCTCATGAGCTTGTTTAAGTCCATAAAGAGCTTTCTTTAATCTAAGGACATGATCAGGTTTGTCTAAACTTTCGAAACCGGGGGGTTGACTAACATAAACTTCTTCTTTAATGTATCCATTTAAGAATGCAGATTTCACATCCATTTGAAACAACTTAAATCCTCGATGTGCTGCATATGCTAATAGCATTCGAATGGACTCTAATCTAGCTACTGGGGCATAGGTCACGTCGTAATCTAAACCTTCGACTTGACTAAACCCTTTAGCGACTAGTCTAGCTTTATTTCTAACCACTTCACCTTTATCATCAAGTTTATTTCTAAACACCCACCTTGTTCCAATGATTGTTTTATCTTTAGGTGGTGGTACTAATTCCCATACTTCGTTCCTAGTGAATTGAGCCAACTCTTCTTGCATTGCAATAATCCAATCGGGATCAAGAAGAGCTTGGTCAATAGTTTTGGGTTCAATTTTAGAAATCAAAGATATTTGACTAAGGTTTCTGTATGAGGCTCTAGTTCGAACTCCTAGACTTGGATCACCTATCACTTGGTCGATAGGATGATTCGTTTGAGTCCTAGTTGGATTTGGGTTTGAGTCTACAACTTGATTTATAGGATGACTCGTTTGAGTTCTAGTTTGGTTGGAGTCATTTATCACTTGGTCAATATAGTGACTTGGTTGAATTAGGTTAGGATTAACACTAGACCTGATCTCCGGATCAGAGTTAGGTCTAGTATGAATCGGCTCGCTAATTGGGGTTGTCGGGGGTTTTGTAGGTTCGTGTCCTTCATCAAAAAATAAATTGATAGTCTCCTCGACTCTAAGGGTGTCGTGGTTATATACTCTATAAGCTCTGCTTGTAGTCGAGTATCCTAGAAAGATTCTGGTCGTGATTTTGGATGTAAATTTCCCTAGGTAATCCTTAGTGTTTAGGATATATACCTTACATCCAAATACCCTAAAGTACTTGATGTTAGGTATTTTATCGTGATAAATCTCGTATGAGGTCTTAAGGTGCCTCTTTACCATAAGGATTCTATTTTGGACATAGCATGTCGTACTCACGGCTTCCGCCCAAAACCTATCGGGTAGGTTATACTCATTTAACATTGTCCTAGCGGCTTCTTGTAGGGTTCTATTTTTATGTTCTACTAGGCCATTTTGTTGTGGAGTTCTAAGGCAAGAGAACTCGTGGTGGTATCCATTTAGGTTACAGAATTCTGTAAACCTATGGTTTTCGAATTCACCACCATGATCAGTCCTAAGTCTTTTGATTTTAATGCTTTGTTGATTTTCTATTAACTTAAATAGATTGATTAATTGATCTAGGGTATCATTTTTGTGTTTGATGAACCTAACCCAAGTAAATCTAGAATAGTCATCAATTATGACTAAGCAGAATTTACTTCCGTTAAGTGACTTAGCTCCGTGTGAATCAAATAGATCCATGTGTAGGAGCTCAAGCACACTTTTGGTTCGTTCTTGACTAGTTAGTTGATGTTGTGTCCTAGATTGTTTACCTTGTTGACAAGCATTACATATTTTATTATCCAAGTTGTTGAGGTTAGGCAAACCTCTGACTAAATCACTCTGACTCATCTTGTGGATGAGTCTTGGGTGTTAGTGACCGAGTCGTCGGTGCCACAACCACGATTCCTCTTGCCGTGTCATAAGACACTTAGTTGAGGAGTTAGTTAAGTTGATAGTGTAAATGTTGTTATTTCTAGTCCCTTTAAGAATTATTTTAGAGGTTTCGTTTGTATTAATTACACATTCATTTTCTAGAAATATGACCTTATAGTTATTATCACACAATTGGCTTACACTAAGTAAATTATATTGAAAATTTTCTAGTAATAAAACATTTTGAATAACAAAATTTGAATTGAGCTCAATATCACCTGATCCGATGATTTTGAGCTTGCCGTTATTTCCAAAGGCTACCGATCCTTGTCGTTTGAATCGAAGCTTCGAAAACTTGAGTTGATCCCCGGTCATGTGTCAAGAGCAACCACTGTCCAACATCCATTGATCCTACACGCAAGGTAGTTGGATCGGATATTGGATTTATTAAAGATTGGTTGAAGATTATTAACCTAAATTATCTCACCCATGTCTACATGATCAAACATATTAACCCTATATGTTCTTGTGAGATGACTCCCAATTTTACTTGATTTAAATTTAATGAATTGAACACTTGTCAACCTTGCGTTAGATTCGGATTTGACCTTAGGCTCATCAAGTCACCTTTTCAAGATCATGGCTTCCAGGTCGTGGCGAGGCACAGAGGTCTTCTTTGATCGGAACAACGATCACTTCCTTAGACAAAGCCATTTTCAAGAAAATAGTAACTTAACTCACCTAAGACCACTTCCTGGTCTAACTAGTCTAGGATACGGCGAGGTAGCTTCAGCTAGTTCCGCTCGGTCAAGTGCACCAAACTAGATACGCCTTATCTAGCCCGAATACACAAGACTCTGCTTTCCTAGCGTACTATCATCTCGCCGCATCCTGGTACTATGTTATCAAGTATTGACGAGTTATAGTCCTATATAACCATTCTAAAAAGGAAAATCAAACTAAATAAAAACCTAAGCATGCAATTTCTAGGTTAAAACACAAACAAGTTTTGTACTAGCTCCCCCTGGACCGTTGAATCGATTCGGTCTCTTCACATAGTGGATTTGGTCCTTGGGAACCCAGTACTGGTTCGATCCTAGGTTTGAAATCAAGGCGGTCTTAGGGACCCATGCTTGGACACATTTTTTATGTTGACTTACGATTGACATATACGACTTATTGGTCGTGTTTGAGCTAAACCCTAGCCCGACCTTGTTGTACACGGCCCTTTGCGATCCAAGTAGGAGGTCAAGTCCTTTGGATCCCAAAGTAAATCTTTCCAACGTATTCCTAAGATCTTCGACTTGACTCTTCAAGAGTGAGTTCTCAACTTCGAGTTTTTCAACCCGAGTTGAGTCCTTCTCTTGAACTCGACTAGTCGAAGAGGTTAGGGAGACCTCGTGTTTGAGGAGTTTAACTTCCTCAACCAGGGTCTCGACCTTGGACTCGGACTTAGCTAACTTTCTATTTAGAAACTTAATTGCACTATAAAGTGTAGTAATAAGAGACCGACTCACCTTGAGTGTATCTTTTGAACCGGATGCGTATCCGTGGCTCGTCTTGAATAGTGCTTCGCAGTCTGACTCATCTTCGGTTTCTGATTCAAGTTCCAATTCCGACTCCGTCTCCGATTCCACCGGTTTAGCCATGAGGACTCGATCATTATCTTCTTCCTCAGAAGCTTCTTCCCAAGTGGCGTTAAGTGCCTTTTTGTGTTTTGGTGCCTTGCTCTTGAGTTTTGGGCATTCGGACTTGATATGTCCAAACCTGTTGCATTCATAACATCTTATGTTCGAACTTTTAGGCTTACCTTCGTTGGGTCGAGTGATGGCTCATTTTCGTCCCTTGACTATCCTCCGAACTAGGTTGACTAGTTCGGCCTTCATTTTCGAGTCGACCTCCGAATCGGACTCCTCCTCTTCTTCCTTCGGAGGTAGCTTGCTAGCAATTTTCTTCTTTGAACCTGCAAATAGTGTTATACCTTTCTCGGGTTCCGAGTTAGACTGCTCATGAAGTTCAAAATCAGAAAAAAGTTCATCTAATCTAAGTTTAGAAAGATCCTTGGAGACCTTGTAGGCATCGACCATGGATGCCCACAAGGTAATCCTCGGAAAGGAGTTTAGGACATACCTTATAAGGTCGCGGTTTTCGACCTTTTGCCCGATTGCGTGTAGATTGTTGACTATGTCCTGGACTCGGGCGTGAAGTTGCGTCGCGGACTCGTGTTCCTGCATTTTTAGATTATATAATTTATTGAATAAAAGGTCGCGCTTACATACCTTGGCTTCATCGGTCCCTTCGTGTAGCTCCACTAGCTTTATCCAAAGGTCCTTTGCGCTGATAAAGGGGCCGACGCGATTTAACTCCTCCTTGGATAAGCCGCATTGGAGGATTTGTGCTGCCTTGGCATCGGCTTCGACTTGTCGTTTTGTTGCAACGGTCCATTGATCATAATCCAAGGAGTCACCCACTTCATTAGTCGGAAGTGTGAAACCCGTTTGGATTATGATCCACATCTCGATTTGGGTTTTGAGAAAGCATTCCATCCGACTTTTCCAGTAACGAAAATCATCTCCGTTGTAAAACGGAGGTCGGACGGTGCTAAAACCATCGAGATGGGCCATTAGAACAAAAAAACAAGGAGACTAAAAAGAAAACCTAACAACGACAAAAACACACGAAAGTACCAAGACTTGCGTCTTGGATTAGTAGTGTGGAAAATAAAAAGAAACAAACGAAAACTAGAAAGTTAAGCAAAGAAATAAGAAACTAAATAAAAGGTAAGTGCTCACAAACTTCGATGTCCCCGAAAGGCTACTAAACGTCGATTTTTGAGGATGGAAACAGCTTGTTACGGGGGTAAACCCCAAGCAAGATGTAGATCTCTGCGAGAGCTTCGATTTGGTGGGTAGATCGTTTCGTGAGTCCACTTGTAGCAAAAGTTATGCTCGTTTGATCGTGAGGTACTCCGAAGGCGATCAATACTTGCAAAAACACAACCAAAAACTATGTACCAAGACTTGGTCTTGGATTAGTAGTGTGGGAGAAATCTTAAAACGATAAATACGAAAACAAAACAATGCTCGACCAGTGGTTGCACCGAATCGAGTGCCCCGATACTGTTGGATCGAGGCGGTTCGCTAGAGGGGGGGTGAATAGCGATAAACACTTTTTCTTTTAAATCATTCGGTAGACAATTAAATGCAGCGGAAATGTAAATAAAAACTAAATGAGACAAATAGTTTTTTTACTTGGTTCGTAGCCTTCGGCCACTACTCCAAGGCCCTAACGATCCTAGACCGTGTACGGAGGGCAATTCACTAAAACACTCCTCCTCGTTGGAGGTAGGAGTTTTACGATTACAAAAACCTTCGAAGCAAAAGATAGAGAGACAACCCCTCTCTTCTATTAAAATAAAATGCAACGGTAGAAAGCCTCGATTAACAAACGAATTGCAAGATTAAGAGAAATGACAAACTAAGATTATACCAACAACTCGAAGATAGGACTTAAACTAGGGTTGTTGGCAGCACTTCGTTGTTGTAGAGTCGTCGGAGAGTCGCAGCATTGTGGAGGCTTTTGAGCACTTAGAATTGATGAGAAAACCCTAGGTTAGGACCTCCTTTTATAGCCTTTGAGCCCCTTTTCGAGAGGAACCCTAGCCAATCACAATTGAGCACCAATCTCCTTGAAATGGGGTGATAAGCCTTGACTCCTCGAATCTGATCATTGACCATCAGTCGACTGATGGCCATCATCGATCGGTGATGGCAAGATCGGGCCGAGTCGCGACCTCCGATCGATTGACGATGAGTCCTCCAAGTGCATGACGGTCGATGCTTGCTGCAAGTCAAAGTTAGCTCAACAAAAACATAATTTCGATGGTCGTCGACCGTCCGATCTCGACCTAGACCATCTATAGGATGTCTTTGGTTGGATCTACGCTTAAGATCATCCCCGTAACAAGGATACGACCTCACTTACGCTAGCACACACGAGCTTACCTCGATACTTACGTGTTGCTTTTGCTTCCGCCTTCCACTTGATTCCTTCGGCTCCCTCCGAAGTCACTCGAGTGTCGCCCGACCACCGCGGCTTTTTCTGGGTGTCGCTAACCTTCAGCTCCAGCTATAGCAATCTTCTGCACACTCGATTCAGCTCGTGAGATAACGACATGAGCTTAACTTTGTATCATTTGCTATAATCAAAACTCAGGTTCGACTTAGGTGCCTACTGCACCAACAATAGGTTCTCGGTTTATGTTGATCGTCTATAATTAACCATTAATTATAGAACGATCATGAGTGGCATCTAGTAGTACATCATGATCCCCAATTAACCGAAAAGATCAACGGTTGATCCAAAACTATTTCTGAAACCCTTCAGCAGCTCAAATGAATTGTGCCCCATTCCCTTCACTCATCTTATACCCACTTGGTTCAGGATATGGTCTATCGTGTCAGCCCCCACTAGGTTGACTACGTCACACCTAGCCCAAGTATCATTTCCTCGTCCTACGAATTCTAGTTACTCCACATGTATCGAAGAGTACCTTACTCTAAACATATAATACTTTGGCCAAAGACTATAGTAACAATCTGACAAGAGGTCATGGGTATACATCTCCTCGCAAGGAGTGGTGAATCCTTTATAGGCTATTCAAACACCTTCGATCACTTCGACTTATACCCAATCATTCCGGGTCCACATCTCCTCAGAGATGCTTGCTTAAGATGTCAAAGCATAAGTCTTTATGATCAAGATGACTTGAATACCGCAAGTCAAAGGAACATCGCACTTAAGCTGCAGTAAGAACTTCATTGACATATCTATATATGCAGAGAACCATATGAAGTCTTACGGCTGGTCACTCCAATGAACTAGTTACCATAACTAGCATCCACGATTAACTTCGGACATCACAATGTCTCCAGCCAGTGAGAATCAGTTGCTTGGATACACCAAGGAGTATACCTCGTGCTAGTCTCGACAGAATCAATGGTGTCCAAATCCATCAATTTATCGACTAGGGATAATTCCGATACATCACAATTACACATGTAGAGATACTCACTAGTTGTGATCCAATCACGAATTCTCTCATGCTGTAAATCGTATCGTGGACATTCAGTAAATGAGTTTAAGATCTAATCAAATACATGAAACATGTATACTCAAATAGTGAATCTTCATTTATCATATAAATGATTCAAACATAAGGCAATTGCCTTAGGACATCTCTCATATATTACTAACACGATGAGTCTTTGAGCCCAAAGATCGCCATTGCCTCAAGAAACCGCTCATAAGCCCGATCGGCCGATCGATGTTGCACACATCGATCGGCTAGAGTCGTGATTTTATAATGTCGAACCGCTAGGATTCAGCGTCTTCACGCTTGATCTCTTGCCTTCTTCCTCCTCTCCGATCGCCGTCTCCGTCTCCGACCAGCTCTTCCGACCGCGCCGACCACCTAAGCCCTATGTTTGACAACCAAACTCCTCCTACTACTCATCTCACAGCCCTAATCTACTCAACTCCGACGATTTTTTCCTCTTCGATTAGGGTTCCAGCGAAACCACTACTCCGGCGAACTCTCCGGCGCTCTCTTCAGCAGTGTCTGAGCACCTTCTCCTCATCATCCTCAATGGCGCCAAAGTATATCCTTTTACTCCTCTAAAACCCTAATTTTTTGTTGTTATAACTCATTGTGATCTAATCATGTATTTGTGTCTCTGCATTTCATTTCATTGCATTGCATTCATATAGGCGATCCCGTAGAAATGACCTGCCTGAGGTTGAATCACGGTTGTACCAAACCATGTTGGTTAGGTACATTGATAGGGATTTCTTTACGCGTTACTGCGGTGATGTCATGGAAATTTTATCATATTATCATCTCATGAAGATAGTATTATGAACTCATGCCATAAATGATGATCTCCTTAAGGAGTTCTATCAAAACATAAAGAAGGTAGACGATGGCCCTACCTACACTACCCACGTTGCAAAACGCGACTTAGAGTTCACTCCTGCGATATTGCAGGAGTTTCTTGAGTGTAAGCCATCAGCTGATACTTTCATATTTTACCCTACCTTCGATGCCCTTCTTCCTGAGCCCTTTGATCATATCTCCTTGGACTCCATGCATAAGCATGTCTTTCGCCATCCTCGCCCACCAGCTCAGAACCTATTTCCTATCACTGAGCTATCTGCACCTGACAATGTGCTTTACAAAGTCATTATTGGGTGCCTTCTCCCGATTTTGACTCGGGGTCTAGCCAAGATTCGGTATCCCCATCTCTTTCTCCTGTACGCCATGCGCCATAGACTAGATATAAACATTGCATTGAACATGTTTCATTGCATTGTACATTTCATATCCCCTGTGCAAGGGAAAGTGCATATGCCTTTTGGCCATATCATCACTGCATGGTTAGAGTCTGTAGGCATTAACATTAACAGGGGATCTCTGAGGGCGCTATCTGAGGTTTACGACTGTATATCAGTTCGTAACTTCTCGTTGGCAAAGCTGCGGATTGGACATGAGCAGATGGAGTTGGCACCTCGACCTCCGCCCAGGGCATGTGGGGAGCCACCTCTAGTGCCTAGAGAGGCTGCAGAGGGATATGAGGACCCTGATGCTACTGATGAGGACGATCAGATACCTGCAGATGCATCAGCAGCAGGTCCTTCAGATAGGATTGCAGACCTGGAGGTCAGATTTCAAGAGTACCAGCAGACAGTGGATTCTAGACTGGATGAGATTCTGGCGGGGCAGGGTCACATTGAGCAGCGCCAGCTCGACATATACGAGATGATGCGAGCCTGGACCTTGAGCCAGCAGCCTCCTCCACCTCCACCTTCTGCAGATGATTAGAGCTAGAGGATGTTAGGATTTTTGTTTTTAGTTTTTATAGTGAGATTGAGTGTCTCAAATCTCTATTTTGGATGTAAAAACTGAAGTTTTTTTTTAATTGAATGAAATATTCTATTTATGAAAAGCATTTGTTGTTGGATCGATTTGAGCGCTAGAGGGGGGGGGGTGAATAGCGATAGAAAATTTTTCTTTTTCGATGTTCGTGTTAAAAACTCAAGAGATAATTAATCGCAGCGGAATGTAAATGTAAAAACAAGAGAGACAAAGGTTTTACTTGGTTCGTAGCCGTAGGCTACTACTCCAAGGCCCTAGTGGTCCTTGACCACGCACGGAGGGCAAATTACTAAACAAACTCCTCCTCGTTGGAGGTAGGAGTTAATCGATACAAAAAAACTTGAGGTAGAGGGACACTCCCCCTCTCCTCGTTACGATAAAAAAAAAGCTTCGAAGAATGTAAATGAGCAACGACACTAAAATTAAAGCCGACGTACAAAAATAAAGGAAATGAAACCTAGACGTCGGAGAAGAAGAAGCACGTTGTTGTCGGTAGCTTTGCGGAGACTTTTTGGAAGCTTAGAATTGTTGTTAAAACCCTAGGTTTGGCCCTCCTTTTATAGCCTTTGAGCCCCTTTTCGAGTGGGTCTTCAACCAATCACAAATGGACACCAAACCGCTTTGAGGTGGAGTGATAAGCCTTGACTCATCGAATCTGATCATTGACCATCAGTCGACTGATGGCCATCATCACCGATCGATGGCAAAGATCGATCGATTGATGACCTTGCGTGATCGATACACGGCAATGAGTCCTCCAAGCCGGGCAATGATCGATGCTTGCCGCAAGTCAAAGTTAGCTCAATAAAACATAATTTCGATGGTCGACCATCCGATCTCGACCTAGACCATCTATAAGATGTCTTTGGTCGGATCTACGCTTAAGATCATCCCCGTAAAGAGGATACGACCTTACTTACTCTCGCACACACGAGCTTACCTCGATACTTACGTGTCGCTTTTGCTTCCAGCCTTCCACTCGATTCCTTCGGCTCCCTCCGAAGTAACTCGAGTATCGCCCGACCACCGCGGCTTCCTCCGGTGTCGCTAGCCTTCAGCTCGGCTATATCAATCTTCCGCACACTCGATTCAGCAGAAAACAAAATAGACTTAACTTTTGTGTCTTTGCTATAATCAAAACACAGGTTCGATTTCGGTGCCTCACTGCACCAACAATCTCCCCCTTTTTGATATATGGCAAAAACACACAAAGTTAAGGAAATTAAGTGCATGAAACAGTAAAGACAAGAAGCAAAAGTAGGAGTAGTAAAAATATTTCTCAAGTTCTCCACTTAGAGGAACCCTCCTCCTTAACCGAGGGTGAGTATTTGAAAAAACTTTAGTTCTCCAAACACAAAAGTTAAGTTAGGCTTCTTAGAGTCAAGAATAAGTGCAAGTTAAGTAATCAAAAGTTAAGTCAAAGGTTAATTATTCAAAAGGTTTAACTTTTGATTTCTTAACAGGCCTTTAAAGTTTTCAATTCAAGAGTTGAAACCTAAACCTTACTCCCCCTTAACTTAGGCCAGAATCAAGGTTTTAAGTTAAGTTATCAATTTCAAAAATTTGAAATTGAACTTTGGCTTTTTCTTAACTTTGGCCTTTTCTCCCCCTTTTGACATAAATCAAGGAAAAAGTGGGGGGGTTTTAAGAAAACCCTAAGTCCAAGCATGATGATTTTAAAAATAGTATGTGAAAATAATTCATCTAAATGTTCAACTCTAGTTTGACTTGATTGAAATGATATTATCAACAAGTCCTAATTAGAGTTGGTTAATATTAGTGCATATTTATACTCAGGTTCATATTGACGACTTGATCTACATCTTGGAACACAGGTAGGGTCCTAACATCTCACGCCCATCTACGTGGCTAAGTACACAAACACATTAGTCCTATGTGTTGTGAGATGTACTGGCTCCTTAAATCTATAGGTGCATGATATCTAAGGTATGTCCTATGCTAGTTCCATCAAAATGAAAAATAAGAAATAGTAGTAAGAAAATATAGTTTGCAAGTTCTTATTCTATTACGCACATGCCTAATTTTCGTCTTAATAGACTAAATTCGGCTTCGGGTAGGGGTTTAGTAAATAGGTCTGCTAGGTTAGATTTTGATTCGATGCTCGAGTTGTATGGCTCCGTTGGCCACATGTTCTCGAATGAAGTGGTGTTTGACTTCTATATGTTTGGTCCTAGAGTGACATATTGGATTCTTTGTAAGATTAATTGAACTAATGTTATCTACGTGAAGTTTAGTATTCGTAAAGTCTAACTTAAAGTCGCGGAGGTGTGCTTCATCCAAAGAAGTGAGTTGACACACTCACCCATCGCGATGTATTCGCTTGGTGGTAGACAAGGCAACACAATGTTGCTTCCTCTCGCACCAACTCACTAGACTCAGTAGAGTAGTTGACAACAACCACTCGTGCTCTTTCTGTCGAGTTTACTACCGGCATAATCCGAATCGGAGTAGCCGATTAGTTCGAACTCGGTAGATCTAGGATACCAAATACCAACATTAAGTGTACCCTTTAGATATCTAAGGATACGCTTAACTAGGGTTAGGTGAGACTCCTTAGCACAGGTTTGAAATCGCCATACTTCTGCAAATAAGATATCAGGTCGGCTTGCAGTTAAGTACAGGAGACTTCCTATTGCGCTCCTATAGTACTTTAAGTCAATGGACTTACTTTCTAGGTCTTCTCCTATGTTAACATTTATCGCCATTGGGGTGTTTATTACCTTAGCGTCTTGCATTCCAAGTCTTTTAATTAACTCCTTAGTGTATTTTTGTTGATATAGGTATATACCATCCTTAGTTTGTTTAATTTGTAGACCTAAAAAGAAACTTAACTCGCCTACCAAGTTCATTTCGAACTCACTTTCCATGAGCGAAACGAACTCGTTTAGTAAGGCTGAGTTAGAGGTTCCAAAAATTATATCATCTACGTAAATTTGAGCTATGAATATTTCTTTACCTAAGGTTTTTACAAAGAGAGTTGGGTCAACTAAGCCTTGGTTAAATCCTTTTGACTTAAGATGGATTGAAAGTCTCTCGTACCAAGCTCGAGGAGCTTGTTTAAGTCCATAGAGAGCTTTCTTAAGTTTTAGAACATGGTCGGGTTTATCTAGATTTTCGAATCCGGGGGGTTGGCTAACATAAACTTCTTCTTTAATGTATCCATTTAGGAATGCCGACTTAACATCCATTTGAAACAGCTTAAATCCTCGATGTGCGGCATAAGCTAGCAACATTCTAATGGATTCGAGTCTAGCTATTGGGGCATAGGTTTGTGTAATCTAAGCCTTCGACTTGGCTAAATCCTTTGGCGACTAACCAGCCTTGTTTCTAACTACTTCACCTTTATCATCAAGCTTATTTGAAACACCCACCTTGTTCCAATTATCATTTTGTCTTTAGGTGGTTGTACTAATTCCCACACCTCGTTCCTAGTAAATTGAGCTAGCTCTTCTTGCATTGCAATAATCAAATCGGGATCAAGAAGAGCTTGTTCAATTGATTTGGGTTCTATCTTTGAAATTAAGGAAATTTGACTAAGGTTCCTATAGGATGCTCTAGTTCGAACTCCTAGATTAGGATCTCCTATCACTTGATCGATAGGGTGGTTAGTCTGAGTCCTAGATTGGGTTGGGTTTGTGTCACCTAATGCTTGATCAATGGGGTGACTTGGTTGAACACTAGTTTGGTTGGAGTCATCTATCACTTGATCAATAGAGTGACTAGGTTGACTTAGGTTAGGATTAACACTAGACCTGATCTCCGGATCAGAGTAAGGTCTAGTATGAATCGGCTCGCTAATTGGGGTTGCCGGGGGTTTTGTAGGTTCATGTCCTTCATCGAATACTACATTGATAGTCTCCTCGACTCTAAGGGTGTCGTGGTTATATACTCTATAAGCTCTACTTGTAGTCGAGTATCCTAGAAAGATTCCGGTCGTGGTTTTGGATGTAAATTTCCCTAGGTAATCCTTAGTGTTTAGGATATGTACCTTACACCCAAATACCCTAAAGTACTTGATGTTAGGTATTTTATCGTGATAAATCTCGTACGAGGTCTTAAGGTGCCTCTTTACCATAAGGATCCTATTTTGGACATAGCAAGCCGTGCTAACTCAGTACGCCCAAAACCTATCGGGTAGGTCGTATTCGTTCAACATGGTCCTAGCGGCTTCTTGTAGAGTTCGGTTTTTCCGCTCCACTAGGCCATTTTGTTGAGGGGTCCTAGGGCAAGAGAATTCATGGTGGTATCCGTTTAGGTTACAGAAGTCGGTGAACCTTTGATTTTCGAATTCACCACCATGATCGCTTCTAAGTCTTTTAACCTTAAGGTCTTTTTGATTCTCGATTAATTTGAATAGATTAGTTAATTGATCTAGGGTATCATTTTTATGTTTGATGAACCTAACCCAGGTAAACCTGGAGTAGTCGTCAATTATGACTAAGCAATATTGACTTCTATTGAGTGACTTGGCTCCATGTGAATCGAATAGATCCATATGCAGGAGCTCAAGTACTCTTGAGGTTCGTTCTTGGTTAGTTAACTTGTGTTGTGTTCTAGGTTGTTTTCCTTGTTGACAAGCATTACAGATTTTATTAACCAAGGTTGTTGAGGTTGGGTAAGCCTCACGACTAAGCCACTCTGACTCATCTTGTGGATGAGTCTCTGTGAGTGACCGAAGTCGTCGTGCCACAACCATGATTCCTCTTGCCGTGTCATAAGACACTTAGTTGAGGAGTTGGTTAAGTTGATCGTATAAATGTTGTTATTTCTAGTTCCTTTAAGAATTGTTTTAGAGGTTTATTAATTACGCATTCATTTTCTAGAAATATAACCTTATAGTTATTATCACACAATTGGCTTACACTAAGTAAGTTATATTCAAAATTCTCTACAAGTAATACATTTTAATAACAAAATTCGTGTTAAGCTCGATATCACGATCCGATGATTTTGAGCTTGCGTTATTCCCAAAGGCTACCGATCCTTGTCGTTTGAATCGAAGCTTTGCGAATTTGAGTTGATCCTCATGTGTGGGAGCAACCATCAACATCCATTGATCCTACACACAAGGTGGTTGGATTGGATGTTAGATTTTGTTAAGAAAATTGGTTGTAAGTTGTTAACCTAGGTCATCTCACGAGTCTATATGATCAAGCATGTTATACTTATGTGTTTTTGAGATGACTTTCAATTAAGTTGATTAAGTGGATTTAGGTTCAAGTAATTTAGGTTCAAGTGATTTTATGTTGAGATGATTTCCAATTAAATTGATTAAGTGAATTTAGGTTCAAGTGATTTTATGTTGAGATGATTTCCAATTAAATTGATTAAGTGAATTTAGGTTCAAGTAGATTTAGGTTCAAGTGATTTTTGTTAGATTTGGATTTAACCCAAGGCTTGTCAAGTTTACCTTTTCAAGATCATGGCTTCAGTGTCGTGGCGAGCACAGGGCCTTCTTTTATCGGATCATCGACCACTTCTAGACAAAGCCATTTTGAAAATGATGACTTGACTCACCTAAAATTATTTCCTCGTCTAACTAGTTATTTTTTGAAAAGAGGCTCCCCGAGGCTCAATCTTTTCGAAGGATTTTAGTTGATTATTTGAAAAGAGGCTCCCCGAGGCTCAATCTTTTCAAAGGATTTTAGTTGATTATTTACATGTTCTAAGTGAGTTCACGAAAAAAAACAAAAACAACAAAAAAAATCTAAGCATGCAATTTCTAAGTTAAAACACAAACATGTTTTGTACTGGCTCCCCCTAGACCGTTGAATCGGTTCGGTCTATCCACATAGTGGATTTGGTCCTTGGGAACCCAGTACGAGTTGGATCCTAGAGTTGAAATCAAAGTGGTCTTAGGGACCCATGCTTGGACACATTTTTTATGTCTACTTACGATTGACATATACGACTTATTGGTCGTGTTTGAGCTAAACCCTAGTCCGACCTTGTTGTACACGGCCCTTTGCGATCCAAGTAGGAGGTCAAGTCCTTTGGATCCCAAAGTAAATCTTTCCAACGTATTCCTAAGATCTTCGACTTGACTTTTCAAGAGTGAGTTCTCAACTTCGAGTTTTTCAACCCGAGTTGAGTCCTTCTCTTGAACTCGACTAGTCGAAGAGGTTAGGGAGACCTCGTGTTTGAGGAGTTTAACTTCCTCAACCAGGGTCTCGACCTTGGACTCGGACTTAGCTAACTTCCTAGACAAAAACCTAACCGTATTATGTAAAGTATTAAATAAGGTTCGACTCACCTTAAGGGTATCTTTTGAACCGGATGCGTATCCGTGGCTTGACTTGAAGGTAAGCCGTAGTCCGAGTCATCCTCGAGTTGACTCAAGTTCGGGCTCGGTCTCCGACTCAATTGATTTCGCCATGAAGAGGCGTGGTCTTCGTCTTCTTGGATGCGCTTCTTCCCATGTCGCGTTGAGGGCCTTCTTGTGCTTAGGTGCTTGGTGGTTGAGCTTAGGGCACTTTCGGACTTGATATGTCCAAACTGTTACACTCATAACACCTAATGTTAGAACTTTTAGGCTTACCTTGGTTGGGTCGAGTCGTGGTTCGCTTTCGTCCCTTGGCTATCCTTTGAGCTAGGTTCATTAGTTCGGCAGTCAACTCCGGGTCAACTTCTTCTTCGGACTCATCTTCCTCCTCGGGTGGTGGTGGCTTGCTTGCGATTTTCTTCTTCTTTGAACCTGCAAATAAGGCTATACCCCTCTCGGGTTCCGAGTTGGATTGTTCATGTAATTCAACATCCGAAAAGAGTTCATCTAACCTAATTTTAGAAAGGTCCTTGGAGACCTTATAGGCATCAACCATGGATGCCCATAAGGTAGTCCTCGGAAAAGAGTTTAGAACATACCTAATAAGGTCGCGGTTTTCGACCTTTTGCCCGATTGCGTGTAGGTTGTTGACTATGTCTTGGACACGGGCGTGGAGTTGCATCGCGGACTCGTGTTCCTGCATTTTTAGTGTGTACAATTTATTGAATAACAAATCACGTTTGCAAACCTTAGCTTCATCCGATCCTTCGTGTAACTCGATTAGCTTTGTCCAAAGATCCTTTGCGCTTATGAAGGGGCCGACGCGATTTAGCTCCTCCTTGGACAAGCCGCATTGGAGGATTTGTGTTGCCTTGGCATCGGCTTCGACTTGTCGTTTTGTTGCAACGGTCCATTGATCATAATCCAAGGAGTCACCCACTTCATTAGTCGGAAGTGTGAAACCCGTTTGGATTATGATCCACATCTCGATTTGGGTTTTGAGAAAGCATTCCATCCGACCTTTCCAGTAACGGAAATCATCCCCGTTGTAAAACGGAGGTCGGACGGTGCTAAAACCCTCGAGATGGGCCATTAGAACAAAAAGACAAGGAGACTAAAATGAAAACCTTCGATGTCCCCGAAAGGCTACTAAACGTTGATTTTTGAGGATGAAAACAGCTTGTTACGGGGGTAAACCCTTGTAAGAAGTGTAGATCTCTGCGAGAGCTTCGATTTGGTAGGTAGACCGTGTCGTGGGTCAACTTGTACGAAAAGTTATGCCCGTTTGACCGTCGGCTACTCCAAAAGCGAATACTTGCAAAACAAAATCAAACGAAGAGTACCAAGACTTCGTCTTGGATTAGTAGTGCGGGAGAAAAATTTAAACGAAAAACAAATCTGGAAGAAAAAAAATGTTAGACTGGTGGTTTCACCAAATCTAAGCGCCCCCGGCTCTGATACCAATTGTTGGATCGATTTGAGCGCTAGAGGGGGGGGGTGAATAGCGATAGAAAATTTTTCTTTTTCGATGTTCGTGTTAAAAACTCAAGAGATAATTAATCGCAGGAATGTAAATGTAAAAACAAGAGAGACAAAGGTTTTACTTGGTTCAGTAGCGTAGGCTACTACTCCAAGGCCCTAGTGGTCCTTGACCACGCACGGAGGGCAAATTACTAAACAAACTCCTCCTCGTTGGAGGTAGGAGTTAATCGATAAAAAACTTGAGGTAGAGGACACTCCCCTCTCCTCGTTCACGATAAAAAAAGCTTGAAGAATGTAAATGAGCAACGACACTAAAATTAAAGCCGACGACAAAAATAAAGGAAATGAAACCTAGACGTCGGAGAAGAAGAAGCACGTTGTTGTCGGTAGCTTTTGGAGACTTTTGGAAGCTTAGAATTGTTGTTAAAACCCTAGGTTTGGCCCTCCTTTTATAGCCTTTGAGCCCCTTTCGAGGGTCTTCAACCAATCACAAATGGACACCAAACCGCTTTGAGGTGGAGTGATAAGCCTTGACTCCTCGAATCGATCATTGACCATCATCGATCGATGGCCATCATCGATCGTGATGGCGATCGATCCGATTGATGACCTCGCGATCGGCCGATACACGGCGGTCGAGTCCTCCAAGCGATCGGTCGATGCTTGCAAGTCAAAGTTAGCTCAATAAAAACATAATTTCGATGGTCGTCGACCATCTGATCTCGACCTAGACCATCTATAAGATATCTTTGGTCGGATCTACGCTTAAGATCATCCCCGTAAAGAGGATACGACCTTACTTACTCTCGCACACACGAGCTTACCTCGATACTTACGTGTCGCTTTTGCTTCCGGCCTTCCACTCGATTCCTTCGGCTCCCTCCGAAGTAACTCGAGTATCGCCCGACCACCGCGGCTTCCTCCGGGTGTCGCTAGCCTTCAGCTCCAGCTATATCAATCTTCTGCACACTCGATTCAGCTCATGAGAAAACAAAATAGACTTAACTTTTGTGTCTTTGCTATAATCAAAACACAGGTTCAATTTCGGTGCCTCATTGCACCAACATTTGTGTCTGATTATGTGTTTGTATTAATGTATTGGTTTATGGAAAATTGTCATATCATGACATGAAATTTCATCTTATCATATAACATGTCATGCTATTGTTTAGGATTATTTTAGATGTCATGTTTGTTTTTAGATTATATCATATGCCATGACATAATGATCATTGGCCATGCGTTATTATTGATATCATTTATGCCATGATCATTCATGCATTTATTTTGATTAAAATTGATTTAAGGAAAAATGGCATGACTTGGAGTTCCATTTATAATGGAATCAAGTAGGGTTGCCTAGAAAATGCATGAGTCTATAATAATCCTAACTCCACATCTCACATCTAAATTGACATGTATGTGTGTGTATACGCCTTAGATAACATGTGAGATGTTAGGATAATAAGTTAGGTTCAAGGTGCATAGATAGTGCATCTAGATGGACTCAAACTTATTTCAATCATCACTAAGAATCATGAGGAAAGCTAATATACAAGTTATGTATATTTAGCCAATAATTTATGGTTCAAAATAGGTTTTCAAAAACATTTTAAAATCACTTTAGAAAACCTTGGTGAAGTCTATCTTTTGATAGCCATCATCATTGTAGAAGTTGATACAAAGTAGATCAAAAACTTTAAAGTTTTAATAGTTTTTGAACTTTGTACCAATCTCCTATTTCAATGGTTAAAATATTTTTCTAAAATTTTTCACCGATTGTATGTGTGATAAGTAATATAGGTATCAAATTTCATGATTTTTCGATATACGTAGAATTACTTATGAATTTCCAAAAGTCGAGTCTGATAATTGAAAATTAGGTTTTGATTATCGATCGACGCTCTATGATGGCGATGGGCGATCGAACTCGATCGGTATCGCGATCACTCGATCGTTGCTCGGTGCGATCGTGATGGGCGATCGATCGGTAGCCGACAGTCGATCGGCCAATGCTGATTTCAGGAAAACTAGATTTGTTTAGCCCGATTTCAGCTACAGTTAAGGTCACTAATCACTCCTGACCCTAGGATATACTTTGGGAAGCATTATAAAGGGTGAAAATCCATTGGATATGGATTTGGAGAGGTGTTTAGGGTTTGTATCAAATTTAAAGTGTTGGAAAGTTCAATGTTGAATTTTTAACCTTATCTTTGATGGTTTAGAGTTCCTATTGGCTTAGGAACTTCCCAAAGACATTGTTGGTGCAATGGTCAAGGGGGAGCAAGTCTTTAGGGGGAGGTATCCATCATGGTATGATGGATGGTTTTTTTTTCACATGGGAAGGAAAAATGAGATTTTCACATACCCAATTTGGAAATTGGGGGAAAGTATAGGATTGCCTCTCTTGAGTGATATGGGACTTATCACTAGGAAGATGGTAGACATCCTAGGTATCTTTGGACCAAGGGGGAGATTGTAAGATCTCATTGGGACATGAGGCATTGACCTCCTTAGAGGGATAACCTTTTTGATGTATGTCAAAAAGGGGGAGAACGTTAAACTACCAATTTGGAAAATTGGTAAGGGAATTTGAGTTAGGGGCATAACTCAAGGTTTGTTTTGTCAAACATCAAAAAGGGGGAGATTGTTGGTGTAATCGGCCTAGGTCACGATTGACCAGACTCGAGTGATGTTTTGATGTTTGACAAAGTAAGTTGACATTGATGTTTGACATTAATGTCTGTTGATGTTTTGGGGAGATTGTTTATACAATCAACCCGGGTTATGTTTAACTGGACTCGAGTTTGACTCGAGGGAGACTTTGATGGTTGACTAGGGTTGACCATGTGATTATGGAAAGTCCAAGTCATGGGTACTTGGCATGGAAAGTCCAAGTGAGACAAGCATGGGTCTTGGCATGGAAAGTCCAACATGGGTTGGCAAGGGAAAGTCCAAGCTTGAGTCTTGGCATTTGAGAAGTCCAAGGGGTTTGATATTGGCGGCATAAAGTCCAAGCGGGAGTCTTGGCAGCATAAGTCCAATGATTGGCGGCGTAAAGTCCAAGCGGAGTCTTGGCGGCGTAAGTCCAATGTGCCTTGGCGGTGTAGACATCGTTAGCATGACATAACCGATGGAAGCACCTAAAGGCTAGCGCGATGGATGAACAAGTCATGGATGACTTGGAGGGATCCGAGAGGCGTAAGGCTGATAGAGGTGGCTAGAAGGCTTAGGTCTAGGCTAAGGGTGGTCTAGCAAGTATGTGGGCACCATACTTGGGCTAAAACCTCATGTTCGAGGTGTGCCAGTCGACTGGTGTCATGTGGCAGTCGACTGGCGTAGTCAACTAGGGTTTGACTGCGGGAATTGCCCTAGATCGCCATAGATGGGCGGTCGGTGATTGAGCAGCGATCGGCCCGATCTTGTGATCGATCGGTGATGCTCGGATTTTGGGGCACAGAATGGAGTCTCACTCGACTGCTGAGACGAGCAGTCGAGTGATGCTTGAACAGTCGAGTGATGCTCATGATCAGTCGACTGATGTCCTAGCCGTTGGATTTTTTCAGCGTGGATTACACCGTTGTCTCACAGCAATAGTGTGATCAGTCAACTGATGGTCCCGAGCAGTCGACTGATCGACATTTTCCAGCACAGGTTAAAGCTATAAAAGGAGCTCGTGATGGAGAAAAATGTATCTGGTTTTTCAGAGCTTTAGGGGTGATTTGTTGCTACAAATTAGGTCTCCAAGTGCTAATCAAACAACCAAGCATTCAAGCAATCAAAAGCAAGTGTTGTAAAGTTTTTCTTTACTTGTCTTTCACATTAATTGTTATAATTGCATGTTTTTATTTCTTATTGTTGTAAGATCGCTTGTAAGGGGTTTCTCCGCCTCTGACTTGTGTCGAAAAGGAGTGTTTATCATAGTGGTGTGTGATTGACATCGCTAGGGTTCGTACGAACCCAATCCGTGGAGTAGGAACCGTTCGGTTACGAACCACGTTAAATATTTGTGTTTGCGTGTTGTATATTTCATTATCATTATTATTATTATTGTTATTCCACTGCGCTAACGAAATTGTAGACGAACACGCGAACGAATTCCATCATCGAACAAGCACGACGCTATTACCCCCCTCTAGTTGCCTGAAATCTCCTACACATGGTGTTAGTAATATATGAGAGATGTCCTAAGGCAATCGCCTTATGTATGAACCATTTATATGATAAATGAAGATTCACTATTTGAATATACATGTTTTATGTATTTGATTGGATCTTAAACTCATTTACTGAATGTCCACGATACGATTCACAGCATGAGAGAATTTGTGATTGGATCACAACTAGTGAGTATCTCTACATGTGTAATTATGATGTATCGGAATTATCCCTAGTCGATGAATTGATGGATTTGGACACCATCAATTCTGTCGAGACTAGCACGAGGTATACTCCTTGGTGTATCCAAGCAGCTGATTCTCACTGGCTGGAGACATTGTGATGTCCGGAGTTAATCGTGGATGCTAGTTATGGTAACTAGTTCATTTGAGTGACCAGCCGTAAGACTTCATATGGTTCTCTGCATATATAGATATGTCAATGAAGTTCTTACTGTGGCTTAAGTGCGATGTTCCTTAGACTTGCGGTATTCAAGTCATCTTGATCATGGAGACTTATGCTTTGACATCTTAAGCAAACATCTCTAAGGAGATGTGGACCCGGGATGATTGGGTATAAGTCGAAGTGATCGAAGGTGTTTGAATAGCCTATAAAGGATTCACCACTCCTTGCGAGGAGATGTATACCCATGGCCTCTCGTCGGATTGTTACTAAAGTCTTTAGCCAAAGTATTACATGTTTAGAGTAAGGTACTCTTCGATACATGTGGAGTAACTAGAATCCGTAGGACGAGGAAATGATACTTGGGTTAGGTGTGACGTAGTCAGCCTAGTGGGGACTGACACTATAGACCATGTCCTGAACCAAGTGGGTATAAGATGAGTGAAGGGAATGGGGCACGATTCATTCGAGCTGCTGAAGGGTTTCAGAAATAGTTCTGGATCAACCGTTGATCTTTTCGGTTAATTGGGGATCATGATGTACTACTAGGTGTCACTCATAATCATTCTATAATTAATGGTTAATTATAGACGGCCAACATAAACCGAGAACCTATTTGGTCACACGTACAACGAGCGTAATCCGAAGGATTTAAAACGAGCTTGAGAATGGGATTCTCAGACCGAGAGAAACTAGGTTTGGTTGGACCAAACAAGAAGCGAGCATGAAATCATTTCAGTCGCAATGGAAGCGTGGATGGGCCGTGTCTTATGAAGACATAATGGATGAACCAAAATGGTTTGGTTCTAATCCAATGGAGGAGAATAAACCAAAGGGTTTGGTTTATTTTAAACGAATGAACCAAAAGTTGGTTCGGTTCGTTTTAACTTAAAATAAACCATCATGGTTTGGTTTATTTTAACTTATACTAATGGAGCGGGTTAACGGGCTTTATGGATAAGATCCATTAACCATTAAGAGAATTAGTTCTCTATAAAAGAGGGCTTAAGGGATTGTTAAGCCCTAATCCAAAAACCCCTAGCCCTAAGGTTGCCGCCCACCTCCTCCTTGGAGCTCTCGGCGCCAACCTATTGCCGCCGCCCAAAGCTACTCCAACCGGCATCCAGAAGGCTGCTTCCTTCCCCCTCGCCGGCGTCGAGTTTCTGCCGGTTAGTGCTCCGGTGATCTCCTTCAAGTTTGGCATCAAGGTGAGCTCTATCTCCCTTGGTTGGCCGGCGCCTATCACCTCTACCAAAGCTGTCCAGTTTTCTGGACAGCTTGTTCTCGTCTCGTCGGAGCATCGTTTGGACGACGGTTAGAGCTCCGACAGCGGCTAACTTACCGGGGATTCGATCTCCGGTAATCCTCTGAGGTGGAGGAAGAAGGATTCATCAATTGGTTGATTAATACCTCTCCGGAGAAGCGAGTTTTGAGAACTCATATTAGGATCCAAATTTGTATTCGGATCGTGATCATCTCTCGATCATGTCATCTTCAACACGAGGCAAGTAACCCGTATGAAGACGAAGCTCGTGGCTTAGCGAAGTCATCCCGAGGAACTCGGCGTGGATACGGATAGAGACGATTCTAGCGAGGATCGTTCCGGTTGATGTCGTTCCTGCTACACGTCATACGAAAGGTATAACGTAGATAAATTTCCAGAAATAACATTATGACTATCGCTGTTAGTAATATATAAGAGATGTCCTAAGGCAATCGCCTTATGTATGAACCATTTATATGATAAATGAAGATTCACTATTTGAGTATACATGTTTTATGTATTTGATTGGATCTTAAACTCATTTACTGAATGTCCACGATACGATTCACAGAATGAGAGAATTTGTGATTGGATCACAACTAGTGAGTATCTCTACATGTGTAATTGTGATGTATAGAAATTATCCCTAGTCGATGAATTGATGGATTTGGACACCATCAATTCTGTCGAGACTAGCACGAGGTATACTCCTTGGTGTATCCAAGCAGCTGATTCTCACTGGCTGGAGACATAGTGATGTCCGGAGTTAATCTTGGATGCTAGTTATGGTAACTAGTTCATTGGAGTGACCAGTCGTAAGACTTCATATGGTTCTCTGCATATATAGATATGTCAATGAAGTTCTTACTGTAGCTTAAGTGCGATGTTCCTTTGACTTGCGGTATTCAAGTCATCTTGATCATGGAGACTTATGCTTTGACATCTTAAGCAAACATCTCTAAGGAGATGTGGACCCGGGATGATTGGGTATAAGTCGAAGTGATCAAAGGTGTTTGAATAGCCTATAAAGGATTCACCACTCCTTGCGAGAAGATGTATACCCATGGCCTCTCGTCGGATTGTTACTAAAGTCTTTGGCCAAAGCATTACATGTTTAGAGTAAGGTACTCTTCGATACATGTGGAGTAACTAGAATCTGTAGGATGAGGAAATGATACTTGGGCTAGGTGTGACGTAGTCAGCCTAGTGGGGACTGACACAATAGACCATTTCCTGAACCAAGTGGGTATAAGATGAGTGAAGGGAATGCGGCACGACTCATTCGAGCTGCTGAAGGTTTCTAGAAATAGTTCTGGATCAACCGTTGATCTTTTCGATTAATTGGGGAGCATGATGTACTACTAGGTGCCACTCATGATCGTTCTATAATTAATGGTTAATTATAGACGGCCAACATAAACCGAGAACCTATTTGGTCACACGCACAACGAGCGTAATCCGAAGGATTTAAAACGAGCTTGAGAATGGGATTCTCAGACCGAGAGAAACTAGGTTTGGTTGGACCAAACATAAAGCGAGCATGAAATTATTTCAGTCGCAATGGAAGCATGGTGGGCCCATAACCCACAGGTCCCAGGATCGCAACCTGGCTTTGAACCACTGTTGGGTTTCCGGCACCGCGGCGTGTGTGTGTTCGATCACGTTTCGTAAACATGAACACAGCGGAAGCAATAAAAATAATAAATCTACATTTATTACAACACACACAACACACGCATGCATATTACAACAAGTGTAGACATAACCGTAAATTTAAATTTACAATAAAAGGAAATTTATCTATGTTATACCTTTCGTATGACGTGTAGCGGGAACGGAATCAACCGGAATGATCCTCGCTAGAATCGTCTCTATCCGTATCCACGCCGAGTTCCTCGGGATGACTTCGCTAAGCCACGAGCTTCGTCTTCGTACGGGTTACTAGCCTCGTGTTGAAGACGACGTGATCGAGAGATGATCACGATCCGAATCCAAATTCGGATCCTAATACGAGTTCTCAAAACTCGCTTCTCCGGAGAGGTATTCGTCAACCAATTGATGAATCCTTCGTCCTCCACCTCAGAGGATTACCGGAGATCGAATCTCCGGTAAGTTATCCGCTGTCAGAGCTCTAACCGTCATCCAAATGACGCTCCGACGAGAGGAGAAGAAGCTGTCCAGAAAACTGGACAGCTTGGTGGAGGAGTAGGCGCCGGCCAAAACAAGGAAGCCAAGTGCTCACCTTTTCACCGAGGCCTAAGAAGCTTGGGGTTCGACAAGGAGCTGGACGGCGGCACAAGGAGCTGGGCGGCAAGCTTAGGGTTGGCGCCGAAAAACTCCTTCAATGGGGTGGGTGGCAACTTTTGCTAGGGCTTGGATTAGGGCTTAATTATCCCTTAAGCCCTCTTTTATAGAGAACTAATTATCTTAATGCTTATTGGATCATAACCATTAGGCCCGTTAACCCGCTCCATTAAGATAAGTTAAAATAAACCAAATCATGATGATTTATTTTAAGTTAAAACGAACCGAACCAACTTTTGGTTCATTCGTTTAAAATAAACCAAACCCTTTGATTTATTCTTATCCATTGGATTAGAACCAAACCATTTTGGTTCATCCATTACGTCTTCACAAGACTCGGCCCATCCACGCTTCCATTGCGACTGAAACGATTTCATGCTCGTTTTATGTTTGGTCCAACCAAACCTAGTTTCTCTCGGTCTGAGAATCCAATTCTCAAGCTCGTTTTAAATCCTTCGGATTATGCTCGTTGTGCATGTGACCAAATAGGTTCTCGGTTTATGTTGGCCGTCTATAATTAACCATTAATTATAGAACGATCATGAGTGGCACCTAGTAGTACATCATGCTCCCCAATTAACCGAAAAGATCAACGGTTGATCCAGAACTATTTCTGGAACCCTTCAGCAGCTCGAATGAGTCGTGCCTCATTCCCTTTACTCATCTTATACCCACTTGGTTCAGGACATGGTCTATTGTGTCAGTCCCCACTAGGCTGACTACGTCACACCTAGCCCAAGTATCATTTCCTCATCCTACGGATTCTAGTTACTCCACATGTATCGAAGTGTACCTTACTCTAAACATGTAATGCTTTGGCAAAAGACTTTAGTAACAATCCGACGAGAGACCATGGGTATACATCTCCTCGCAAGGAGTGGTGAATCCTTTATAGGCTATTCAAACACCTTCGATCACTTCGACTTATACCCAATCATCCCGGGTCCACATCTCCTTAGAGATGTTTGCTTAAGATGTCAAAGCATAAGTCTCCATGATCAAGATGACTTGAATACCGCAAGTCAAAGGAACATCGCACTTAAGCTACAGAAGAACTTCATTGACATATCTATATATGCAGAGAACCATATGAAGTCTTACTACCGGGTCACTCCAATGAACTAGTTACCATAACTAGCATCCACGATTAACTCCGACCAAAGGAGAATCACCGCTGGATACACCAAGGAGTATACTGTGCTAGTCTCAGTAATTGATGGTGTCCAAATCCATCAATTCATCGACTAGGATAATTCTGATACATCACAATTACACATGTAGAGATACTCACTAGTTGTGATCCAATCACAAATTCTCTCATGCTGTGAATCGTATCGTGGACATTCAGTAAATGAGTTTAAGATCCAATCAAATACATAAAACATATATACTCAAATAGTGAATCTTTATTTATCATATAAATGGTTCATACATAAGGCGATTGCCTTAGAACATCTCTCATATATTACTAACAGACTCCCACTTGGCTTAATGTCAATCGCTACGGTATCCAATACCATAAGCTTGAACATGACCCTCAAACTTATTTTGAGGTAATGCCTTAGTCAAGCGATCCGCTAAGTTCCTTTCAGTGGGAATTTTCTCGATTTGTATTTCGTTCCTACTGATGATCTCTCTGATAAGATGATAGCGGCGAAGCACATGTTTGGATCATTGATGAGATCACATCAAGTTCAGAGATGAACTTCTTGATCCAAACCGCTTCCTTTGCTTCTTCCAAAGCTGCAATGTATTCTGCCTTAGTGGAAGAATCCGCAATAGCATCAAGCTTGGAACCTTTCCAACTTATTGCGCCTCCATTCTAGGTGAACACATACCCAGACTGAGACATGGAATCATCCTTGTCTGTCTGGAGCTGGCATCTGTATACCCACGTATCACCATGTACCCTTCTCCATATATTAGGAACACATCATTATTTCTTCTCAAGTACTTAAGGATCGTCTTAACAGCCACCCAATAATCCATTCCTGGATCAGACTGGTATCTGCTCGTGACACTCAGAGCATACGATACATCGGGTCTCGTACATAACATAGCATACATGATAGATCCTATTGCGGATGCATAGGGAATCTTACTCATGCAAATCCTCTCTTCTTCTGTGCGCGGACACATAGACTTCGAAAGGTGTATCCCATGCTTGATGGGTAGGAAACCTTTCTTGGATTCCGACATGCTAAACCTCTTTAGCACTCGGTCTATATATGTAGACTGCGAAAGACCAAGCAACCGTTTCGATCTATCTCTATAGATTTTAATCCCGAGGATGTAGGTTGCTTCTCCCAGGTCTTTCATGGAGAATGTCTTGGATAACCAAACCTTAACTGACTGTAAGATTGAAACATCATTTCCTATAAGTAATATGTCATCGACATATAATACTAGGAACACGACTGCACTCCCACTAACCTTCTTGTACACACAAGGTTCGTCTGGATTTTGTGAGAAATCAAACTTTTTGATTGTCTCATCAAAACGGATATTCCAGCTCCTGGATGCTTGCTTCAATCCATAAATGGACCGTCGTAATTTGCATACCTTGGTTTTATCAACCGATGTGAAACCCTCAGGCTCTATCATATACACGTCCTCGAGCAGGTTTCCATTAAGGAAAGCTGTTTTCACATCCATCTGCCATATCTCATAATCATAATGAGCCGCTATGGCCAAGAGCATCCGAATGGATTTAAGCATAGCTATAGGCGAATAGGTTTCGTCATAATCAACACCTTGTTTTTGACGATATCCTTTCGCCACCAATCTAGCCTTATAGGTAATCACATTACCATCCATGTCGGTTTTCTTCTTGAAAACCCACTTGCACCCTATAGGCTTTATCCCTTCAGGTGGGTCAACCAAGTTCCAAACTTGGTTTTCATACATGGAATCCATTTCCGACTTCATGGCACCAAGCCACTTATCCCTTTCTGAACTTGTCAGCACTTCTTTATAACTGGTAGGCTCCTCATCATCAATGAGAAACACGTCGTTCGATTTACTTACGAGAAATCCATATCTCTCAGGAATATTGCGTGTTCTACCAGATCTACGAAGATGTGGTGCTACAATAGGTCCAGTCGATTGCTCATCACTATGAGTTATCGGCTGTTGTGCTTCACCAGGTATCTCATCAATGTCTATTTGAGTCTCTCGAGCCTCCTCAAGCTCGACGACACTCCCACTATTTTCTTGCAAGAGAAACTCTTTCTCTAGAAACACAGCATGCCTTGAAACAAACACCTTTTGTTCCACAGGATGATAGAATAGGTAACCCCTTGTTTCCTTAGGGTATCCAACAAATAGACATTTATCAGACTTAGCATCCAATTTGTATGATACTGTTCGCTTCACATAAGCAGGACAACCCCATATCTTCAAGTAAGATATATGAGGTTTCTTACCATTCCATATCTCATATGGAGTAGTTGAGACTACCTTGGCAGGCATTCTGTTTAACAAGTAAACAACTGTCTGAAGTGCATAGCCCCAAAAGGACTTGGGAAGAGTCGCATGATTCATCATTGACCTGACCATGTCCAACAAGGTCCGGTTACGCCTCTCAGATACACCATTATGCTGTGGTATATATGGCGGAGTCCATTGAGACAATATACCATTGTCTCTTAGATAATCAAGAAACTCTTGAATTAAGTATTCACCACCTCGATCCGATCGAAGTATTTTAATACTCTTATCATGTTGTTTCTCTACTTCATTTCTGAATTCTTTGAACCTTTCAAAGGCTTCAGACTTGTGTTTCATCAAGAACACATACCCAAACCGTGAGTGATCATCGGTGAAGGTAATGAAGTAGCTATAGCCTCCTAAAGCTTGAGTTGACATAGGTCCACATACATCAGTATGTATTAGACCTAGTAACTCTCCCACTCGTTCACCTTTTCCAGTAAAAGGTAACTTAGTCATCTTGCCTTTTAAGCATGATTCGCATGTATCGTATGAATCCAATTCAAATGATTCCAGAATTCCACATTTGTGTAATTCAGAAATGCGTTTCTTGCTTACATGGCCAAGACGACAATGCCACATATAGGAGTCTATTTGATTATCCTTTTGAGCATGTGTGTTGCTCGCTTCGATATTGAAGATGTCACTAGATACGTCCAACGTATAAACACCATTGCTTAAAGTTCCAGTCCCATAAAGAACTCCATTCAAAGTTATGTAACAACAATTGTTACTAAAAGTCAAATGGTACCCATTTCTGTTTAAACAAGAAATAGAAATGATGTTCTTTATCAACGAAGGAACATAAAAGCAATTGTCCAGTTCTAAGACAAGTCCTGTAGGGAGTTTCAACAAATGCGTTCCAATGGCGACTGCAACAACCTTTGCTTCATTCCCAACACGCAAATTTGACTCTCCCTTGACGAGTCTTCTTCTATTCCTTAGCCCATTTATGTCATTACATATATGTGAGCCACACCCAGTATCCAATACCCAAGTGTTTGAGGAAATAGAATGACAATCAATAACGAAGATATCTGAAGAAGATAGGGCATCCGATGCCTTATTCTTCTTCACGGACTCAAGATAAATCTTGCACTTTCTTCGCAAATGGCTCTCCTTGCCATAATGATTGCAAGTTTCCTTTTGTGCTAGTTCTACCTTCTTACCCTTTCTCTTCTTTCTCTTTTGTTGTTTCTTTGACTTCCTCTTAGAACCTTTCTTCGAGGAATCAACTAATAGCACCGTCCCCTGCTCATGCTTCTCAGAAGACTCCACAGTCTTCAGCATATTGAGCAGTACCACAGATGAACCTTCTAGCATCTCAGAGGTGAAGAGGAGCTTTGAGACTTCGAACCTTTCGAATCTCACTTGCTCATCAACCAACTCACAAAGATGAAGGACTACGATATGAGCATCCATATGCTCATGCTGCTTTCGTAGCTTGGGTTCCATCGCGGCTAGCATGATGCAACTTGTTAGTTCAGAATCAGTCACATGTTTCTGATAGACCAACAATTGGTCCGGAGTTGCATCGTCACTAAGATGGGCGGGAAGAGGCGCTTCGAGGACATACGCAAGCTTTTCACCTTGAGAACAATTCTCAAGTTTCTAAGCCAGTCCAAGAAGTTCGACCCAGTCAATTTATTCGAATCCAAAATGGAACGCAAATTAAAAGACAACATGATCAATTTTAGAAATACAAAACGAGCATATATGAGAAAGATGATTTTTAAAATGCATCAATATACATTTATAAATCCCATTCATTTTTCGAATTTCAAAAACCCCAAAATCACTTCGGGAGATCGTAGGTCCATCTCCGAATGGGCTGATATCCATCATAGTTATGAACAACCTTGGAGAGAGTCCAACAAGCCATTCATAACTACGACTGTAGGTATCAACTATACCGATTGCATATCACGTATATGCAACTATCACAATGTGCTATCAACTAATTGAATGTTCACACATACATCGGGTTGTTAACACATTAACAAGTATGCATCATATGCATAGCACCCAACTTCACCTCCCTTTACATCGACCTTGGAGAGAGTCCAACAAGCCGATGCTCCAGGTTAAAGCCAACCCATTAATCGGGAAATAGTTTTAATATGGTTAGAGCGCATTCAACCAATTAGCCCAGCTTGGAGAGAGTCCAACAACCAAAGCTAACGATTGACCTCTGACTCTTACCATATTAGTATTAAACTATTCCATTGTTTGAACATATTCGGGTTCGAGCCGGGCTTGGAGAGAGTCCAACAACCTAAACAAGAAACGGAACTCTGGTTCTAACCATATCAATGGAAGGTGTAGGCTTTAATATTGTTTAAGGGTTTTTATGTCTCATCCTCTTTGCATGTAAATAACTATTATCTACATGGCATTACATACATGGCATACATCTACATGTCACGACACGCATGGCATAATGTTATGCATCTAATGCAATTACATGGCATACAATTATGTCATGTATCTATTTCCTTATATGTCATAACTATTTATGGAAATAAAATATGTTTAAGATTTGATTCTCCAAATCAAATCATAATTAAATTAGAAAACAAATTTCTAAATCTAATCACATATTTTATTCATGGAATTATTTGATTAAGGAAAATCTATTTAGGAAATCAATTTCCTAAATCATTAAAACTACTTATGGAAATAAAATATTTTAAGATTTGATTTCTCAAATCAAATCATGATTAAATTAGGAAACAAATTTCCAGAATCTAATCAAATATTTTATTTATGGAAAATATCAATTTCCATAAATACTTCCAACTTTCCAAAAGTGGAAGATTTCCATAAATACTTCTAGACTTTCCAAAATTGAAAAATTTCCATAAATACTTCTAAATTTCCAAAATTAGAAAATTTCTAGAAATACATTATGACTATCGCAAAACCATTTTTACGATTATGTCAAAATAAAACCTGGGCTCTGATACCACTGTTGGGTTTCCGGCACCGCGGCATGTGTGTGTTCGATCACGTTTCGTAAACATGAACACAGCGGAAGCAATAAAAATAATAAATCTACATTTATTACAACACACGCATGCATATTACAACAAGTGTAGACATAACCGTAAATTTAAATTTGCAATAAAAAGAAATTTATCTACGTAGATAAATTTGGTTTATTTTAACTTATCTTAATGGAGCGGGTTAACGGGCCTAATGGTTATGATCCAATAACCATTAAGAGAATTAGTTCTCTATAAAAGAGGGCTTAAGGGATAATTAAGCCCTAATCCAAGCCCTAACAAAAGTTGCCGCCCACCCCATTGAAGGAGTTTTTCGGCGCCAACCCTAAGCTTGTCGCCCAGCTCCTTGTGCCGCCGTCCAGCTCCTTGTCGGCGTCCAAGCTTCAGCCGGTGAACCCTCCGGCGACCCTCCAGTGATCTTCTTAGGCCTCGATGAAAAGGTGAGCACTTGGCTTCCTTGTTTTGGCCTGCGCCTACTCCTCCACCAAGCTATCCAGTTTTCTGGACAACTTCTTCTCCTCTCGTCGGAGCGTCGTTTGGACGACGGTTAGAGCTCCGACAGCGGATAACTTACTGGGGATTCGATCTCCGGTAATCCTCTGAGGTGGAGGACGAAGGATTCGTCAATTGGTTGACGAATACCTCTCCGGAGAAGCGAGTTTTGAGAACTCGTATTAGGATCCGAATTTGGATTCGGATCGTGATCATCTCTCGATCACGTCGTCTTCAACACGAGGCTAGTAACCCGTACGAAGACGAAGCTCGTGGCTTAGCGAAGTCATCCCGAGAAACTCGGCGTGGATACGGATAGAGACGATTCTAGCGAGGATCGTTTCGATTGATGCCGTTCCCGCTACTCGTCATACGAAAGGTATAACGTAGATAAATTTCCTTTTATTGCAAATTTAAATTTACGGTTATATCTACACTTGTTCATGATGGTTTATTTTAAGTTAAAACGAACCGAACCAACTTTTGGTTCATTCGTTTAAAATAAACCAAACCCTTGGTTTATTCTCCTCCATTGGAAATCCTAGAATTCCAAACCATTCTCATGGTTATCCAACCAACCTAGATAGCAATACGTAAACTGAACGAAGTATCTAATTTTGGAAATTAAAAGTATTTATGGAAATTTTTCAATTTTGGAAAGTCTAGAAGTATTTATGGAAATCTTCCACTTTTGGAAAGTTGGAAGTATTTTATGGAAATTGATTTTTTCCATAAATAAAATATTTGATTAGATTTTGGAAATTTGTTTCCTAAATTAATCTTGATTTGATTTGGGAAATCAAATCTTAAAATATTTTATTTCCATAAGTAGTTTTAATGATTTAAGAAATTGGTTTCCTAAATAGATTTTCCTTAATCAAATAATTCCATAAATAAAATATGTGATTAGATTTGGAAATTTGTTTCCTAATTTAATTATTATTTGATTTGGAGAATCAAATCTTAAACATATTTTATTTTCATAAATAGTTATGACATATAAGGAAATTATATACATGACATAATTGTATGTCATATAATTGCATTAGATGCATAACATTATGTCATGCGTATCGTGACATGTAGATGTATGTCATGTATGTCATGCCATGTAGATAATAGTTATTTGCATGCAAAGAGGATGAGACATAAAAACCCTTAAACAATATTAAAGCCTACATCTTCCATTGATATGGTTAGAACCAGAGTTCCGTTACTTGTTTGGGTTGTTGGACTCTCTCCAAGCCCGGCTCGAATCCGAACATGTTCAAACCATGGAATAGTTTAATACTAATATGGTAAGAGTCAGAGGTCAATCGTTAGCTTTGGTTGTTGGACTCTCTCCAAGCTGGGCTAATTGGTTGAATGTGCTTTAACCATATTAAAACTATTTCCCGATTAATGGGTTGGCTTTAACCTGGAGCATCGGCTTGTTGGACTCTCTCCAAGGTCGATGTAAAGGGAGGTGAAGTTGGGTGCTATGCTTATGATGCATACTTGTTAATGTGTTAACAACCCAATGTATATGTGAACATTCAATTAGTTGATAGCACATTGTGATAGTTGCATATACGTGATAGGCAATCAGTATAGTTGATACCTACCGTCATAGTTATGAATGGCTTGTTGGACTCTCTCCAAGGTTGTTCATAACTATGATGGATATCAGCCCATTCGGAGATGGACCTACGATCTCCCGACGTGATTTTGGGGTTTTTGAAATTCGAAAAATGAATGGGATTTATAAATGTATATTGATGCATTTTAAAATCATCGTTCTCATATATGCTCGTTTTGTATTTCTAAGATTGATCATGATGTCTTTGAATTTGCGTTCCATTTTGGATTCGAATAAATTGACTGGGCCGAGCTTCTTAGACTGGCTTAGAAGCTTGAAAATTGTTCTCAAGGTTGAAAAGCTTGCAAATGTCCTCGAAGCGCCTCTTCCCGCCCGTCCTAGTGACGATGCAACTCTGGACCAATTGTTGGCCTATCAGAAACATGTGAGTGATTCTGAACAAATGAGTTGCATCATGCTAGCCGCGATGGAACCCAAGCTACGAAAGCAGCATGAGCATATGGATGCTCATATCGTAGTCCTTCATCTTTGTGAGTTGGTTGATGAGCAAGTGAGATTCGAAAGGTTCGAAGTCTCAAAGCTCCTCTTCACCTCTGAGATGCTAGAAGGTTCATCTGTATCGCCAATATAAGAAGTGGAGTCTTCTCGAGAAGCATGGCGAGCAGTCTAAGTTGATTCCTCGAAGAAAGGTTCTAAGAGGAAGTCAAAGAAACAGCAGAAGGGAAAGAAGAGAAGGGCTAAGAAGGTAGAACTAGCACAAAAGGAAACTTGCCATCATTATGGCAAGGAGAGCCATTTGCGAAGAAAGTGCAAGATTTATCTTGAGTCCGTGAAGAAGAATAAGGCATCGGATGCCCCATCTTCTTCAGATATATTCGTTATTGATTGTCATTCTATTTCCTCAAACACTTGGGTATTGGATACTGGGTGTGGCTCACATATATGTAATGACATACATGGGCTAAGGAATAGAAGAAGACTCGTCAAGGGAGAGTCAAATTTGCATGTTGGGAATGGAGCAAAGGTTGCTGCAGTCGCCATTGGAACGCATTTGTTGAAACTCCCTACAGGACTTGTCTTAGAACTGGACAATTGCTTTTATGTTTTTCGTTGATAAAGAACATCATTTCTATTTCTTGTTTAAATAGAAATGGGTACCATTTGACTTTTAGTAACAATTGTTGTTACATAACTTTGAATGGAGTTCTTTATGGGACTGGAACTTTAAGCAATGGTGTTTATACGTTGGACGTATCCAGTGACATTTGCAATATCGAAGCGAGCAACAAGCGTGCTCGAAAGGATAATCAAATAGACTCCTACATGTGGCATTGTCGTCTTGGCCATGTAAGCAAGAAACGCATGTCCGAATTACACCGATGTGGAATTCTGGAATCGTTTGAATTGGATTCATACGATACATGCGAATCATGCTTAAAAGGCAAGATGACTAAGTTACCTTTTACTGGAAAAGGTGAACGAGTGGGAGAGTTACTAGGTCTAATACATACTGATGTATGTGGACCTATGTCAACTCAAGCTTTAGGAGGCTATAGCTACTTCATTACCTTCACCGATGATCACTCACGGTTTGGGTATGTGTTCTTGATGAAACACAAGTCTGAAGCCTTTGAAAGGTTCAAAGAATTCAGAAATGAAGTAGAGAAACAACATGATAAGAGTATTAAAATACTTCGATCGGATCGAGGTGGTGAATACTTAAGTCAAGAGTTTCTTGATTATCTAAGAGACAATGGTATATTGTCTCAATGGACTCCGCCATATACACCACAGCATAATGGTGTATCTGAGAGGCGTAATCGGACCTTGTTGGACATGGTCAGGTCAATGATGAATCATGCGACTCTTCCCAAGTCCTTTTGGGGCTATGCACTTCAGACAGTTGTTTACTTGTTAAACAGAATGTCTACCAAGGTAGTCTCAACTACTCCATATGAGATATGGAATGGTAAGAAACCTCATATATCTTACTTGAAGATATGGGGTTGTCCTGCTTATGTGAAGCGAACAGTATCTTACAAATTGGATTCTAAGTCTGATAAATATCTATTTGTTGGATACCCTAAGGAAACAAGGGGTTACCTATTCTATCATCCTGTGGAACAAAAGGTGTTTGTTTCAAGGCATGCTGTGTTTCTAGAGAAAGAGTTTCTCTTGCAAGAAAACAGTGGGAGTGTCGTCGAGCTTGAGGAGGCTCGAGAGACTCAAATAGACATTGATGAGATACCTGGTGAAGCAACACAGTCGACAACTCATATTGATGAGCAATCGGCTGGACCTATTGTAACACCACATCTTCGTAGATCTGGTAGAACACGCAATATTCCTGAGAGATATGGATTTCTCGTAAGTGAATCGAACGACGTGTTTCTCATTGATGATGAGGAGCCTACCAGTTATGAAGAAGTGCTGACAAGTTCAGAAAGGGATAAGTGGCTTGGTGCCATGAAGTCGGAAATGGATTCCATGTATGAAAACCAAGTTTGGAACTTGGTTGACCCACCTGAAGGGATAAAGCCTATAGGGTGCAAGTGGGTTTTCAAGAAGAAAACCGACATGGATGGTAATGTGATTACCTATAAGGCTAGATTGGTGGCGAAAGGATATCGTCAAAAACAAGGTGTTGATTATGATGAAACCAATTCGCCTGTAGCTATGCTTAAATCCATTCGGATGCTCTTGGCCATAGCGGCTCATTATGATTATGAGATATGGCAGATGGATGTGAAAACAGCTTTCCTTAATGGAAACCTGCTCGAGGACGTGTATATGATAGAGCCTGAGGGTTTCACATCGGTTGATAAAACCAAGGTATGCAAATTACGACGGTCCATTTATGGATTGAAGCAAGCATCCAGGAGCTGGAATATCCGTTTTGATGAGACAATCAAAAAGTTTGATTTCTAACAAAATCCAGACGAACCTTGTGTGTGTTAGTAATATATGAGAGATGTCCTAAGGCAATCGCCTTATGTATGAACCATTTATATGATAAATGAAGATTCACTATTTGAGTATACATGTTTTATGTATTTGATTGGATCTTAAACTCATTTACTGAATGTCCACGATACGATTCACAGCATGAGAGAATTTGTGATTGGATCACAACTAGTGAGTATCTCTACATGTGTAATTGTGATGTATCGGAATTATCCCTAGTCGATGAATTGATGGATCTGGACACCATCAATTCTGTTGAGACTAGCACGAGGTATACTCCTTGGTGTATCCAAGCAGCTGATCCTCACTGGCTGGAGACATAGTGATGTCCGGAGTTAATCGTGGATGCTAGTTATGGTAACTAGTTCATTAGAGTGACCAGCCGTAAGACTTCATATGGTTCTCTGCATATATAGATATGTCAATGAAGTTCTTACTGTGGCTTAAGTGCGATGTTCCTTTGACTTGCGGTATTCAAGTCATCTTGATCATGGATACTTATGCTTTGACATCTTAAGCAAACATCTCTAAGGAGATGTGGACCCGGGATGATTGGGTATAAGTCGAAGTGATCGAAGGTGTTTGAATAGCCTATAAAGGATTCACCACTCCTTGCGAGGAGATGTATACCCATGGCCTCTCGGATTGTTACTAAAGTCTGCCAAAGCATTACATGTTTAGAGTAAAGGTACTCTTCGATACATGTGGAGTAACTAGAACCGTAGGACGAGGAAATGATACTTGGGCTAGGTGTGACGAGTCACTTAGTGGGATCGACACAATAGACCATGTCCTCAACCAAGTGGGTATAAGATGAGTGAAGGGAATGGGGCACGATTCATTCGAAGCATCAAGGGTTTCGTAAATAGTTCGGATCAACCGCTGATCTTTTCGCTAATCGGGGATCATGATGTACTACTAGGTGCCACTCATGATCGCGTTCTATAATTAATGGTTAATTATAGACGGCCAACATAAACCGAGAACCTATTTGGTCACACGCACAACGAGTGTAATCCAAAGGATTTAAAACGAGCTTGAGAATGGGATTCTCAGACCGAGAGAAACTATGTTTGGGTGGACCAAACATAAAGCGAGCATGAAATTGTTTCAGTCGCAATGGAAGCGTGGATGGGCTGCGTCTTATGAAGACGTAATGGATGAACCAAAATGGTTTGGTTCTAATCCAATGGATAAGAATAAACCAAAGGGTTTGGTTTATTTTAAACGAATGAACCAAAAGTTGGTTCGGTTCGTTTTTACTTAAAATAAACCATCATGGTTTGGTTTATTTTAACTTATCTTAATGGAGCGGGTTAACGGGCTTTATGGATATGATCCATTAACCATTAAGAGAATTAGTTCTCTATAAAAGTGGGCTTAAGGGATTGTTAAACCCTAATACCTCCTTGGTGAATTCCACTTGTGCCTCCGTCCAACTGTTGCCGGCGCCAAGCTTCAGCCGTGAACCTCCGGCGACCCTCCGTGATCTCCTATAGGTTTGGCATCAAGGTGAGGCTTTTCTCTCCTTGTTTTGGCCGGCGCCTACTCCTTCCACCAAGCTGTCCAGTTTTCTGACAGCTTCTCCTCCGCGGAGCGCCGCTTGGACGACGGTTAGTGCCCGACAGTGGCTAACTACCGGGATTTGATCTCCGTAATCCTCTGAGGTGGAGGACGAAGGATTCACAATTACGGTTGACGAATACCTCTCCGGAGAAGCAAGTTTTGAGAACTCGTTTTGGATCCGAATTTGGATTCGGATCGTGATCATCTCTCGATCACGTCGTCTTCAACACGAGGCTAGTAACCCGTACGAAGACGAAGCTCGTGACTTAGCGAAGTCATCCCGAGGAGCTCGGCGTGATACGGATAGAGACGATTCTTACGAGGATCGCCCGCTGATGCCGTTTCCCGCCACACGCCATAATGGAAGGTATAACGTAGTTTAATTTCCTTTTATTGCAAATTTTAATTTACGGTTATGTCTACACTTGTTGTAATAGCATGCGTGTGTTGTGTGTGTTGTAATAAATATAGATTTATTATTTTTAATTGCTTCCGCTGTGCTCATGTTTATTAAACATGATCGAACACACACACGCCATGTGAAACCCAATAGTGGTATCAGAGCCCGTTGTGTTTCACATAATCGTAAAATGGTTTTATGATAGTCATAATGTATTTCTGAAATTTTCTAATTTTGGAAATTTAGAAGTATTTATGGAAATTTTTCAATTTTGGAAAGTCTAGAAGTATTTATGGAAATCTTCCACTTTTGAAAGTTGGAAGTATTTATGGAAATTGATATTTTCCATAAATAAAATATTTGATTAGATTCTGAAATTTGTTTCCTAATTTAATCATGATTTGATTTGGGAAATCAAATCTTAAAATATTTTATTTCCATAAGTAGTTTTAATGATTTAGGAAATTGGTTTCCTAAATAGATTTTCCTTAATCAAATAATTCCATGAATAAAATATGTGATTAGATTTGGAAATTTGTTTCTAATTTAATTATGATTTGATTTGGAGAATCAAATCTTAAACATATTTTATTTCCATAAATAGTTATGACATATAAGGAAATATATACATGACATAATTGTATGCCATGTAATTGCATTAGATGCATAACATTATGCCATGCGTGTCGTGACATGTAGATGTATGTCATGTATGCCATGCCATGTAGATAATAGTTATTTGCATGCAAAGAGGATGAGACATAAAACCCTAACTCAATATTAAAGCCTACACCTTCCATTAATATGGTTAGAACCAGAGTTCTGCTTGTTTGGGTTGTTGGACTCACTCCAAGCCCTACGAACTCAACATGTTCAAACCATTGGAATAGTTTAACTCTAATATGGTAAGAGCCGAGGTCAATCGTTAGTTTGGGTTGTTGGACTCACCCAAGCCTGGGCTAATTGGTTGAATGCGCTCTAACCATATTAAAACTATTTCTCGATTAATGGGTTGGCTTTAACCTGGAGCATCGGCTTGTTGGACTCTCTCCAAGGTCGATGTAAAGGGAGGTGAAGTTGGGTGTTATGCATATGATGCATACTTGTTAATGTGTTAACAACCCAATGTATGTGTAAACATTCAATTAGTTGATAGCACATTGTGATAGTTACATATACATGATATGTAATCGGTATACTTGATACCCACCATCATAGCTAAGAATGGCTTGTTGGACTCACTCCAAGGTTGTTCTTATCTATGATGGATATCAGCCCATTCGGAGATAGACCTACGATCTCCCGAAGTGATTTTAAGGGTTTTTGAAATTCGAAAAATGAATGGGATTTATAAATGTATATTGATGCATTTTAAAATCATTTTCTCATATATGCTCATTTTGTATTTCTAGGTCAATAAATTGATCATGTTGTCTTTTAATTTGCGTTCCATTTTGGATTTGAATAAATTGACTGGGCCGAGGTTCATGGACTGGCTTAGAAGCTTGAGAATTGTTCTCAAGATTGAAAAGTTTGCAAATGTCCTCAAAGCGTCTCTTCCCGCCCGTCCTAGTGTCAATGCAACTCAGGACCAATTGTTGGCCTATCAGAAACATGTGAATGATTCTGAACAAATGAGTTGCATCATGCTAGCCACGATGGAACCCAAGCTACGAAAGCAGCATGAGCATATGGATGCTCATATCGTAGTCCTTCATCTTTGTGAGTTGGTTGATGAGCAAGTGAGATTCGAAAGGTTCGAAGTCTCAAAGCTCCTCTTCACCTCTGAGATGCTAGGAGGTTCATCTGTGGTACTGCTCAATATGCTGAAGACTGTGGAGTCTTCTGAGAAGCATGAGCAGGGGACGGTGCTGTTAGTTGATTCCTCGAAGAAAGGTTCTAAGAGGGAGTCAAAAGGAACAACAGAAGGGGAAGAAGAAAAAGGGCTAAGAAGGTAGAACTAGCACAAAAGGAAACTTGCCATCATTATGGCAAGGAGAGCCATTTGCGAAGAAAGTGCAAGATTTATCTTGAGTCCGAGAAGAAGGATAAGGCATCAGATGCCCAATCTTCTTCAGAAATCTTCTTTATTGATTGTCATTCTATTTCCTCAGACACTTGGGTATTGGATACTGGGTGTGGCTCACATATATGTAATGACATACATGGGCTAAGGAATAGAAGAAGACTCGTCAAGGGAAAGTCAAATTTACGTGTTGGGAATGGAGCAAAGGTCGTGACTCGCCATCGGAACGTATTTGTTGAAACTCCCGCAGGACTTGTCTTAGAACTCGACAATTGCTTTTATGTTCCTTCGCTGATAAAGAACATCATTTCTATTTCTTGTTTAAATAGAAATGGTTTACCATTTGACGCTTAGTAACAATTGTTGTTACATAACTTTGAATGGAGTTCTTTATGGACCGGAACTTTAAGCAATGGTGTTTATACGCTGACGATCCAAAGGACATTTTCAATATCGGCGAGCAACAAGTGCTCAAAGGATAATCAAATAGACTCCTATATGTGGCATTGTCGCCTTTTGGCCATATAAGCAAGAAACGCATGTCCGAATTACACCGATGTGGAATTCGGAATCGCTTGAATTGGATTCATACGATACATGCTAATCATGCTTAAAAGGCAAGATGACTAAGTTACCTTTACCGAAAAGGTGAACGAGTGAGAGTTACTAGGTCTAGTACATACCGATGTATGTGGACCTATGTCAACTCAAGCATTAGGAGGCTATAGCTACTTCATTACCTTCACCGATGATCACTACGCTTGGGTATGTGTTCTTGATGAAACACAAGTCCAAGCCTTTGAAAGGTTCAAAGAATTCAGAAATGAAGTAGAGAAACAACATGACAAGAGTATTAAAATACTTCGATCGGATCGAGGTGGTGAATACTTAAGTCAAGAGTTTCTTGATTATCTAAGAGACAATGGTATATTGTCTCAATGGACTCCGCCCTATACACCACAAAGATAATGGTGTATCCGAGAGGCGAATCGACCTTGTTGGACATGGTCGTCAATGATGAATCATGCGACTCTTCCCAAGTCCTTTGGGGTTATGCACTTCGCAAATTGCTTACTTGTTAAATGTAATGCCTACCAAGGTAGTCTCAACTACTCCATATGAGATATGGAATAGTAAGAAACCTCATGTATCTTACTTGAAGATATGGGGTTGTCCTCGCTTATGTGAAGCTGGATCAGACGCATAAATTGGATGCTAAGTCCGATAAATGTCTATTTATTGATACCCTAAGGAAACAAGGGGTTACTAATTCTATCATCCCGTGTGGAACAAAAGGTGTTTGTTTCAAGGCATGGTTTCTAGAGAAAGAGTTTCTCTTGCAAGAAAATAGTGGGAGTGTCGCCGAGCTTGAGGAGGCCTCGAGAGACTCAAATAGACATTAATGAGATACCGGTGAAGCACAACACTGACAACTCATAGTGATGAGCAATCTATCGACTTATTGTAACACCACATCTTCAGTAGATCCGTAGAACACGCAATATTCCCGAGAGATATGGATTTCTCGTGTTTAATCAACGACGTGTTACTCATTGATGATGAGGAGCCTACCAGCTTATGAAGAAGTGCCGACAAGTTCAAGGGATAAGTGGCTTGGTGCCATGAAGGTCGAAATGGATTCCATGTACGAAAAACCAAGTTTGGAACTTGGTCGACCCACCAAGGCATAAAGCCTATAGGGTGCAAGTGGTTTTCAAGAAGAAAACCGACATGGATGGTAATGTGATTACCTATAAGGTTAGATTGGTGGCGAAAGGATATCGCCAAAAGCAAGGTGTTGATTATGACGAAACCTATTCGCTCAGTAGCTATGCTTAAATCCATTCGGATGCTCCCGCCATAGCACCATTATGATTATGAGATATGGCGATGGATGTGAAAACAGCTTTCCTTAATGGAAACTTGCCGAGGACGGTATATGATACACCGAGGGTTTCACATCGGCTGATAAAACCAAGGTATGCAAGTTGCGACGATCCATTTATGGATCAAGCAAGCATCCAGAGTCGAATATCCGCTTTGATGAGACGATCAAAAAGTTTGATTTCTCACAAAATCCGCATTTAACCTTGTGTGTACAAGAAGGTTAGTGGGAGGCAATGTTCCTAGTATTGTATGTCGGCGACATATTACTTATAGGAAACGATGTGTCAATCTTACCGCTTAAGGTTTGGTTATCCAAGACATTCTCCATGAAAGACTGGGAGAAGCAACCTACATCCTTGGGATTAAGATCTATAGAGATAGATCAAACGGCTTGCTTGGTCTTTCAGCCTACATATATAGACCGAAAAGTGCAAAGAGGTTTAGCATGTCGGAATCCAAGAAAGGTTATCTACCCATCGTGCATGGGGTACACCTTCAAGTCTATGTGTCCGCGCACGTAAGACGAGAGGATTTGCATGAGTAAGATTCCCTATGCATCCGCAATAGGATCTATCATGTATGCTATGTTATGTACGAGGCCCGATGTATCGATGCTCGAGTGTCACGAGCAGATACTCACCGATCCAGAATGGATCATTTCATAAGACGATCCTTAAGTACTTGAGAAGAACTAAGGATGTGTTCCTAATATATGGAGAAGGGACATGGTGATACGCGTATACAGATGTCCAGATAAGGATGATTCCAGTGTCTCACCGATACGTGTTCACCTTGAATGGGGGCGTTGAGTTGGAAAAGTTCCAAACAAGAGATCAGAGCGGATTCTACCATCGAGGTAATATATTGCGCAAAGGAAGCGGTTTGGATCAAGAAGTTCGCTCATGAACTTGGTGATTCCGCCATTGTGAAGCAATACCACCATCGCGACAACAATGGAGCAATCAGACAGCGAAAGAGCCAAGGTCTCATCAATGATCCAAACATGTTTCGCCGCTATCATCTTATCGTAGAGATCATCAAGAGGAACGAAATACAAATCGAGAAAATTCCCACCGAAAGGAACTTAGCTGATCCTTTGACTAAAGCATTACCTCAAAGTAAGCTCGAGGGTCATGTTAGAGCTTATGGTATTGATACCGTGAGCGATTGCATTAGCCAAGTGGGAGTCTCGTTAGTAATATATGAGAGATGTCCTAAGGCAATCGCTTTATGTATGAACCATTTATATGATAAATGAAGATTCACTATTCGAGTATACATGTTTTATGTATTTGATTGATCTTAAACTCATTTATCAATGTCCACGATACGATTCACAAAGATGAGAGAATTTGTGATTGATCACAACTAGTGAGTATCTCTACATGTGTAATTGTGATGTATCAATTATCCCTAGTCGATGAATCGATGGATCCGACACCATCAATTTCCGCTGAGACTAGCACGAGGTATACTCCTTGGTGTATCCAAGCACCGATTCTCACCGGGCCGAGACATAGTGATGTCCGAGTTAATCGTGGATGCTAGTTATGGTAACTAGTTCATCGAGTGACCACCGTAAGACTTCATATGGTTCTCTCGCATATATAGATATGTCAATGAAGTTCTTACCGGGCTTAAGTGCGATGTTCCTTCGACTCAGGTATTCAAGTCATCTTGATCATGGAGACTTATGCTTTGACATCTTAAGCAAACATCTCTAAGGAGATGTGGACCCGGGATGATTGGGTATAAGTCGAAGTGATCGAAGGTGTTTGAATAGCCTATAAAGGATTCACCACTCCTCGCGAGGAGATGTATACCCATGGCCTCTCGTCGGATTGTTACTAAAGTCTTTGGCCAAAGCATTACATGTTTAGAGTAAAGTACTCTTCGATACATGTGCAGTAACTAGAACTGAGGACGAGGAAATGATACTGGGCTAGGTGTGACGAGTGTCACTTAGTGGGACCGACTACAATAGACCATGTCCTCAACCAAGTGGGTATAAGATGAGTGAAGGGAATGGGGCACGATTCATTCGAGCCATCAAGGGTTTCGTAAATAGTTCGATCAACCGCTGATCTTTGATCTTTGCTAAGCACTGGGGATCATGATGTACTACTAGGTGCCACTCATGATCGCTCTATAATTAATGGTTAATTATAGACGGCCAACATAAACCGAGAACCTATTTGGTCACACGACAACGAGTGTAATCCAAAGGATTTAAAACGAGCTTGAGAATGGGATTCTCGCATCGAGAGAAACTAGGTTTGGTTGATCAAACATAAAGCGAGCATGAAATTGCTTTCACTGCAATGGAAGCGTGGATGGGCCGTGGTCTTATGAAGACATAATGGATGGACCAAAATGGTTTGGTTCTAATCCAATGGATAAGAATAAACCAAAGGGTTTGGTTTATTTTAAACGAATGAACCAAAAGTTGGTTCTTCGCTTTAACTTAAAATAAACCATCATGGTTTGGTTTATTTTAACTTATCTTAATGGAGCGGGTTAACGGGCTTTATGGATATGATCCATTAACCATTAAGAGAATTAGTCATAACCTGGTGCGCCTAATCCAAGACGCCTCCTTGTGTGCCGCCGCCCAACCCTTGCGCGCCCCAAGCTCCAGCCGTGAACCTCCGCCACCCTCCGTGATCTCCTATAGGTTTGGCATCAAGGTGAGCTTTTCTCCTTGTTTTGGCCGGGCGCTACTCCTTCCACCAAGCTGTCCAGTTTTCTGACAGCTTCTCCTCCGCCGGAGCGCCGCTTGACGACGGTTAGTGCTCCGACAGCGCTAACATACCGGGATTTGATCTCCGTAATCCTCTGAGGTGGAGGACGGCGATCTGGCCAAACGGTTGACGAATACCTCTCCGGAGAAGCGAAGTTTTGAGAACTCGCTTTTAGGATCCGAATTTGATTCGGATCGTGATCATCTCTCGATCACGCCGCCTTCAACACGAGGCTAGTAACCCGAAGACGGCTCGTGACTTAGCGGTCATCCCGAGGAGCTCGGCGTGATACGGATAGAGACGATTCTTACGAGGATCGCTCCGCTTGATGCCGTTTCGCCACACGCCATACGGAAAGGTATAACGAGTTTAATTTCCTTTATTGCAAATTTTAATTTACGGTTATGTCTACACTTGTTGTAATAGCATGCGTGTGTTGTGTGTGTTGTAATAAATATAGATTTATTATTTTTAATTGCTTCCGCTGTGCTCATGTTTACGAAACATGATCGAACACACACACGCCGCGGTGCCAGAAACCCAACAGTGTGTACAAGAAGGTTAGTGGGAGTGCAGTCGTGTTCCTAGTATTATATGTCGATGACATATTACTTATAGGAAACGATGTTTCAATCTTACAGTCAGTTAAGGTTTGGTTATCCAAGACATTCTCCATGAAAGACCTGGGAGAAGCAACCTACATCCTCAGGATTAAGATCTATAGAGATAGATCGAAACGGTTGCTTGGTCTTTCGCAGTCTACATATATAGACCGAGTGCTAAAGAGGTTTAGCATGTCGGAATCCAAGAAAGGCTTCCTACCCATCAGGCATGGGATACACCTTTCGAAGTCTATGTGTCCGCGCACAGAAGAAGAGAGGATTTGCATGAGTAAGATTCCCTATGCATCCGCAATAGGATCTATCATGTATGCTATGTTATGTACGAGACCCGATGTATCGTATGCTCTGAGTGTCACGAGCAGATACCAGTCTAATCCAGGAATGGATTATTGGGTGGTTGTTAAGACGATCCTTAAGTACTTGAGAAGAACTAAGGATGTGTTCCTAATATATGGAGAAGGGTACATGGTGATACGTGGGTATACGGATGTCAGCTCCAGACAGACAAGGATGATTCCATGTCTCAGTCTGGGTATGTATTCACCTAGAATGGAGGCGCAATAAGTTGGAAAGGTTCCAAACTTGACGCTATAGCGAATTCTGCCACTAAGGCAGAATACATTGCAGCTTTGGAAGCAGCAAAGGAAGCGGTTTGGATCAAGAAGTTCATCTCTGAACTTGATGTGGTCTCATCAATGATCCAAACATGTGCTTCGCCGTTATCATCTTATTAGAGAGATCATCAGTAGGAACGAAATATAAATCGACAAAATTCCCACTGAAAGGAACTTAGCGGATCCTTTGACTAAGGCATTACCTCAAAGTAAGTTTGAGGGTCATGTTAGAGCTTATGGTATTGGATACCGTAGCGATTGGCATTAGGCCAAGTGGGAGTCTGTTAGTAATATATGAGAGATGTCCTAAGGTAATCGCCTTATGTATGAACCATTTATATGATAAATGAAGATTCACTATTTGAGTATACATGTTTTATGTATTTGATTGGATCTTAAACTCATTTACTGAATGTCCACGATACGATTCACAGCATGAGAGAATTTGTGATTGGATCACAACTAGTGAGTATCTCTACATGTGTAATTGTGATGTATCGAATTATCCTAGTCGATGAATTGATGGATTTGGACACCATCAATTCGTCCGAGACTAGCAAGGTATACTCCTTGGTGTATCCAAGCGGTGATTCTCCGATGTCGGAGTTAATCGTGGATGCTAGTTATGGTAACTAGTTCATTGGAGTGACGGTAGTAAGACTTCATATGGTTCTCTGCATATATAGATATGTCAATGAAGTTCTTACTGTGGCTTAAGTGCGATGTTCCTTAGACTTGCGGTATTCAAGTCATCTTGATCATGGAGACTTATGCTTTGACATCTTAAGCAAACATCTCTAAGGAGATGTGGACCCGGGATGATTGGGTATAAGTCGAAGTGATCGAAGGTGTTTGAATAGCCTATAAAGGATTCACCACTCCTTGCGAGAAGATGTATACCCATGGCCTCTCGTCGGATTGTTACTAAAGTCTTTGGCCAAAGCATTACATGTTTAGAGTAAGGTACTCTTCGATACATGTGGAGTAACTAGAATCCGTAGGACGAGGAAATGATACTTGGGCTAGGTGTGACGTAGTCAGCCTAGTGGGGACTGACACTATAGACCATGTCCTGAACCAAGTGCGTATAAGATGAGTGAAGGGAATGGGGCACGATTCATTCGAGCTGCTGAAGGGTTTCAGAAATAGTTCTGGATCAACCGTTGATCTTTTCGGTTAATTGGGGATCATGATGTACTACTAGGTGCCACTCATGATCGTTCTATAATTAATGGTTAATTATAGACGGCCAACATAAACCGAGAACCTATTTGGTCACACGCACAATGAGCGTAATCCAAAGGATTTAAAACGAGCTTGAGAATGAGATTCTCAGACTGAGAGAAACTAGGTTTGGTTGGACCAAACAAGAAGCGAGCATGAAATCGTTTCAGTCGCAATGGAAGCATGGATGGGTCGTGTCTTATGAAGACATAATGGATGAACCAAAATGGTTTGGTTCTAATCCAATGGAGGAGAATAAACCAAAGGGTTTGGTTTATTTTAAACGAATGAACCAAAAGTTGGTTCGGTTCGTTTTAACTTAAAATAAACCATCATGGTTTGGTTTATTTTAACTTATACTAATGGAGCGGGTTAACGGGCTTTATGGATATGATCCATTAACCATTAAGAGAATTAGTTCTCTATAAAAGAGGGCTTAAGGGATTGTTAAGCCCTAATCCAAAAACCCCTAGCCCTAAGGTTGCCGCCCACCTCCTCCTTGGAGCTCTCAGCGCCAACCTATTGCCGCCGCCCAAAGCTCCTCCAACCGGCGTCCAGAAGGCTGCTTCCTTCCCCCTCGCCGGCGTCGAGTTGCTGCCGGTTAGTGCTCCGGTGATCTCCTTCAAGTTTGGCATCAAGGTGAGCTCTATCTCCCTTGGTTGGCCGGCGCCTATCACCTCCACCAAAGCTGTCCAGTTTTCTGGACAGCTTGTTCTCCTCTCGTCAGAGCGTCGTTTGGACGACGGTTAGAGCTCCGACAGCGGCTAACTTACAAGGGATTCGATCTCCGGTAATCCTCTGAGGTGGAGGATGAAGGATTCGTCAATTGGTTGATTAATACCTCTCCGGAGAAGCGAGTTTTGAGAACTCGTATTAGGATCCAAATTTGGATTCGGATCGTGATCATCTCTCGATCATGTCGTCTTCAACATGAGGCTAGTAACCCGTACGAAGACGAAGCTCATGGCTTAGCAAAGTCATCCCGAGGAACTCGGCGTGGATACGGATAGAGACGATTCTAGCGAGGATCGTTCCGGTTGATGTCGTTCCCGCTACACGTCATACGAAAGGTATAACGTAGATAAATTTCCTTTTATTGCAAATTTAAATTTACGGTTATGTCTATACTTGTTGTAATATGCATGGGTGTGTTGTGTGTGTTGTAATAAATGTAGATTTATTATTTTTATTGCTTCCGTTGTGTTCATGTTTACGAAACGTGATCGAACACACACACACGCCGCGGTGCTGGAAACCCAACACATGGCAGTCGACTGCTCAAGGCCAGTTGACTGCCATAACATGATAGTCGACTGCCCAAGCCACTCGGCCGCAGTTGATCGCCAGTGACTCTCATCAGTCGACTGGTCATAATCCAAGTCGACTGCCCAGAGTCGACTCGGGCGCCAAGTGTCAAACACTTGATCAGTCGACATGTCTATAACCCCAGTCGACTGTTACACCTCAACTATGAGATTTACCCTAAGTATGATGCCCTCACACTTGGTATACTACCTTTAGCCTAGACCTAAGTCTTCTAGCCACTTCCATCAGTCTCACGCCTATTAGATCTCTCCAAGTTATCCATGACTTGTTCATCCATACATTAGCCTTCAGATGCTTCCATTGGCTATTGTCATGCTAAGTTGGTTTACACCGGCAAGGCACATTGGGCTTACGGTGCCAAGACAAACGCTTGGACTTTATGACGCCAACCATTGGACTTATACTGCCAAGACTCCACCCTTGGACTTTACGCCGCCAATATCAACCCTTAGACTTCCCAAATGTCAAGTACCCATGACTTGGACTTTCACCGTCAAGACTACATACTTGGACTTACGTGACCAAGACTATACCCTTGAACTTTCCATGTCAACCCATGTTGGACTTTCCAAAAGCCAAGACTCAAGCTTAGACTTCCCTTTGCCAATATCCATGCTTGGACTTTCCATGCCAACCCTGTAGGGGATCCTTGGAAGCTAGAGGGGGAGTGAATAGCTTATTTTTGTTGCGTAGATGGAATTCGTTCGTGATCGCATCTATAAAGTGTGTTAGTGCACAGCAGAATAATAATAATAATAGCAATACACAAGACACAATCACAAACACTCAAACACGAGCATATAACGTGGTTCGGAACCGAACGGTTCCTACTCCACGGATCGAGCTCTAAAGAGCTCTAGTAATGACAATCACACACCACTATGCAATAACTCCTTCTCGACACAAGTCGGAGGTGGAGAAACCCCTTACAAACTATTCTTACAACAATAAGAAATAGATACAAGTAATTACAATAATGAAATACAATGCAAGTAAAGAAAACTACTTTACAATTGCTCTTTGAATGCTTGATCGCTTGGTTGCTTGAAATGAACTTGAAGACCCTGATTTGCAGCAGCAAATCGCCCCAAATGCCCTCAAGAACCACTGGTGATTTCCTCCTCCACGAGCTCCATTTAAAGCTTGACCTATCTTTGGAAATCGCTCATCGCGATGATGTCCTTTGTTGTCGTGAGACAACGGCTGAATCCACGCTGAAAAATCCAATGGATCCATCATCGATCGGTGATCATGACCATCGATCGACCGGTCGAGCCTCCACTTGCTAACCCCGGCCGGTGAGTCGACTCCGATTCTGTGCGGCGTGAGCATCGATCGGTGATCACACGATCAATCGACTACTTGGCTAATCAGTCGACTGCCCTCCTCTGGCAGTCGACTGCTAGGCTAATTCCCGCAGTCAAACCCTAGTTGACTCACACCAGTCGACTACCACATGACACCAGTCGACTAGCACACCTCAAACATGAGGTTTTAACCCAAGTATGGTTCCCCCATACTTGCTAGACCACCAGTAGCCTAGACCTAAGCCTTCTAGCCACCTCCGTCATCCTCATTCATCTCAGATCCCTCCAAGTCATCCATGACTTGTTCATCCATTGTGCTAGCCTTCAGGTGCTTCCATCGACTATGTCATGCTAACGGTGTCTACACCGCTAAGGCACATTGGACTTACGCCGCCAAGACTCCGCTTGGACTTTACGCCGCCAACCATTGGACTTATGCTGCCAAGACTCCCACTTGGACTTTACGCCGCCAATATCAAATCCCTTGGACTTTTCCTTGCCAACCCATGTTGGACTTTCCATTGCCAAGACCCATGCTTGGACTTTCCCAAATGCCAAGCGTCCCACTTGGACTTTCCATGCCAAGTACCTAAGACTTGGACTTTCCCAAATGCCAAGTGTCCCACTTGGACTTTTCCACGACAATTACATTGTCATATATTTTTGTCGAACATCAAAATATCTCTCGAGTCAAGCTCGAGTCCTGGTCAATCGTGACCTGGGTCGATTGCACCAATAATCTCCCCCTTTTTGATGTTTGACAAAAACCAAACAAACCATTGAGTTAAAACACTAACTCAAATCCCTTATCAATTATCCTAAATTGGTAATTTTACCTTCTCCCTCTTTTTGACATACATCAAAAAGGTTCTCTCCAAGGAGATCAATGTCTCATATCCCAATGAGATATTACAATCTCCCCCTTGGTCTACAAATACCTAGGATGTCTACCATTTTCCTAGTGATAAGTCTCATATCACTCAAGAGAGGCAATCCTATACACTCTCCCAATTTCCAAATTGGGTATCTCAAAATCCCTTTTTCTCCTCCCCATGAGAAAAAATACCATCCATCATCCAATGATGGATACCTCCCCCTAAAAGTTTGTTCTCCCTTGACCATTGCACCAACAATGTCCTTGGGAAGTCCCTAAGCCAATAGGAGCTCTAAACCATCAAAAATAAGGTTCAAAGTTCAAACATGAACTCTCCACACCTTAAATTTGATACAAACCCTAAACAACTCTCCTAATCCATATCCAATGGATTTTCACCCTTAATAATGCTTCCCAAAGCATATCCTAGGGTTAGGAGTTGTTAGGAACCTTTATCGTAGCTGAACACGGGTTAAACAACCTTGTTTTTCCCGAAATCGGCAGCGATCGACTTTATCGAGAGATCGGTCATTGCCACTCTCATCGATCATTGCCACCAAGAAGCGATGATAATCAAATTTCAAATTTGATTTACAGAAACGAATTTAAGAAATTTATAAATAAATATATGTATATCGAAAAATCATGAAAATTCATACGTATAATACTTATGACACACACAATGGGTGAAAAATATTTGAAAATTATTTTACCCATAAAATAGTGAAATTGATAGAAAGTTCAAAACCATTGAAATTTTCAATGTTTTGGCCCTACTTTGTATCAACTTCATCAATGGTGATTGCTATCAAAAGATAGACTTCACCAAGGTTTTCTAAAATGATTTTAAAATATTTTTGAAAACCTATATTGGATCATGTTCCTTGGGCTCAATGTACATGACTTGTACAAAAGCTTTTCCAATGATCCACCAATGATTTTAGATGAGTTTGAGTTCATTTAGATGCAAAAACTATGCACCTTTAACTTAACTCATATCCTATCATCTCACATGTATCTAGGGTGTATAAATACACATACATGTCAATGTTAATGTGAGATGTGAGTTTTGTTCTCCTAAACTAGGGTTTCATGCATTTTTCTAAGGCAACCCTACTTGATTCCTTTATAAATGGGACTCCAAGTCATGCCAAAGTTCTTAAATCAATTTTCATTAATTTAAATGTATGAAGTATGATCATGGCATAAATGATAGCATAATAAAGCATGACCAATGATCATGATGTCATAACATATGATATATTCTAAGCATACATGACATTTAACCTAACCCTAAACATGACATTTTAAATGATTAAAAATAAACATGATGGCATGCAATGTTATATGACAAACAAAACATGACATATAAAATATATAGGTATACTAATATCTAAATTTTAATATTAATTGTCATTTGATATAATTAAGTATGTTTTGTCATATTATTAATTTTCTCCCAAGTGTACCAAAGACTCAAAATGACACACTATAGCCTCTAAACCTAAATTGTGCTAATTTGATTAATTTTTCATAATTCCAAGAATATATTGGCACATACTAAAGTCTTTTAGGATCATAAATCAAATCTATTCTAAGGTATCCATAACCTTGAAAATATTCTAAAGTGTCACCTTTACAATGATTGAGTTAACTACCCATCCAATCAAGATTGACACACCCTAAACCCATCTAGCGTGAATCGATCACGCTCTTAGGAACTCAAAACCTATTTGAGCTCCTAGGATTTACTAGGTATTCCTTAGGGATAACCTCCCTAAATACCTTCCTAATGACCCTTCTAGGCTTGTTAGCCTTGGTCATTGTTGTCTTACCTAGGTTGACTCTAGGGGTAACTCCCCTTGCAACCTTCTTAGTGGCTACCCTAGGTTTCCTTGAAACCCTAGCCACTAGGCACATACCTTGGTCAACTCTAGGGATGACTTCCCTATTGACCTTGGTCTTCCTAGACCTAGTTTGTGTTCCATAATCAAATGGAATACTATGATAAGCCACCTTAGGCTTAGGTTTGTGACCCAAACCTTTCTTGCCCTTGGTTGACTTTTGTCTCTTAAGTCCTAGGTGTTGACTCTTGGTCCTAGACTCTTGACTTTGACCATTTGACCCTTTTAGTTGATTTTTCATAATCTTGAGGGTCTTCTCAAGTTTTTCAGGCCTTGACCTCAAGGCTTGATTTTCCAATTCTAATTGCCCAATTTTAGAATTTTGATTTAATCCTTGGGCATTATTTTTCCTAAGCATATGCCTAGTCCATTTAGGGTTGAAACCTAGGTGCTCTTGCACCTTTCTAATTGTCTCCCTAGGTAGAATTAGTCTAGAGTTATTTGACCTAGGTTTGTCCTTAGATAAATTGTTTTTAGGGACATTAGTCCCAAAATTCTCCTTATCTTCAAAATGAACATTCTTAGCTCCTAAACAAAAGTATTTTTTATTTCTAGCATGCTTTTCATGATAGATGGCAAGTGAATTGAAATTCCTAGTATGCTTTTGTCTATTAACTAAAGAAGGAGCATTACAATATACCTTAGGGTTTGCCTTAGAGGCTCCCCCTACTTGTGAAGCTCCCCTTTGAGTCTTCTTCTCCCTCTTTGGGCATTGATTTCGGTAGTGTCCCGGTTGTCGACATTTGAAGCAAATCACTTGCTCCTTGCTTTTGGTTGTTGGGGGACCAACATCCTTGACTTTTGGTGAGGGAAGAGACTTCTTGATCCTTTTAGGACACTTACTCTTGTAGTGTCCGTGCTCCCTACACTCAAAACATATTATATAATTTTTGATTTTAGCCACAATGTTTGAGTTACCTAGGTCAATGGTGGAATTTTGGATTTGTTCTTCTTCTCGACCGGAGGTAGAGACTTCTTCTTGATTTTGCTCCGGCTCCGGTGTGGATGGTCTCTCCCCCTCAATCCTTGAAGTTGAGGCTTCTTCCACTTCTTCCACCGATCCGGAGGTTGATTCCTTCTCAACTTCCGAATCCTCACTTGAGACCGGTGATGGTCCCTCTTCTTGAACCGGTAATGAATCTTCATGGAGCTTTGTCACTTAGCTTCATAGCTCCTTAGCATCTACATAATTACTTAACATACACAAGATATTGTTAGGTATTAAATCAATTAAAAACTTCATTACCTTATCATTTTTCTCAAAGGCTTGGACTTGCTCTTCTGTCCATCTCTTTTTCTTGAGGAACTCTCCCTTTGGTCCTATTGGATAGCTATATCCCTCCATCAAAATGGACCATTCTTCGAAGTCCCTCATCATAATAAAATCTTTAATTCTTCTCTTCCTAGAATTGAAGCTTTCTCGTCCATATAAGGTGTAAGGGACCGGTGTGTTGATGTCCCAACCTAGTTGCTCTTGAACTTTCATCTTCACCCTCTAGTGTGCTCCCTTAGTTGTTAAACTTGAAGAGCGACCTCGCTCTGATACTACTTGTAGGGGATTCTTGGAAGCTAGAGGGGGGGGTGAATAGCTTATTTTCGTTGCGTAGATGGAATTCATTCGTGATCGCGTCTACATAGCGTGTTAGTGCGCAGTGGAATAATAATAATAATAACAATACACAAGACACAATAACAAACACTCAAACACGAGCATATAACGTGGTTCGGAATCAAACGGTTCATACTCTACGGATCGAGCTCTAAAGAGCTCTAGTGATGCCAATTACACACCACTATGCAATAACTCGACACAAGTCAGAGGTGGAGAAACCCCTTACAAACTATTCTTACAACAATAAGAAATAGATACAAGCAATTACAATAATGAAATACAATGCAAGTAAAGAAAACTACTTTACAATTGCTCTTTGAATGCTTGATCGCTTGGTTGCTTGAAATGAACTTAGAGACCCTAATTTGTAGCAGCAAATCGCCCCAAATGCCCTCAAGAACCACTGGTGATTTCCTCCTCCACGAGCTCCATTTAAAGCTTCAACCTGTGCTGGAAATTGCCGATCAGTCGGCTGATCGGGACCATCAGTCGACTGATGCCACTGTTGTCATGAGACAACGGCTAGATTCACGCTGAAAAAAATCCAACGGATCCATCATCAGTCGATTGATCATGACCATCAATCGACTGGTCGAGCCTCTACTCGACTGCTAAGCCCAGTAGTCGACTCAAACTTCATTCTGTGCCCGAAAAATCGAGCACCAGTCGACTGATCACACGATCAGTGGACTGTTTGGCTAATCAGTCGACTGCTCTCCTCTGGCAGTCAACTGCTAGGCCAATTCCCGCAGTCAAACCCTAGTTGACTCACGCCAGTCGACTGCCACATGGCACCAGTCGACTGGCACACCTCAAACATGAGGTTTTAACCCAAAAATGGTTCTCCCATACTTGTTAGACTACCCTTAGCCTAGACCTAAGTCTTCTAGCCACCTCCATCAACCTTACGCCTCTCGGATCCCTCCAAGTCATTCATGACTTGTTCATCCATCACATTAGCCTTCAGGTGCTTCCATCGGCTATGTCATGCTAACGGTGTCTACACCGCCAAGGCACATTGGACTTACGCCACCAAGACTCCGCTTGGACTTTACGCCGCCAACCATTGGACTTATGTTGTCAAGACTCCCGCTTGGACTTTACGCCGCCAATATCAAATCCCTTGGACTTTTCCTTGCTAACCCATGTTGGACTTTCCATTACCAAGACCCATGCTTAGACTTTCCCAAATGTCAAGTGTCCCACTTGGACTTTCCATGCCAAGTACCCAAGACTTGGACTTTTTCAAATGTCAAGTGTCTCACTTGGACTTTCCCACGACAATTACATTGTCATATATTTTTGTTGAACATCAAAACATCTCTCGAGTCAAGCTCGAGTCCTGGTCAATCGTGACCTGGGCCGATTGCACCAACAAACCCATGTTAGACTTTCCATGCCAAGTGTCCCACTTAGATTTCTCCATCATATGGTCAACCTCATGTCAACCATATAGTCAACCATTGTCAAATAATGATCAACTTATCGTCAAACATCAAATCACCAATATCAAAATACTACTCGAGTCAAACTCGAATCTGATCAATAGCGACCTGGACTGATTGTACCAACATTAATGTTAGAAGATATCATCTTAATTTTTTTTGTAAAAAAATTGAGGAAGTAATAAACATCAAATAAGAAATCATACAATTTCAGACATCTCTCTTTAAATCTATTGAGGATTCGGTGACTGCTAGAGGGGGGGAGGGAGGTGAATAGCGGTTTTCGATGCTCGATGGAATTTGTTCGCGATGCTTGCTACAAATGATTAGTGCGCAGCGGAAATAAAGCAATAACAATATACAAACACGCAAACACAACTATGTAACGTGGTTCGGAACCGAATGGTTTCTACTCCATGGATTGGGCTCGTAAGAGCTCTAGCGATGCCAATCACATACCACTACTAAATAAACTCCTCAACACAAGTCGGAGGCGGAGAAACCTCGTACAAATATTCTTACAACAATAAGAATAAAATACAAGAAAATATAAGTAACCTACACAAATACAAGTAAGGAAAACCTTTACAAATGTGAACTTGATTGCTTGATCTTTGATTGCTTGAATCGTGGTTGAAGACTTTGATTTGTACTAGCAAATCGCCTCAACAATGCTCAAGAAATCGCTGCTCCAAACCTCCTCCACGAGCTCCATTTAAAGTCATGCCGTCGTTATCACGATCGACGGACCATCACGATCCGATGACATCGCTCGCGGAGACAACGGTGTGTTCCACGAAAAATCCAACTGATAAGACATCACCGATCGACGAGCCTTCACTGACAGCTTAACTCCAATGAACGAGTGAGACTCCATTCGACATGATCTGATCGACGGCCCAGCAATGACCGCACCTTTGGCAAATGATCGCTAGGCACTCATCGCAATAAACCCTACTGATTCACACCAATCGACCGATACATTCTCAAAGGTTTTAACCCAAGTAGTTTTGAGCTATGGTATTGATACCTAAGCTCTAGTCATTAGGCAAGAGGTGTTAGTATATATGAGAGATGTCCTAAGGCAATCGCCTTATGTATAAATCATTTATATGATAAATGAAGATTCACTATTTGAGTATACATGTTTTATGTATTTGATTGGATCTTAAACTCATTTATTGAATGTCCACGATACGATTCACAGCATGAGAGAATTTGTGATTGGATCACAACTAGTGAGTATCTCTACATGTGTAATTGTGATGTATTGGAATTATCCCTAGTCGATGAATTGATGGATTTGGACACCATCGATTCTGTCGAGACTAGCACGAGGTATACTCCTTGGTGTATCCAAGCAGCTGATTCTCACTGGCTGGAGACATAGTGATGTCCGGAGTTAATCGTGGATGCTAGTTATGGTAACTAGTTCATTGGAGTGACCAGCCGTAAGACTTCATATGGTTCTCTTGTTAGTGAAAGCCCTAGAGCCAATCATATGATGATTGTTGTATGGACTTTATTGTATCATATTCCTATTTATAAAGGCATGGTTATTATATTTACTTGTATTGGTGCCAAATAACTAAATATAATAATGTCCTTGGGTAGTAGGTTCTTATCTATGTCAATCGATTGGATGAATCGATAATGAGATGATATAGAGAACACTACTCTTAATCATTCCTAGTCGAGTATTAACATTCAGGGACAATGTTAATGCGTAGAGACTAGCATGTAGGTCAACAAGATGACTTGATCTCACAAGTCATGGATATGAGATATTAAGTTGACACATGGGTATGCATTGGAGAATGTATACTGAATGACCCGCCATGAGAAAGTATCATGGATCGTTATATGAGTGTCATATACTTTCTCATGTGGCTATTAGTATGACTATTAGTCCTTAGACCTGAAGTCACCATGGTTCCTACATAATGAATTGCATACTTTGGCCCGTCAGCGTCACAGTAAATGGGTGGACTATAAAAGCGATTCTTGGGTATGTAGCAGAATTATGCGGAGGATGTGAGTGATGTAGATGGGATCTATCCCTCCTATATGGGGGTGACATCGATATTCTTGATAGAGTGAGACCACGAAGTGCAGTGGCCATGCCCGAATGAGTCGATATGAGATATTGAGCTCATTTGATTAAAGTGAGAATCTACTTGGAGTTCAAGATTTAGATTATGCAGGGATGACACGGTCTATGCCTCGATTGGTCAATCTAGATGTCAAGGATAGAGGACATTGTCACATATTGTGAGTCGCGATTAGTAGTCACAAAGGTGATGTTGGGCTCAACATTCTTGTAACTTGGGTAGCTTGATGATGTGTTGCTAGATCGCTCATTGCTTATGTTCCTAAATCGGTTTAGGGACATTGCCAGCGTTACAAGAACCTATAAGTCACACACATGAGAGCAATTAGATGGAGATTAGGTTCATATGATGAACCATGAGGATTAGGTTCATGGGATGAACCAAATTGGATTAAGAGTAATCGAATTAGACTAATTGAGTTAGACTCAAGTTGATTCAAGTGTTGAATGAGTCTAATTGAGATTTGATTCATCAAATCAATTTAAATTAATGAATAGAGATTCATTATATTAAATTGACTTGAGTCAGTGGTTAGATTTGATCAACCATGGGAGATTAGAGTCAAGTTTGACTTGACTTGAGAGAGGAAGTTGAAGGTCAAGTTTGACTTGACCAAATGCCATCATGATGATGACTAGGCATGGCGGCCAATGATGATGCTCCACATCATCATTGACTTAGTCAATTAGTGCCACATCATGAGGAGACCAAGGGTCATGGGAGTTACATGCATGCATGTAACTCCCCTCCGTGAAGTGGCCACCATTTGGGGGGTTATGTGAGTGAAAATTCATTTGGTGAGTAATCACTCATTACTTCATCTTCTTCCTTAGGAATTTTCCTCTCAAGCTCTCCCTCTCCTTCCTCTCTTTGGCCGAACCAACCAAGGAGTGCTAGCACACTCAAGGTTGAGTTTTCTTCCACCTATTGCTTGTGTGGATACCATAGAGGAGTGTGCACTTGACACTCTCGAGAGTTCGTGGACTTTGGGCGGGATTTGCGAAGAGCATCGCATCAAGGGTAACATCCTTATCTCTTAGTTCTAAGGTAGATCTAGAGGATTTTGTAAGCACATACATGTAATTAGTTTTAATACTTCTTGCGGATCCGTGGTAGGGACTTAGGGGTTTCCGTATGGCGGTTTTGCGGCCCGGAAAAGCCCAACATCTCTGCATATATAGATATGTCAATGAAGTTCTTACTGTGGCTTAAGTGCGATGTTCCTTTGACTTGCGGTATTCAAGTCATCTTGATCATGGAGACTTATGCTTTGACATCTTAAGCAAACATCTCTAAGGAGATGTGGACCCGGGATGATTGGGTATAAGTCGAAGTGATCGAAGGTGTTTGAATAGCCCATAAAGAATTCACCACTCCTTGCGAGGAGATGTATACCCATGGCCTCTCGTCGGATTGTTACTAAAGTCTTTGGCCAAAGCATTACATGTTTAGAGTAAGGTACTCTTCGATACATGTGGAGTAACTAGAATCCGTAGGATGAGGAAATGATACTTGGGCTAGGTGTGACGTAGTCAGCCTAGTGGGGACTGACACAATAGACCATGTCCTGAACCAAGTGGGTATAAGATGAGTGAAGGGAATGGGGCACGATTCATTCGAGCTACTGAAGAGTTGAGAAATAGTTACGGATCAAGTTGATCTTTTAGGTTAATTGGGGATCATGATGTACTACTAGGTGCCACTCATGATCGTTCTATAATTAATGGTTAATTATAGGCGGCCAACATAAACCGAGAACCTATTTGGTCACCGCGCAACGAGTGTAATCCAAAGGATTTAAAGCGAGCTTGAGAATGGGATTCTCGGCCAGAGAAACTATGTTTGGTTGGACCAAACATAAGCGAGCATGAAATTGTTTGATGCAATGGATGGGCGTGGATGGGCGGTGTCTTATGAAGACATAATGGATGGACCAAAATGGTTTGGTCTAATCCAATGGATGAGAATAAACCAAAGGGTTTGGTTTATATTAAGCGAATGAACCAAAGGTTGGTTGGTTCGTTTTAACTTAAAATAAACCATCATGGTTTGGTTTATTTTAACTTATCTTAATGGAGGCGGGTTAACGGGCTTTATGGATATGATCCATTAACCATTAAGAGAATTAGTTCTCTATAAAATAGGGCTTAAACCTAATCCCAAACCCTAATCGATAGTGGCCGCCCAACCCCTCCCTCTCCTATTGGCGCCCAACTTCTTTCTTGCCCAAAGGTCCTCAACGGCGTCAGAAGGTTGCTTCCTTCCTCCTCGCGTCGGTCGAGCTGCTGCGGAAGAGTTCGGTCATCCTCCTTAGGTTTGGCATCAAGGTGAGCACTTTGCTTCCTTGGTTTTGGCGGCGCCTACTCCTCCACCAAGCTGTCAGTTTTACGGACAGCTTCTCGTCGGGCGTCGTTTGGGCGGCGGTTAGTGCTCCGACAGCGGCTAACATACGGGGATTTGATCTCCGGTAATCCTCTGGTGGAGGGCGAAGGATTCGTCAATCGGTTGTGAATACCTCTCGGAGAAGCGAGTCTTGAGGACTTGTTTTAGGATCGAATTTGGATTCGGATCGTGATCATCTCGATCCGTCGTCTTCAACATGAGGCTAGTAACCCGTACGAAGACGAAGCTCGTGACTTAGCGAAGTCATCCCGAGGAGCTCGGCGTGGATACGGATAGAGACGATTCTTACGAGATCGTTCGGTTGATCTGCGTTCCGCTACACGTCATACGGAAGGTATAACGTAGTTTAAATTTCTTTTATTGCAATTTTAATTTACGGTTATGTCTACACTTGTTGTAATAGCATGCGTGTGTTGTGTGTGTTGTAATAAATAGGAGTATTTATTATTTTTATTGCTTCCGCTGTGCTCATGTTTACGAAACATGATCGAACACACACTGTAGCGGTCTTGAAACCTTGATGGTATCGAGCCCGGGTTGTGTTTGACATAATCGTAAAATGGTTTTGCGATAGTCATAATGTATTTCTGGAATTTTCTAAATTTTGGAAATTTAGAAGTATTTATGGAAATTTTTCAATTTTGGAAAGTCTAGAAGTATTTATGAAATCTTCCACTTTTGGAAAGTTGGAAGTATTTATGAAATTTATATTTTCCATAAATAAAATATTTGATTAGATTCTGAAATTTGTTTCCTAATTTAATCATGATTTGATTTGAAATCAAATCTTAAAATATTTATTTCCATAAGTAGTTTTAAAGATTTAGGAAATTGGTTTCCTAAATAGATTTTCCTTAATCAAATAATTCCATGAATAAAATATGTGATTAGATTTGGAAATTTGTTTCCTAATTTAATTATGATTTGATTTGGAGAATCAAATCTTAAACATATTTTATTTCCATAAATAGTTATGACATATAAGGAAATTATATACATGACATAATTGTATGCCATGTAATTGCATTAGATGCATAACATTATGCCATGCGTGTCGTGACATGTAGATGTATGCCATGTATGCCATGCCATGTAGATAATAGTTATTTGCATGCAAAGAGGATGAGACATAAAACCCTTAATCAATATTAAAGCCTACACCTTCCATTAATATGGTTAGAACCCGAGTTACATTTCTTGTTTGGGTTGTTGGACTCTCTCGAGCCAGCTCGAACGAATATGTTCAAACCATGGAATAGTTTAATACTAATATGGTAAGAGTCGGAGGTCGATCGTTAGCTTTGGTTGTTGGACTCTCTCCAAGCTGGGCTAATTGGTTGAATGCACTCTAACCATATTAAAACTATGTCCTGATTAATGGGTTGGCTTTAACCTGGAGCATCGGCTTGTTGGACTCTCTCCAAGGTCGATGTAAAGGGAGGTGAAGTTGGGTGCTATGCATATGATGCATACTTGTTAATGTGTTAACAACCCGATGTATGTGTGAACATTCAATTAGTTGATAGCACATTGTGATAGTTGCATATCGTGATATGCAATCGGTATAGATGATACCTAGTCGTAGTTATGAATGGCTTGTTGGACTCTCTCGAGGTTGTTCATAACTATGATGGATATCAACCATTCGGAGATGGACCTACGATCTCGAAGTGATTTTGGGGTTTTGAAATTCGAAAAATGAATGGGATTTATAAATGTATATTGATGCATTTTAAAATCATCTTTCTCATATATGCTCGTTTTGTATTTCTAAGTTAATATATTGATCATGATGTGTTTGAATTTGCGTTCCATTTTGGATTGAATAAATTGGTAGAACTTCTTGGACTAGCTTAGAAACTTGAGAATTGTTCTCAAGGTGGAAAAGCTTGTGTATGTCCTCGAAGCGCCTCTTCACTTGATCCTAGTGACAATGCAACTCTGGACCAATTGTTGGCCTATCGAAACATGTGGTGATTACGAACAAATGAGTTGCATCATGCTAGCCATGATGGAACCCAAGCTCTGGCGGCATGAGCATATGGATGCTCATATCGTAGTCCTTCATCTTTGTGAGTTGGTTGATGAGCAAGTGAGATTGAAGGTTGAAGTCTCAGCTCCTCTTCACCTCTGAGATGCTAGAAGGTTCATGCGTGAGTCTTGCTCGATATCTTTGAAAGGCTGTGGAGTCTTACGAGAAGCATGAGTAGGGGGAGTCTTTGTTAGTTGATTCCTCGAAGAAAGGTTCTAAGAGGAAGTCAAAGGAACAAGAAGGGAAGAAGAAGGGCTAGAAGGTAGAACTAGCTCAAGGAAACTTGCCATCATTATGGCAAGGAGAGAGCCATTCTTGAAGAAAAGCAAGATTTATCTTGAGTCGTGAAGAAGGATAAGGCATCGGATGCCCATCTTCTTGAAATCTTCTTTATTGATTGTCATTCTATTTCCTCGGACACTTGGGTATTTGATCTTGGGTGTGGCTCACATATATGTAATGACATACATGGGCTAAGGAATAGAAGAAGACTCGTCGAGGAGAGTCAAATTTACGTGTTGGGAATGGAGCAGCGGTTCTTTGCACTTGCCATCGGAGCGTATTTGTTGGAACTCCTGTAGGACTTGTCTTAGAAGCGGACAATTGCTTTTATGTTCCTTCGTTGATAAAGAACATCATTTCTATTTCTTGTTTAAATAGAAATGGGTTCCATTTGACTTTAGTAACAATTGTTGTTACATAACTTTGAATGGAGTTCTTTATGGGATTGGAACTTTAAGCAATGGTGTTTATCGTTGGGCGTATCGATGACATTTCAATATCGAGCGAGCAACAAGCGTGCTCGAAAGGATAATCGAATAGACTCCTATATGTGGCATTGTCGTCTTGGCCATATAAGCAAGAAAGCGCATGTCAATTACACGATGTGGTGCGGAATCGTTTGAATTGGATTCATCGATACATGCGAATCATGCTTAAAGGCAAGATGACTAAGTTACCTTTGGAAAAGGTGAGCAGTGGGAGAGTTACTAGGTCTAATACATGCGTGTATGTGGACCTATGTCGACTCAAGCATTAGGAGGCTATAGCTGCCGTTACCTTCGCGAGTGATCACTCACGGTTTGGGTACTGTGTTAACGTGAAACACAAGTCTGAAGCCTTTGAAAGGTTCAAAAATTCAGAAATGAAGTAGAGAAACAACATGACAAAGTATTAAAATACTTGATCGGATCGAGGTGGTGAATACTTAAGTCGAGTTTCTTGATTATCTAAGAGACAATGGCATATTGTCTCAATGGACTCCGCCCTATACACCACCTGACATAATGGTGTATCGAGGCGTACTTAGGACCTTGTTGGACATGGTCGGTCAATGATGAATCATCGACTCTTCCCAAGTCCTTTTGGGGTTATGCACTTGAACGGTTGTTTACTTGTTAAGCAGAATGCCTACAGGTAGTCTCGACTACTCCATATGAGATATGGAATGGTAAGAAACCTCATGTATCTTACTTGAAGATATGGGGTTGTCTGCTTATGTGAAGCGGTGTATCGGACAAATTGGATGCTAAGTCGATAAATGTCTATTTATTGGATACCTAAGGAAACAAGGGTTACCAATTCTATCATCACTGTGGAACAAAAGGTGTTTGTTTGAGGCATCTTTGTGTTTCTAGAAAGAGTTTCTCTTGCAAGAAAGCAGTGGGAGTGTCGTCGAGCTTGAGGAGGCTCGAGAGACTCAAATAGACATTAATGAGATACAGTGAAGCCTGACGGTGAACTCATAGTGATGAGCAATCAATTTGGACCTATTGTAACACCACATCTTCGTAGATGCTGGTAGAACACGCGCAATATTCTGAGAGATATGGATTTCTCGTAAGTGAATCGAGCGACGTGTTACTCATTGATGATGAGGAGCCTACGATTATGAAGAAGTCTTGACAAGTTGAAAGGGATAAGTGGCTTGGTGCCGTGAAGTCGGAAATGGATTCCATGTATGAAAACCAAGTTTGGAACTTGGTTGACCCACCTGAAGGGATAAAGCCTATAGGGTGCAAGTGGGTTTTCAAGAAGAAAACCGACATGGATGGTAATGTGATTACCTATAAGGCTAGATTGGTGGCGAAAGGATATCGTCAAAAAACAAGGTGTTGATTATGACGAAACCTATTCGCCTGTAGCTATGCTTAAATCCATTCGGATGCTCCTGGCCATAGCGGCTCATTATGATTATGAGATATGGCAGATGGATGTGAAAACAGCTTTCCTTAATGGAAACCTGCTCGAGGACGTGTATATGATACAGCCTGAAGGTTTCACATCGGTTGATAAAACCAAGGTATGCAAATTGCGACAGTCCATTTATGGATTGAAGCAAGCATCCGAGGCTGGAATATCCGTTTGATGAGACGATCAAAAGTTTGATTTCTCACAAAATCGACGAACCTTGTGTGTACAAGAAGGTTAGTGGGAGTGCGATCGTGTTCTAGTATTGTATGTCGATGACATATTACTTATAGGAAGCGATGTTTCATCTTCTGATCGATTAAGGTTTGGTTATCAAGACATTCTCCATGAAAGACACAGGAGAAGCAACCTAGATCCCCGGGATTAAGATCTATAGAGATAGATCGAAACGGTTGCTTGGTCTTTCACAGTCTACATATATAGACCGAGTGCTAAAGAGGTTTAGCATGTCGGAATCCAAGAAAGGTTTCTTACCCATCAGACATGGGGTACACCTTTCGAAGTCTATGTGTCCGCGCACAGAAGACGAGAGGATTTGCATGAGTAAGATTCCCTATGTATCCGATATAGGATCTATCATGTATGCTATGTTATGTACGAGGCCCGATGTATCGTATGCTCACGAGTGTCACGGCGGATACGATCCCGATCGAGGAATGGATCATTGGGTGGTGTTAAGGCGATCCTTAAGTGCTTGAGAAGAACTAAGGATGTGTTCTAATATATGGAGAAGGGTACATGGTGATACGTGGGTATACGGATGCACTCGAGACGAACAAGGATGATTCCATGTCTTTATGCGGGTATGTATTCACCTAAAATGGGCGCAATAAGTTGGAAAGGTTCCAAGCTTGACACTATAAGCGGATTACGCCACTAAGGCGAGAATACGTTGCGGCTTTAGGCGCAAAGGCGGTTTGGATCAAGAAGTTCATCTCTGAACTTGATGTGGTCTCATCAATGATCCAAACATGTGCTTCGCCGCTATCATCTTATCAGAGAGATCATCAGTAGGAACGAAAGACAAATCGAGAAAATTCCCACTGAAAGGAACTTAGCGGATCCTTTGACTAAAGCATTACCTCAAAGTAAGTTTGAGGGTCATGTTAGAGCTTATGGTGTTGGATCTGTAGCGATTGGCATTAGGCCAAGTGGGAGTCTGTTAGTAATATATGAGAGATGTCCTAAGGCAATGCGCCTTATGTATGAACCATTTATATGATAAATGAAGATTCACTATTTGAGTATACATGTTTTATGTATTTGATTGGATCTTAAACTCATTTCTTGAATGTCACGATCGATTCACGGCATGAGAGAATTTGTGATTGGATCACAACTAGTGAGTATCTCTACATGTGTAATTGTGATGTATCGGAATTATCCTAGTCGATGAATTGATGGATTTGGACACCATCGATTCGAGACTAACCGCGAGTATACTCCTTGGTGTATCAAGCGGTGATTCTCCTTTGGTGGAGACATAGTGATGTCGGAGTTAATCGTGGATGCTAGTTATGGTAACTAGTTCATTGGAGTGACGGTAGTAAGACTTCATATGGTTCTCTGCATATATAGATATGTCGATGAAGTTCTTCTTGTGGCTTAAGTCGATGTTCCTTTGACTTGCGGTATTCAAGTCATCTTGATCATGGAGACTTATGCTTTGACATCTTAAGCAAACATCTCTAAGGAGATGTGGACCCGGGATGATTGGGTATAAGTCGAAGTGATCGAAGGTGTTTGAATAGCCTATAAAGGATTCACCACTCCTTGCGAGGAGATGTATACCCATGGCCTCTCGTCGGATTGTTACTAAAGTCTTTGGCAAAAGCATTACATGTTTAGAGTAAGGTACTCTATGATACATGTGGAGTAACTAGAATCCGTAGGGCGAGGAAATGATACTTGGGCTAGGTGTGGCGTAGTCGACCTAGTGAGGGACACAATAGACCATGTCCTGAACCAAGTGGGTATAAGATGAGTGAAGGGAATGGGGGCACGATTCATTCGAGCTACTGAAGGGTTTCAGAAATAGTTCTGGATCAACCGTTGATCTTTTCGGTTAATTGGGGATCATGATGTACTACTAGGTGCCACTCATGATCGTTCTATAATTAATGGTTAATTATAGGCGGCCAGCATAAGCGAGAACCTATTTGGTCACCGCAGCTGAGTGTAATCCAAAGGATTTAAAGCGAGCTTGAGAATGATTCTCGGGCCAGAGAAACTATGTTTGGTTGGACCAAACATAAGCGAAACATGAAATTGTTTGATGCAATGGAGCGTGGATAGGCGTGTCTTATGAAGACATAATGGATGGACCAAAATGGTTTGGTCTAATCCAATGGATGAGAATAAACCAAAGGGTTTGGTTTATATTAAGCGAATGAACCAAAGGTTGGTTGGTTCGTTTTAACTTAAAATAAACCATCATGGTTTGGTTTATTTTAACTTATCTTAATGGAGGCGGGTTAGCGGGCTTTATGGATATGATCCATTAACCATTAAGAAAATTAGTTCTCTATAAAATAGGGATTAAACCTAACCTAAACCCTAATCAAGACTTGCCGCCCAACCTCCTCTCTGAGGCGCCCAGCTCCAGTGCTGCGCCGCCCAGCCCAAGGTCCTCAGCCGCGTCGAGGTTGTTTCCTTCCTCCTCGCTGCTCGGAAGAGTTCATCCTCCTTAGGTTTGGCATCAAGGTGAGCACTTTGCTTCCTTGGTTTTGGCGGCGCCTACTCCTCCACCAAGCTGTCCAGTTTTCTCGGACAGCTTCTTCTCGTCGGGCGTCGTTTGGGCGGCGGTTAGTGCCGACGGCGGCTAACATCTGGGGATTTGATCTCGGTAATTCCTCAGGTGGAGGGCGAAGGATTCGTCAATCGGTTGTGAATACCTCTCGGAGAAGCAAGTCTTGAGGACTTGTTTTAGGTCCGAATTTGGATTCGGATCGTGATCATCTCTCGATCACGTCGTCTTCAACACGAGGCTAGTAACCCGTACGAAGACGAAGCTCGTGGCTTGGCGAAGTCATCCCGAGGAGCTCTGCGTGGATACGGATAGAGACGATTCTTACGAGAATCGTTCCGGTTGATGCCGTTCCCGCTACACGTCATACGGAAGGTATAACGTAGTTTAAATTTCTTTTATTGCAATTTTAATTTACGGTTATGTCTACACTTGTTGTAATAGCATGCGTGTGTTGTGTGTGTTGTAATAAATAGGAGTATTTATTATTTTTATTGCTTCCGCTGTGCTCATGTTTACGAAACATGATCGAACACACACACGCCGCGGTGCCGGAAACCCAACATCGGATCCCTCCAAGTCATCCATGACTTGTTCATCTATACGCTAACCTTCAGGTGCTTCAATCAGCTATGTCATGCTAACGATGTGTACACCGCCAAGACATATTGAACTTACGCTGCTAAGACTCCGCTTAGAATTTACGCCGTCAACCATTAGACTTATGCTGCCAAGACTTCCGCTTGGACTTTACACCGCCAATATCAAACCCCTTGGACTTTCCAAATGCCAAGACTCAAGCTTGGACTTTCCCTTGTCAAACCATGTTGGACTTTCCATGCCAAGACCCATGCTTGGACTTTACATGTCAAGTACTTAAGACTTGGACTTTCCATGACATGGTCAACTCCAGTCAACTATCAAAATCCTTCTCGAGTCAAACTCGAGTCCGGTCAATCATGATACGGATCGATTGCACCAACAATCTCCCCAAAACATTATCAGACATCAATGCCAAATATCAATATCAAACATTTATGTAAAATATTAAAACATCGCTCGAGTTAAATTCGAATCTGATTAATCGTGACAGAATCGATTGCACCAACAAAATCTATATGTTAGTAATCAACGAATGAGATGGAAGAGCGAACCTCGCTTCTTAGAATCCCAAATGTAGCAGATCCCGTGACATAAAAAACAAGTTGGCACCCTTGCTCCACTCGTCCAGCGAAGAACCTCTACGGCTCCTCTGCCGGATCTTAAAGGTTACCCCTATCATACAATCAATCGAACGTCATCCTCCTTACTGTGGGCCCCACATTCTAACGTTTACGTGTCGATATCTTAAGACCAAACCACCATCGAAATGCCTTCCCAACTTGACTCGGGATCCAATACAATCATGCCCCGGGCTGTACGTAGCGGCCGGCACCAATTATTATAACAATTCATTTATAACACCGCAGTTCCAAGTCCATCTCCACCAAGCCCACCAACTCCATCATCCTCGGCCGTCTCCCGTTCCTCAGCCGTCATGCCTTCCGAGTCTCTGCGTTTTCTCCTCCTCCTATTACTCTCCCTCCTCACCTCTCCCTCCCATGGTCGCATCAGCCTTCGCCGCTACCGGGCCCCCTCCACCAACGATTCCCCTGTCTACCTCTGGCCCCTTCCCAAACAATTCAGCCACGGCGATGGTAATCTCTACGTTGATCCCGACCTATCCCTCGACCTCCAGGTGCCAGGAGGCAACTTAGACATCGTATCTGATGCGTTCGAGAGGTATAAAGATCTGATTTTTACGCATTGGGAGAGGTCCGCTCGCCGGAACTCTGCAGAGTACGATGTTGCGAAGATTACGGTGATCGTTTCTTCAACTAATGATACGGTGGGGATTGGCTGGTTCTGCAATTGTTTGTTGGTTGTTTTGTTTATTTATTTATTTCGTTGTTTTGGTGGATGGGATTGATCTGTTTGTAAGCAGCTTCAATTTGGTGTCGATGAGAGCTATATGCTATACGTGGGTAGAGGAGATGGGCTTTCAGTTGTTAAAGGAGCTGTGATCGAGGTAATGATAATGCTTTGTCATGCTGCTTCCAACGGTAGAACTGCATTCATAGTCCAGTGTTTGTTTTCCTACAAAAACTCCATACTGATTTATTCTGAGTAGGGCTATCTGTGTGGTTAAGCGAAGTACATTTCTTAATTAAATCACCATTTCGAAACTAAATAATCTTAATGTCCATTGTCATAATCCACTGTATACTGCTAGTACGATTTTATTCTTTTCAACTAAATTGACACAAAAAATCAATCATTGTCTCTGGTTTTGTTGATACCGCTGGTTAATTTTGGATATTGTTAACCTTGCATAAATCATGACATATAGGATAATCAAACAGCTTATTAGTTGTTACACAAAATTGAATAAAAGTGGTCCACTAGAGTTCCTCTTCAAGAAAAGTAAACTGAGATTTCTTCTTCTTTCTTGTTGTCCTACTTTTCCTAATCATAGCTCTTCAACATGACGTGACACACAATACTTTCAACCTCACTCCTTGCCAACTTCACAACAAGACAGTTTTACGTTTTCATATATATGAAATTTTACTAACATAAAGAACTAAGTTTTTGGGACAATGCTAAATGCACATATGTTAACTAGATCTAGTCTCGTGTGTAATTACACATATGTTGTACTTCAAGTTTTCCATTTTAATTTTGTGAGTTCTGGTGATTAATCAAGGTATAAGATGTTTATGAATAAATGGAGAAATTAATTCTGGGAGCATTTTGCAGTCTCAGAGATTTATGGAATTAATCCAATTAGGATGCTACAATCATTTAGTCAAGATGGGCAGAATGTTTAAAGTTTGTTGCTCCAAACTTTTAATTTTATTAAATTTATAATTGCTATTGGTAAAGGGGAGTCTTAGCACAACGGTAGAGTTGTTGCCTTGTATTCTAGAGTTCATGAGTTTGAGTCCTAGAAACAGCCTCTTGCAAAGCAGGATAAGGCTGCGTGTAATAGATCCTTCTTCGGAACCCCGCATGGCGGAAGTTTCATGCACTGAAATGGTTTTTTTTTATAATTGCTATTGGATTATATTTGGAGATAAGCAAGTTATTGGAAGAAGATTCTTTATTAAACATCAATTGATCTTGGAATGCTTTTAAACATGCTGAAACTTGTCAAATGTTGGTTTGATATGGCACCAAAAGAAAACCATTCCTGCAGAATACTGAACTCTGAAGTAGAATGATATTTTAACTTTGATTCAAAATATTTAAACTTGCAAATAAATATATAAGGTAGACCTACAAGCAATAAACTATTTAATAGTGTCCTTTAAGGTTTTAAGTCACTTTAGTTTTATTTTAGATTCATCTCAATGAACCAAACAATTTTTTTTTAAACTTATGTATAATGCATATGTTGTAGGCCATATGCAGTCACTATGCTACCACCACTTTTAAAATCCTCCTAAACAGCAGAATGTGCTATTCTATATTCATCTAATTGTCTAATTTCTTTACTTATTGTTGAAATTACATTTCTTATATGCATTTTCAATTCTAGTTAACTTAAAAACTTAAGTTGTAAAATTGTTGTTGTGTGACCTAGAGATTATAGGTTCGAATCATGGAAACAATCTCTTGTAAAGTAGGATAAAACTGCGTACAATAGGGACCCCACATTGATGGGAGCTTCGTGTATCGGACTATACTTTTTTTTTAAATATAAGTTGTAACATTTTTCTCCATATTCATGTTTCTAATTTAATCTAGTAAGATCTCATTAACTAACACAATATTGTCTGCAAATAACTACACCACAATAAGGTTTGCCTTTAATATGATCAACGTGCTCATCTAGTACTAATGTAAGAAAATAGAGACTTAAAGTCGACCCTTTATATAACCTACAGTCATAGGAAGATCAAATGTTACACTCCTTGTAGCTTTAGTACTACATAGGTGCATTATGATGCCCTTTATCATATGGATCTAATTACTAAATATTCTTTTCTTCTTTACAACTTATCATAGTGATTATTTAGGGAGTATGATGAAATTAAGTTAATGAAATTCATATGAATAACTCCATTTCTCTATATTTTCCCATCAATTTTAATTGGAAGCAATGCCAAAAATCTATATATTATTTATCCTTATATGGAGTTCAATGGCAAGATAAAATCCTTGTAGTCATGGTAGTTAAGATCATAGTTTGAAGTCTTGTATTATGCTGTCGAAATTATTAAAATATATCATTTTAGAAAATCACTGCAACTTGATACCAAGGTTCAAAATCTAAGTGTACCATGGTTTCAATCTACTGTGCTACTATTGTATTAACACTCCGATGTATGCTGCTAGTGACAAATTGAAGGTTGAAGAAGAAAGGAAATGAAGCAAGATCGACATTGTTTGTGTTGAGTGGTGTTGAGTTTAATAATTTACTGGAATGATATGTTTTGAGCATTTCACTAGGCATGATACAAGATTTAAAATTATGCTTAGTATAGACAATATCTTCTTATGCACTTCGTCCTTTTCAACTTTAATCCATTATCGATACCATGCATCGAAACATCGGTCGAATATCAAAATAATATCGTTCTAGTCAAAGACTAGAACTTTGGTATGACTCAAGATTATGAACCTTGATCAAAATTGCAAACCAAACCTTAGGATCTTATTATCTTATCATCCAAACTAACTTAAACAATCTATATCCCTAGTAGAATTTAAATTAGGTAAGGATTTACAACCCTTCCTATTTTGTTTACCATTCACATAGAATTTTGATCCTCACAATATTGACTAAAGACAATATAAATTCCCTTTAACTCATTAGAGGTATCCTTTTTAGTTATTGCCATTGTTATGCATCATATATCTATCATTTATTTAGTTATAGAAGTTGTTATTTGCTATATAAAGATTGAACGTATATTTGTTTTTGCTTCATCATTCCAATATTAGAATGACGTGTTAAAAATGTAATACGATAATATCAAAAGTTTAACATATGATACATTACATATGCCAAATATAGTTATAAAAATTAATTAAATTATAGTATCTCATGATCCCATGCCATAATCTTATGATCTTAACTTATAAACCTCTTTTGGTTCCTAAGTAGTATATCGATCTTGACTACCTTGCTTGTAGCTGACAAACAGTTTGAATTAACACAACTACAACTTCTTGTTATCATACTTGTATGGTGGTCAAAAGATCCATAGACCATCTAGATGCAATATGCCAATCAAAACTAACCATTTTCATTAGTTTTTCCCCTCTTCATATATCCATTTATTCTACTATTTTTTTAGTAAATTTTAATGCAATAATTTCATTTTCATTATGAGGTCCTTATTTTTGTGTGTGCATCTATGCTATGTTTAGAGTCATGATTCTTTAAAGTTTCTATCCTCACAAAATGAATTAAAATTTTGTTACAACTTGTTAATTAAACTCTTTGGGAATAATTGAAATCTGACATTGTTCAACATAGATAGTTTCTCTTGTGCTATGCATGTCAACCGTGGAAAGAAATATTATGCTACATTGACACTTGGCACATTTTGGCATACATCATCATTTATTAAGATGAATTCAAGTAATATTTGTTATTTTTTAGCTATTTTTTCTAAATTTCTAATTCAACTGATTAAAGGGCAATCTGGTGCACGAAGCTCTTATCAATGCAGGGTCTCGAAGAAGAGTCTATTGTATACAGCTTTATCGTGCTTTGCAAGAGATTGATTCCAGGACTTAAATTGTGACTTCTAGATTACATGACAACAATTTTACCGTTGCGCCAAGGCTTCCCTTCTTCTAATTAAATTGATTATTTAATTAAATTATTTTATATTTCAAACTAAATTAATTAAGTTGAAGAAGTTATGGAAGCTTATAAGTATTCATCTCAGCAAGTGTTAAAGTAAAAATTGAGTACTTTTTTTTAAATTCCACTATATAATTGATACAGTCTTATCAGAAGTAGAAAATCTAAGAGAAGGAAGCCCATCTAAATTTATATTAGAAGTAGAAAATCTAAGAGAAGGAAGCTCATCTAAATTTATTTCATCAATTTTTAACACATGCCGAAGCATGTCATGTATCAATACAATATAATACAATAAAACTTCAATTCAATTCACTATCTGATTGCTATAATATCAGTTTGGAAAGAAAATAAACTGAAAGAGTATTAAAAAGAGTAAAACCCATCTAAATTCATCTAAGCATATGATTTAGTGTGTCAAGAGTTGACACAACACCATGCCAAAACTATACCATAAATGTACTGATCATACCTTAAACCTCATCTCTTTCATATAGTTCTTTCTTGTTGTTTATTACAATCATGCTATCAGAGTTGCATTGCATCAAATATTTTGTTTGTCTAACTACTCTTAAGTTAGCTGATAAACATGCATATCAAAAGATTGCTGTGATCTTTCTTCCATAATTGATGAAGTTCTTTATATTTTCAAAATTAGTATTTTTTTTCCAGCTTGCTATAGTTGTTATATTTTTCATATCTTTGCAGGCTAACACTATTTATGGGGCTCTGCGAGGCTTAGAGGTATAGTTGAGATTCTAGTCAACTTAGTTAAAGCTTCCATATATTGACAACTTTTGTATGTTGTGTTCCTCTTATTTAACTTTTATCGATATATTTTAACTCTTCGTAGTCTTGCTAATGCCTTCATTGAGAATATAGGATAATATATCACATGATACAGACAGCAACAAGCCCTAGATCTTAGTCATAACTCCTAACCAATGCATGCCGTTTTCAATTTTCTGCATCTAGGTATTGGAGACTCTTAGCTAAATTCTTAGAGTAAATACAACCAAAGTTATGACACTCTAGTTTGTCGAATATAGGTCAACTTTGTTTCCTTGCAATGAGTATTCTACATGATAGCTTCTAAAATTTTGGGCACATGACCAACAGGAGTATCAAGTATCCACGTGGAATATCAGACTCAAGTGTCAGAGTATTAGTGTTTAGTGTCTGACATGTTTTCACAAGGTATAAGAGAAAAGTCTAAGTATTAGTGGTACTCTTTGGCCTTCTGGGTCACTCGAATGGTGCTGAAATGATGGATGCTCTGAAGTATCAAGGCTACTTGTCTATTAAGGCACATCAGCATTCACTATTTTAATACACTAAATGTTGTTTCCTGAATGTAACATAAAGCAAAAGGATAAATGACGGATACAAGAGGAATAACTTTTTTTCACTCCAAATAGACAGTCCAAAATATGTATGAGCATCTGTAGTGCAAACTCACGCTCATTCACAGAAATCAAGGATGATGTTTGAGGATAAAGGAAAAAAGTTTTGAGTCTTTTAACAATCATAATATACACATAAAAACACCAACCCTAGTATATATTTGCTGGTTCTGGTATACAAGCTCATGAAATTTGAAACTTCAATCCTATGCCAACACGTGGCATACACTTCTCAGACAAACAACATTTTGGAATTTCCAAAGTGTTAAAAAAATTTGAAACTTCAATCCTATGCCAACACGTGGCATACACTTCTCAGACAAACAACATTTTGGAATTTCCAAAGTGTTAAAAAATGTCACTGTACAACCCTTCCTCTTTCCTAAATCCTCTTAGAACTTCCCTCTCTCCTAGAGCCCCTAGTACCAGTGTCAATCAGCTCTTTGCTGCAAACTATCAGCAATATATATGGCATAAAACATACTTGAATAAAGATGACAAATCATGTCCAAATTCCAAGCCATTAGGGTATGTTATATGGATCCCACCGGCCACCATTACTGCTCAAAGTCATTTTATATTTTTTAATTATGTTTAGTAGAATTTTTGTAGTCTTCCTTCATCCTTCACACTTTCACTCTGTGTGATTCAACTAGTGTCTTTTGACATATAATGGTATTGAGTTTGAAGAGGAGAGTTGGATGAGAAGAGAAGAAGAGAGAAGACAAGAGAAAAGGTTGAGAGAGGGAGAGTAAGAGTTCCAAGAATCAATTTTCTATCATAATTCGTAACAACAAATTTCCTTAATATATATCTGTCTTCGTCTGTATTTTGGTGATAGTCAACATACAGTTTAGCTTACCAAATAACAATTTATTTTATTCTCTGGGTAACTGTTTTTTGTTGATTGCAAATCATTTCATGTTTTCTGGGATGCATATTTGTATTGCAAGTCTACACCTGTTATATTTTTTTTCATGGCAAGGTTTTCCTTCTCGCCAATACATTTATATGTAATGAGTGCTTGTATATTTAAAATTTGCTTGGTGTTATATCAGTTTTTATGCTATTGAACTGGTGCACTTGTATTTTTCATGTTACAAATTGCCTAACATTTCCATGCACCTCAACCAAAAGCAAACCATGCTCTTCATCTGCTCTTTTGCAAGATCCGTTTTTTTTTCATGAAAGTTCATGTTCTGTTTTATCCAGATACCTGGAAATGACTAAGATTCTTACTGATTAAACTAATTCAATCTAGACTTTTAGTCAATTATGCATACCCAACTACGAAAATAAAAGTGTTGAAATTCAGAAAGCACCATGGTCCATCAAAGACGAACCTCGATTTAGCTTCCGAGGGCTTCTTATTGGTAAGGAGTTTATGTGTCTAATTCAACTTTGCGAAGCTCAATTTTCATACTTTCCATGTCAATACTGATGTTTTCTTCATATATCCATGTGGTAGACACCTCACGTCATTACTTACCTGTGAATGTGATTAAGCAAGTGATCGATGCTATGTCCTATGCTAAACTTGTAAGGAGCATTCATTTTAGAAAATTTTGGCTTCCATTTCACTTATTCATTCATTTGAACATTTCTCTATCATGTATTGTAATTTCTAACACTGAGAATGACATTCAGTAGAATGTTCTTCATTGGCACATTTTAGATGAAGAATCATTCCCTTTAGAGGTACCTTCATATCCAAACTTGTGGAAAGGTTCTTACTCAAAGTTGGAGCGATACACAATTGAAGATGCTTATGAAGTTGTTGAGTAAGTTACTATGATCTGCATATGTTCACTAATTGCAATATTGGCTGTGAATATGGTTCCATTAATGCTAATAGTGGGAATAAGCACAAAGATGCTGATTTAGTTGGTATGATCCTTTGCAGTGCTTGCATAAGATCTTGGTATCAAATCCTTCATCAGTTGGGTGGGGTTTATCTTTTTCTTTCTCCTCAAAATAGCTGGAATAAGCATCCACTTGATTCTTCGTCAAAACTGGTTCATCAAATTGGTTCTTATCTAGTGGGTCCAGGACACAAAATTTTGTCTAATATGATATGCCTGCAGAACACTGTATTTGCTTGTTGTTCTCGTCCTAAATTTTGTCTATGTTCTTTTTCTGAAAAAATATGTAGTTAGTTAACTTCAAATTCTCTCTCTACTTTTTCTTTAATTTGCAAGCCTGCCACCACATAACCTTTTTGCTCTTGCATGACAAGGCAAATGCATTTCAGTCACTCACTAGATCCACCAGATATTGAAGACCAAGTCATCTGCCTTATTGATAGATACCCTGTCCAATGAGATTATATAGCCCAAGTTGACGTCCTGTCAAGGCCATCCCAAAGTTATTAGCGAGGTTCCTCTTAAGTGCTTTTGCTGAACTCTTGCTTCTTTCCATTGTATATTCTTTTGAATATGCTCTCTTTTGGGAAGATGAATATCTTCTTTCTTTCCTTCCCTCTCTTAAATTTCATCCAATATATTTCCATCCCTTTACTAAGCTCTTCTTGTTTCTGTACCTTCCTACATTGTCTTTTATCTTTCTATATCTCTGAATCTGATATCTTTTGGAAATCAACTCTATTCTACATTCATATTTTGCTCTCAGTTTGCTAGTTCTAGCAAAGAGTCAAATGTGTTATCCATCTCCGAGGAAGACTTGGACAATATAATTGTCTCAATTTGTTACTTCAACAAAAGGTTAAATCAAGGTTCAAAATCTTTACCGTGTTGGAGTTTTTGTTAATTTAACTAGAATGATACTGTCGACATTTTGATGTATGGTGCTGGTGGCGAATTAAAGGTGGAACAAGAAGAGAGAATAAAAAAAAATGAAAATAATACAATTATATACTTAAGTTCGCACTTTATTGAATGATTTAGTTTTAGATTATCTTATATTGGCACAAGTTACAATAATAACAATATTATCTTAATTCATTTTATCTTGTGTTTTACCATGCCAAGGGGTGTCGAGTGTTGGTATGACACGATATTCATTGATATGACTGAGACAATAACATAGAAAACATTGCCTATGTTGAATAATATCGAGTTTTGGTATTTGATTAGGATGATACATTTTGATTGTGCCGCTCACTAGGACCCGAAGTGCTTTCTTTTATTGTATCCGCTTCAAAGAGAAGTCCACTTGAGAGATTAGTTTTTCAAATCTATCTTCATTCTTGTTTCACTTTCATTTTTTTTTGTGATTTTCTTTGTTGGTGTGCTCATTTGAGGTCAAATACATTTTTAGCCATGTACTGATGTGAGGTTAAAGTGGTTATTAGTATATGTTCTTTGAACCAAGGTTTAAAATCTTAACCCGTATCGAGATTTCAGTCAGCGACCGGAACGATATGGTTTCGGTACTGTATCGTCCGTGCCAATACTATTTCGGTATTTTTTTTCTTTTTTTTAAACATTAATATTTAATTATTTGTTTTTTTAAATTTTAGTTAATTTTTAAAAAAGAATTTAAGATTTAATTTTAAATAAATTATAAATTCTAATTTAGAATTTTAATTAAAATATCTTTTAATTTTTTAATTTTTATATTTTTAAATAAAAATATAAATTTATATAATTATATAAATTAATTAATAATTTATTTAATTTAATTTTACTGTTTAATTAATTTATATTACATATATAAATTTTTAATTAATATAAATTTTTAATTATAATTTATATATTTTTTAATTTTGGAAAATTTCCCATCCGTAGCCTTCTTTAAGCGCTTCGCAATTGGGAGCAGCGTTACGCGCAGCGTTCGATGCGAACTTCCCCGATCGGGAGCAGCGATCGCTCTCTCAATCGCCGCCATCGCCATCGCTGTCTCGCATGCGTGCCGGTAATAGTTCCATGTCGAAACGAAAAAATTTGTCCGTTTCGCGCGGAACGGCTCGGTATTTAATACCTTGCTTTGAACACATTAAGTTATGTTTTTGTTTCATTATGGTTATATCTTAATGTTTGCATGAACTTTTCTAATTCATGTGACAAATTGATAACTAGTATCTATGCTTCATCTTAAAGGGAAGTGTTAGAGGAGTTAAGTTATATGGTTATTGGTGTAGTATATTTTGTCCCACATTAATATTTTGGGATTAGGATATTTGTATTGAATCCTCTATGTACATATAATTATCCCTTTGTAGCATATGCAATACAATATTTTCCTTTGACCAAAGTTTATAACATGAAAGTAGTGCAAGAATTCCACAAGATAATGCTAAAAATATGGATAGATTATAGGAGAGGCCAGAAGTGACATATCAATGAATATGGATTCAGATTACTGTTGGATCATAGCTAATTTTTTGTTACTTCCTATTAGATTGCAAGAATATTTTTTGCAGATATTGTTCTTCTAGGTGGACATTGTATCTTGTATTCTTATTATCATTTACTTTCAATCCCCATATTTTGTTTCCTTAGGTTTTGTACTGATATATGTATATTTTTCTTACCTCCTGCGTGCAAATGTTGTGGTTGCTAGCTTTGCAAAGAAAAGAGGTATGCTTGCTTTGCTTTTGTCATTTTCCAATTTAAACTTCTTGATACTTATTCATTCTCTCTGCAAACTAGAAATGACATGTATCTTTTATTTTAGTATTGATATTTGTTGACAATATGCACTTGCAGTTGAACTGTAGTTAAGGATATAGGAATGACTCATTTTCCCCCTTCAGGTATCCACATTATGGCCGAAGTTGATGTCCCTGGGCATGCTGAATCCTGGTATATGTACTACTTGAGCATCCAATATTATAACTTGTGATTTGTGATCTTAATACATAGCACAGATTTTATAATTTCAATCCTTAGCATGGGCTTTCAAGTTATGAGTCATAACAGTGTGGTCTACTGTGTTGAAATATTCAGCATTGTGGAGTTTGGGATTTTTTAAACCGTTAACAAGACATGGGTTCAAGATACTCCACCCTCAAATTGATTCAAAGAAACCCAACTTTTTATAAACATATTCTACTATAGACCTTGGCAATTTAGTCAACAGACCTATCTTCTGTGACTTATTGTTGGAATTATCAAAAGAATTAATGATTTCTTGCACTTTCTCACAATTCATTTCTTATGCTCTTATCAAATACTTTGATATGATTAAGGTTATATGTGTTGCAACTTGATTGTCACTAATATAACTAAGGCCATGGCTTGGTTTTTGATAATAAGCTTATCCCATAATAAGCAAATGTGGATTGTGTGTGTTTGTATGGGAACGTGCCCATTTGCATTGGAGTATCTCACAATGTAACACAAAATAACTAGCTTTTCCTGGAGTAGTTTTCAAGGAATGTAAAATCCTCATAAATGCTACTTAAGGTCATAACATGAACTCTCTAGAAATTGACTGACCATACTAACAATAAATAAGATGTCATTGCTTGTGACTTTAAGATAATTCAATTTTTGTGTCAAGCTTCTAAATTTTGTATGGTCGCTCAGTGATTCCCCTTGTAGGATCTATGAGAATATCTACTAGTTTAGTCCCTTGCATGTCAAGCTCTTCAAACATATATTAAGTATATAATTGTATTGTAAAATGTAGATATTTTTTCTTGAGCTAACAACTTGTACATCCATAAAGTACTTGTGATTCTTTAGATCATTAAAGTGTGTTTGCTATCAATAAATTCTTATTCTCCCTCTACTTGCTTCCCTTATTTATACAAATCTATTAATTCAGATTGGTCGATCATGTAGGATAAGCTAGTAGGACTAAGTGGTTTAGCCAATTTGGACATTGGTGGTTCGGGTGTGTTGGTGGGTTTGAGTGTGTCTAATGGTCCAAGTAAACCTATCTACTAGTTGAATTGGACAAGCTAGATAGCTAGATGAGCTAGGTTGGTCTAGCTAGATAGGTTGGTTGGTTAAACTTGGGAAATTAGTCTAAGTGTGTCAATTGATCGAGTTGGATTGTCAGTCTGGGTAGGCCAGTTGATCAAGTTGGGTTTGTTAGTTTGGGTGGGCCTGACAATTCAAATGATCTTGATCATTAGTTTGTTTGAGTCGGTTGGTTAGTCAAAGGTTATTCTAATTCAGTCAAGCAATTGTTGACAAATGGTCATGTTGGGCTAGTTGGATAAGTAGATTGATTTTAGCGAGTTAGTCAATTAATCAGTCTGGGAAGATCAATTGGTCATAGCGGTAGGGTCACACAGGACAAACTTAAAAGTTGACATTGTCTAGGAAGAATGATGAGTCTTACAGGTTGGATTGACCATTATACTAGTTGCTCACAATAGGCTATCTAAGCGGGGCTAGTCAAGCTAGAGGGCCCATTGGGTTAGGTGTGTTGTGTAGATCAATTGGTTCAAATTGATAGTTAGTTTGATGGATTCAATGGTTTAGGTCGATCGATCAAGTTGGTCGGTCAGTTGATTTAGGCTGACTAGTATGGTTGCTTGGGCGTGAAGAGTTGGTTAGGTTTATTGTGTCGAAATGTTAGGTTGGTCGTTCAAATTGCGGTTTACCTAGACTACCCAATTAAAGTGACTTAGAGAGGAAAAATGATTCAGTTGACTATAGTCTGGTCAAATAGTGCTTCGAACAAAATGTTCCAAACTAATTGCCTAAATCATGCAAATAAGCAAAGTTAAACCTAATGAGCCATTTTGAGTTGACTTGATGGTTAATAATTAGACTAAGATCCATTCGTCAACCACACAATTTAAAACATCCAAGAACTCATCTTTAAGACTCCTAAACTATCCTAAGACATCTCAAGATGTAGTGATGCATTTATTCAAGTCCCCAACAATTATTTAGAACTCTTAAATTGAAAATAGGTATCAATCATTGATATATAATATGGAAACAAGAAACTTAATCCGTTTACCTTAGTAACATCTTAAAGAACAAAGAGAAATCTTTCTAGATAAAATAGATACATCCTAGATGCTTTTCCTATTCATACAAGATGTACTTATAAGCTTGAAATATGATTCATAGAAATTCTCGACGTAGTCTCCAAGGTTGATGTTGCCACAAGATGTAAGTTTTGTAGGATCGAGAGAGTAAAATTAGAGAGAGAGAGAGGAGAGGGGGGGGGGTAATAGAGTTTCAAAAACAAACACAGTGGAAAATAAATAAACAACACAAGAATAGCGACGTGGATTTAACGTGGTTCACAATTCTCAGAATTGCTACTCCACAGCCTAGTGATTCGTCAAGTGGATCGATCCCCGAAAAGCCCGCTATATCTTATCCTCGTCGGAAACCCTTTAGAGGTGGAGAAACCTCTTACATTGTGTTTGATACAAGAATATAAATAAAGAAAGTATAAGAGTTAAATACAAAAAATTTACAATAGGTAATTTAATTAAATACACTAAATCAGAAGCAGAACTGCCTAACGAAGATTTTGGATGAGCAAAGCACTTTAGAATGTTGATAATTGATGATGATTGATGCGACAACGGATTTTCTACCTCCTTTTTGAGCTGAAGATGTCTAGGAGGTCTGGGGTCCTCTCTGACCGCAACAGTAAGAGGTGATGATTGTAGAACGAGCAACGGAGAATGACGACAAGAGATTTAACGTGGTTCAAAATTTCAATTCCTACTCTATGGGTTAGCTCTCAAGTGAGCTCAGGTGCTAGACACCTTTACTATAATCCCTCATTTTCGGAAGTACTTCCGGAGGTGAAAAAAACCCCTTACAGATAAGAACTTATACAAAGTAAATAAAAATAAGGCTTATAGGATCCTCCTCTTTTCCGGGGATGAGTCTTCCTTCTCCAAGCTCCTTGTTCCAGTCTCCAGAGATTGCAGATGAAGTTCTTTGAGAGTCCCGAGGTTGAGGATCTGGTTCAGAAGTTTCAGCCCCTTCTTCTTCCTTTCTTTCTTCCTTTTATATTCGCTGCCCTTGGAGCTAGCTGTTGCGTAACAAACTATATGGATCACCGTCCACGTGGAGAGCCCTTTTCCCCGGAGGAATAATTATGTTATAATGTTAGGGAGCGAAAGTTACTAAGAATCTTCTGTGGGGTCCTCTAAGTGTCTTGGTTTGTTATACTGTGTAACAAACTCTTATGTTAGAGTATAGTAGAAACTACCTTCCTCTTTTCTTTACCCCCACCTTACCCCTGGGCCCTTCTTTCTCCTAATCACTTTTCCTTACCTCTGCCCTGACTCGGCTTTATTTCCCGAGTGGCTTCGTCACTGACTCGGCTTATTTTCCTTAGTTGCTCTCCAGCTTTTCTTTGTCCACTGGTTGTTCCCGAGTTGCCATGTCATCAACTCGGCCTACTTTCCCGAGTCGGGTCTTGTTAGGCTAGACCGTATGTCTTACCCTATATCTTTTCCCTCCAATTTCATTTTGTCCACTACGATTCCCTTCCCTCAAATTTCTAAATCACATTATAGTAGTATCAATGATATAATTAATTGATGTTCTAAGAAGTCACTATCGACCTATTTATATAGGTATTTCAAGTGACTAGAAGCCTCTCCAGTCACCCCAGATCAACCGTTATCCTCTGCTCGTTTTGCAACTTTTATCCTCTTTTCGATTGCTTGGAAGTACAACTGATCACCTGGAGGCCTACCTGATGACTTGGTCCTTTGGTCGCCTGAAGCCTCCTCTGATCGCCTATAACCAAATATTATCTGCCACGTCATCAGTTATCTTGACTAAAGACTTATCCCGAGTTCGATTGCTCCGATCTCCTTCTGGTCATACGGGCCCTCCGGTTACTCGATTCTGCTCCAATCGCCTAGTTGACTTAGGGTAGCTTCTTGTGCTATAGAGTTAGACTAGAGAACATATGCATTATTAAAACTATGTTAGGAAAATTAGATTTATTCACCTTGACTTCGAAACTCTGGTTAGTTTCTTAATCAGGTTTGCACCTAGCTATGAGTCTATCCTTGTCTCAGAGTGGAGAGTTCTCCTCATAACATTCTTTTCTAGAAAGTTCTTTCTCAGACTTACCTTATCTAGTTACTCAGGACTTATCTTGTTTGTTGTTTAATCCTATGCCCCTTTTATTGTTCTGAGGATCGTCAAGTAACAAGAGCGAAGAACGTCGAAAGAAAAATCGAGATAAGAAAAACACAAGGAATTTAACATTGTTTGGTAAAGATTGCTTACTCCACAAAATGACTAAGAGAAAACTATGAAAAAAATCATAGATTTAGGGTTATAATCATCCTAAATATATATATCTCTAGCCAAATATGGTATTTTAGACCAAAAATCATAAATCCCTCAACTTTCCGAACTCCCCACCGCCTCAAGGATGTTGTACGGCCTGACCATGCTGCCTAGCATGACCTTGTTGTGGTCATGTCGTTCTTCCAGAGTGTAGCACGGCCTGGCCGTACTCCCTGACACGACCGCGCCATTCTTCCAAAATGCAACACGACTTGGCTGTATTGCCTGGCACGATCGTGTCGTGGCCATGCCGTTTTTCCAGAGTGTAGCATGACTTGGCCGTGTTATCTGGTATGACCGCGTCATGGTTGTGCCGTTCTTTTCTCTATATGAGTCGTCTTCAACAATCTCTACCTTGGCAAATATCCACCCCTTAGGAGAAAATAAGCATATGAAGATAACACCTCTTGGAACGGCTGAGTTCAGGTTTCAACCCCTTTAGCAACTAGAGAAATCGACTTAAGCAATACTTGAACTTCTTTGTGGCAACTGCTTTATCACATATCTGCAACGTTTTCCACAGTGTGAACCTTTTCAAGTTGAATGTCACTAGAAGAAATTAGCTCTCTGATCTTGTGAAACCTAACATCTATGTACTTGGTTCTCGTATGATAAACTTGATTCTTTGCCAAATAGATAACACTCTGATTATCGCAATATAATTTGACTCCACCTTGTTGAACATCCAGTTCCCTGACCAATTCTATAACCCACAATGCTTCCTTGGTTGCCTCGGCAATCGCCATATACTCCGACTCAATAGTGGATAGTGCAACTGTAGATTGTATCATGAACTAATGTTGTCTATCTAGATTTGAGAGTAATTTACTTACCGCACTAACATGCATCAAATCCAACCTTGTGCAAACGATGACATACATCAGACAACCAACCACACTGCATATGAAATTTTTGACATATCAAGAATTTCATCATTTGACTTTGGGCACTATGTGATGGATAATTTAAAGTGTTGTGCTAGAGGTGTACTCACAGATTTCGCATTATCCATCTTGAATATGTCCAATACCTTCTCAATGTAATTGTACTGAGATAATCACAATCTCCTAAAGCCTTTGTCTCTATGTATCTCCATCCCAAGAATCTTCTTGGATGCACTCAAATCTTTTATGTCAAACTCCTTGCTCAGAAGCTTCTTCAACTTGTTGACCTCAGTCACACTTCTCACACTAATTTGCATATCACCCACATAAAGTAACAAGAAGATAAACGAATTATCATCAAGACCCTTCATATATATGCAACAGTCATACTCACATCTCATGTACCCATTTTGAATCATGTATGAATCAAAATGCTTGTATTACTGTCTTGGAGATTGTTTTAACCCATAAAGTAACTTCTTCAATGTACCGACTAAATGCTCTTATTTGGATTGACTAAAATCTTTTGATTGTGACATATAAATATGCTCTTCCAAATTATCATGAAGAAACGCAGTCTTGACATCTAGTTGCTCCAACTGCAAATCATGATGGACCACTAAAGCTAACACTGCTCTGATAGATATATGTCTGACCATCAGAGAAAATATTTTATTATAGTCAATCCCCTTTCTCTGTGAATGACCTTTTGCTACTAGTCGAGCCTTGGACTTTCCTTCTACACATTCTGAAATTACTTCTTTCTTCTTGTATATTCATTTGCATCCTATATCCCTCTTCCCTTTAGGAAGTTCCACCAGATCCCATATTTGATTCTTATGCAATGATTCTATCTCCTCCGCCATAGCTCCCATTCATTTATCTCTTTCAGAACTATGAATCGCCTCCTAAAAAGTAGTAGGATCTTCGCTAGTAGTGATAAGTGCATAAAAAATTAAATCCTTAAAACAATATCTAACAGGTGATTTGATGTTGTGTCTGGGCCTGTCCATAGCTAGTCCGATGCTCCATGCTCCAAGCTATCATCATCAATCCCATGAGTCTAGCTCCACCTGCATAAAATCTTTGTTTCTGTTGCTATCTGATGGTATTTGTTTTTTGTTTCTTTGAGTACGTTGTAACATAGCCTTCTCATCAAATATCACATCTCGACTAATCACCACCTTGTTTGTCTTAGGATCCCAAAGCTTGAAGCATTTCACTCCTTTCTGATATCTTAGAAAAATACACTGAATAGACTTTGCATCAAACTTAGACGTATTTTCACTAGAAACATGAGCATAAGTTGGACATCCAAAAACTCTCAGAGACTAGAATAATCAACTAGGTTTCCCGTCCATACATCCTCCGATACTTTTTCATCTAATGTTGCTCTTGGTGATCTATTTATCAGAAAACACGCAATGTTTACTGCCTCTGCCTAGAAGTTCTTTGCATGTCCAACATTTAATCTGAGGCATCGAGCTCTCTCACTTAGAGACTTATTCACCCTTTCCGCCATACCGTTTTGCTGTGGTATCCTACATATTGTGTAATGTCTCTTGATGCCATGTTCACAAAATTTTTGAAATTGAGAATCTGTGTACTCATTATCCGATCTGACACTTTAATTTTCTCCCAATTTGATTTTCTACTTTAGCTTTCCATAATTTGAACTTGGAGAAAATTTCTGACTTGTGTCGTATGAAATACATCTAGACCTTTCGTGAGTAATCATCAATGAAACTCACAAAATACATATATCCACCACATGATGCTACACTTGCTGACCCCAGAGAGCTGTATGAACATAATTCAGAATCCCTTCTGTCTTGTGTGTGATTGTCTTAAATTGTACTATGCTTTGTTTCCCAGGAACACAAAATTTGCAAAAGCCAACTTTGCATGTCTTGATATCGTTCAATAAAATTCTTTTATAAAACTCCAGCATCCCACGCTCACCTATATGACCTAGCCCCATGTGCCACAATATTGTCTCATCAAATTCTAATTCTACAGTGATATTTCCACCTATAACCGTCGTCCCTAATAGCTTATAAATGTTCCCTGCTAGTTTTTGTCCTTTCATTACCGTCGAAGCACCCTTGCTAACTTTCATGGTTACACTCACAGACTTATAACTACAACCATTACCATCCAAAATGCCCAAAGAAATCAGGTTCTTTCTCAGATCCGGTACATGTCTGACATCACATAATGTTTTAACCACACCATCAAACATCTTGATTTTGACATTCCCTATTCCAGTGACTCTACAAGATGCATCGTTACCCATCAGAATAGAATCAGAATTAACTTGTTTATAGGTGTCGAACCAATTTTTGTTAAGTGTCATATGATATGAACATGATGAATCTAGAATCTAAGAATTTGTCTATTGTTCTGAGCTCGATAAGACAGAAAGCACATCACCATTGTCACTTTTTGAATTGTCTCCTTCTACTATATTTGCAGATTTCGATGAGTCATCTTTCTCTGCGTTAGTCTTCTTTCTCTCTGGACAATCTCTCTTGATATGACCCTTTACTTTGCACTTGTAGCACGTGATCTCCTTTTTTCTTGATTTAGAGCGGACCTTATTATTTTCTGACCCATGTCGAATATTGCTCCTTTCACGTTCCTGGTTACTTTTCATCACAAGTCCTTCACCTTGTGAAGTCTCATCACTGACTTTCTTTCACTGATGAAAACCCAATAGAGCACTTGTGACCTCTAGATTTAGAGATTTCTTTCCCCACATTAGAGTCGTAATCAAATTCTCGTGAGATGAAGGTAGAGAGTTCAATAACATCAGTGTCTTATTTTCATCATCGATCTTCACATCAATCCACTTTAAATCACTGACAATTTGATTGAATATATTGATGTGTTGCGTCAGATCGGTTCTCTTTCTCATCTTAAGCCCAAATAATTTTTGCTTGAGTTAGAGCTTATTTGTCAATGACTTAGATATATATCGACTTTTCAATTTCTGCCAAACTGCTATCAGTGATTCATCATCCATGACATGATATATCACGTCATCCGTTAGACAAAGCTTGATCGTTGCCATTGCCCTTGCCTGCAATTCCTCCTAGTCAACCTTCTCTATGCTCTCCGGCTTCTTTTTCCCAAGTGTCTTCATCATGCCTTGTTGCACTAGCAGATCCTTAATTCTCTGCCACAAATCAAAGTTTCCAGTTGGATCGAACTTCACCAGGTCGAATTTCACAGAAGAGATCCTGCCATAGGAAACTTGTGCTCTGATACCACTTGTTGTTCAGGGATCGTCAAGCAAAAGAGCGAAGAATGTCAAAAGAAAAATTGAGATAAGAAAAACACAGGGAATTTAATGTGGTTTGGCAAAGATTGCCTATTCCACAAAACTACTAAAAGAAAATTATGAAAAATCATAGGTTTAGGGTTACAAATATCCAATATATATACATCTCTAACCAAATATAATATTTTAAATCTAAAATACCATAAATCCCTCAACTTTTAGAACTCTCGGCGACCTCTAGAATGTGACATGGCCTGGTCGTGTTAGCTGCCTGACACGACCGTGTCGTGGCCGTGTCATTCTTCCAGAGTGTAGCACGACTGTGTCGTGACCATGCTGTTCTTCCAGAGTGTAGCATGACCGTGTCGTGACCATGTTGTTCTTCCAGAGTGTAGCACGGCTTGGCCGTGCTGCCTGACATAGTCGTGTCGTGGCCGCGTCGTTCTTCCAGAGTGTAGCACAGCTGTGTCATGGCCGTGCTGCCTGGTATGACCGTGTAATGGCCGTGTCGTTCTTCCCTCTATATGAGCTATCTTCAACACCTTTGAAACTTCTTTTGCTTAGGGTCGAGTCTTTTGACCCACTTGTTAAATTCTATTTCATCAATACATTTGAATCTTTTTTGTCTAGTGTCCGATCCTCTTGAACTATTAGGGCTTCTCTTGTTTGGTATATGGTCTCTGATCCACCAAGACTTCTCCTATCAAATTTCTTGTAGCTACATACTTGACACACTAGTTATAACATATGCAACCTAACTTTAAACTCTTTTCATACATCAAGACATAGGTTTGACTAAGAAATTTCACATGGTTCATATTTATCTTCGATTTATTCATTCAAGCTTAGGACAGAGATATTTGAATTGTAAATTCATGCGTAGACTACACTAGAGAGGAACCAATTCTCAATTGTCATTAGAATATAAAACATCCATTTGTCTGCTATAGCTTGTGTCCATCTAGGATAAGAAGTGTTTGAGCTATTTCTTGGAATAGACTGAGGATACAACAATAACAACAACAACAAAGCTTTATCTCACTAGGTGAGATTGGCAATAGACCAAGAGTCTAGTGCACAAAGCTCCCGCTAATGCTGGACGACAAAGGATAGCCTAGTGCACGAAGCTCCCACTAATGTTGGGTTCTAGGTAAGGGTCTATTGTACGCAATCTTAACCTGCTTGCAAAAAGTTATTTCCATGATTCGAACCCATGATCGTTATGTCACACAACGACAACTTTACCATTGCACCAAGACTCCCCTTCAGTATTTGAATGACAACAAAGTGTAAAATATAAATTGAGAAAGCGGTTGAAAGGTGCAACACTTGTGAATACCTTTGTGAAAAACAATCAGAATGTCCATCGCTTACTAGTGGCTAGAGAATAGAAGAGTATGGAGAAAGTGCTAAAGTAACTTCACATTGACACCAACTGTACACTAGTAGAAGCAACACTTTGAAAGGTGGAGTCTTAGAAAGCAACATCTTAGGTGTAACAATAGAAGATGGCGGGAACTCCTAGCTGAAGTGGGAATAATGGTGATGTTTAAATAGGAACAGCTTTATTGATTGACTCATAAAGGGATGGTGCAAAAGAATAGTAATGAGTAAACTTGAAGGTCATATTAACAAAGATGAAGTAATGGTGAAACTTGGAAGAAAATGGATAGCATTATGGGGAAAGAGAATAGTGAATGAGATGATCATGGAGCATGGAGGAAAACGATTAGTAAGATCGCATGTAGTGCAGATAGCATCAGTCAAAGATGAAAGGAGCACATGCATATGCAAGAGTAATGTCCAAATGGATTCAATAATGTGTTGATTTTTTTTTGTCAGCCACAACATTTTGCTAAGGCTTGTGAAGACATGATAATTGATGGGGAATGCCATGGCAAGATAAAAATGACTAATTAATTTCAGTATAAAAAGAATAAAAGAAAAAAGTTCAGAACTATCTTTAAGTAGAAAATATCATCTTATTCTAAAATAGTCATTGATGAAGGGTAAACTTAAAAAGTATAGTTGACATGACTTAGACCTTAGACATCCGAATGAAATCTTAACTTGGCTGGAATTATTTTTGTTGGCTTGAAGCCTTGAAAGCACCTTTCACAACAAACTACCGTTTACATCAGCTAAGTGAGGAGGTTGGGATTGAATAGAATGCTGCTCACTAATCACTTATTCTAAAATGAACCTAATTTTTTAATCATATTGACATAATATTTTTAAAACAAGAACTTGAAATTCGAGATACATCACAGCTAAATTGTCTGAATCTAACCATAATTCAATTTCTAATTTGTGTCCAGTAAGAAAATTTTTGTATAGGGATCATTATATGTTTGAACTCTAATTAGAGTTCATTGCATGTTGTATGTTATGCATAGGTTATAAGCATGTAAAGTTGTTTGGTAGTTTGTATGTATTGGTTATTGATAGGTTTTAACTATTCCATGCAGGGGTTCTGGTTATCCCAATCTTTGGCCTTCTGCCAATTGTACGGAGCCCTTAGATGTGAGCAAAAATTTTACTTTCGAAGTGATTTTTGGAATTTTATCTGGTGAGTTCTTTTTATACTCCCTTGTATTATCTCTCTACAACTCTGTGATTTTTTGAATGATTTTGCTTTAAATAGCTTGAAGTTGCAACTTTTTCATTTTCCAATTCTAGTTAGTGAGTACTTCTGTGTTGGAAAACCAAATTTTCACCCAATAGTCCAACTAATGCTTTGTGAACCATGGTTAGGGTGATGCTTTGAGTGAGCTCCTCTTGGTTGTAGACAATTCTATTGGCACTCTTATTGTGTCAGTTATAACAAGGAATTAAATTTTGTACTGTGCCTGGGGGCACGGATGAAATTTTTCGTTCCGTCCATTGCCCAACATTGGTACCGCAGACCACCCTGACTTGCATTAGTATTCGTGAACTTGCGAAGGCTATCACGACCTACATGGGGTTACGACAACCTCCATGGCGTCATAGAGGCTGCTGCAATCTCATGACATCATTTGTGGGATTAGGGGTGTCGTGATCTCGCAACGACCTCAATGTAGTCATGGGGGCAGCGCGATCTTGTAGCTTTATTATTATTGTTTTTGTATTTTTATTTTTTTTTAATATTTAGGTTAAAAATTTTATTTTTTAACAGGTGATTCCTCTCCCTTATTAATTTTTTCCTGCTTAATTTTTTTTTCAACTCCGCCTATGTTGAGTTTACCCTATCAAGGTCGTTCCCAAGCCCAAATAAAGGAGGAGAGTTGTGTTAGATTTTCAGTCAGTGTTAAACTAAGACAAATTCAATGAATGGATCCATTTAACTATTGTGCTAATGTTAGGTTGTTTCCTAGAAGGAACACGTTGCAGGGTTCGACTGTAATGTTTTAACAAGGATCGCTAAATCTCCAGAACTCGAGTGTAGTGATAAATATGCAAGAGTTCATTTAAAATCATGTTTAAATCCTTAGACCAATTTGTAAACCTCTTAAGGTCCTTTCTAGAAGTCTTGTCGCGACCATAAAGCTAGAGTTTCAAATTCTAAATTCAATGTAAAATTCTCATGCTTTCCTTGTTTGTTCCTAGACCTAAACATGTATCTATCCTTCATAGGTCATTTCCCTAGTTATTATCTACTATCCTAACTTTAGGTAAAAAATTATTATAATACCTAAAATCAAAGTTATGGATATACAATTAAATATGAATTATTCTTAGGTACCTTAAAATTCAAATTAGAACTTGACATTGATACCTTGGTTTTTACCTTTGACCTCCCCTTGATTTGAGCTTCCAACTTGTCTCTATTACTTCTTGGGCTCTCTTCTTCACTATCTTCTTTGGGCACTTTTGTGGTAGTTGTCTAGTGTCTCTCATAGCATGTGAAGCAAATAATCTGATTTTTGTACTTTGTTGTCTTCTTCCTACCACTTGGATTAGTAAAATAATTGAATTCACAGAGTTTAGGACTTTTTACCTTCTTTACCTCCTCAGCTAGTGAACATTTATTCTTGGAATGTCCTCTCTCTCATTGCATCCAAAGCATATATATATATATATATATAATATGCTTCTAGGGCTTAAACTAAGGAAGGATTATCTTATATTCTCATTAATTTGAATGGAGCTTGAAATTCTTTTTCCTCTTCAATTTTTTCTTGCACTTTCACTTCATGGATTTCATTCTCTTGTTTAAGATTCTCGTGATTCATTCCAAAAGATAAGATATGTGCACACTGGGGGAGGAGGAGGGGGGGGGGTGAATAGCGTATATTTTCGTTGAGTCATTCTTACTATAAAGTTAGTATACAACAGATATAAAATAAAAGTACAAAAGAAAGACTCATAATTTGCATGGTTTGGCAACCACCAAGGTTCTTACTCCACCACCTATACTTCAGTCGCAAGTTACTATTATTTTTTCCTTTTTGGACACTTTTTGAAGGTGGAGAAACCTCTTACAAGTTTCTCAAAAACACAAACAATTAATTTAAAAAACAACAATAGAATAAGGTACAGACAAATTTTATTTGATCTCCTTTGGAAGCCTTGAATGCAGCTGCAGTTACCTTGACGCTTCTTGGATCACTCGAAGGGGATGACTTGAGAGCTTTAATGCAGTAAAAATGTGAATGTTGGCTATTGATCATTGTTGTTCTATAGCTCCCCCTTCATTTTATAGAAATCTATTTGAATGTTGACATGACTTCCTGAATTGTCACCAACTTAAATTCAACTTTATCCAGATGTTGATTGGATTTGGTTGACTTGACACCTTTTTGAGCACCTGGATTCCATCCGGTCATCTGGAACTTGGTCAACCCTAATTTATGGATTGTTTTAGGTATATCTAACTGGGGCCTAATTTTCGATGCTCGTATTCAGATCCGGGCAATTGGAACTATTCCACTCGCCCAATACACCTTCGGTTGTTTGTTTTGATTTGCTTCATGCACCAATAGTTAGTTCACACATATAATACACCTAGTGGAGGGTCTTGTTGACCTACTATATTTGCTTGATACTTCATCTATCTTGACTTATGTGGATTTCTCACTTGCTTTGACTTTACTCATCCAAGACTCCTTACTTACCAAGCATTCAGTCTCTGCCTATTTAGACATTTCCTTGTCTAAGGTTCACTCTCCTTGGACTAAACGTTCAATCTGCTTGGACTTACACTGTTTAGTCCCACAAGGACTTTTGACTTACTTGGTCCCACCATGACTTCTATTGCTTGGTCCCACAAGGACTTCGACTGCCTAGTCCCACAAGGACTTCCACTGCTTGGTCCTACTAGTTCTTTGACTACTTAGTCCCACTAGGACTTCCTCACTCATTAGCTCACTTCCAAGCATCTAGTCAATCTTGCTAACCTACCTAGATAGACTCTTGGTCAACTTTGATCAGTCAACCAAATCTTAGAGATTGATTACACCAATAATTTATTCACTAGCTACATTGAACAAATATATTGTCCAAATATTAAAACCCCTAGAGGTTAATTTACTAATAATTTTTTTCTTTTTGATGTTTGACAATATGTTTAAGTTAGGCTACCTTTTAACCTAACTTTCCATGACTTAAGAAAATAAGGATTCTAACTTAAATCTCTAAATTCTCTCCCTTTGTTATATATCAAAACCAACTAATTCAGTACATTCTTAGTCATTGAACCAACAATAAGTATTATATCTCCCTTTACCTTTTTGAAAGACCTATATGTTATATTTCAACATTTCAAAATACTCCCTCCTTCAAAACATATTGAGATTTTTAAAACTATTTTCTATACATTTTCAAACTTCTTAAATCATTTTGAAAAATTATTTCAAAAATATTTTTCAACACTTTCAGAAATAGTTTTCAAAATTCCTATTTTTTAAAATAATCTCTCCTTTTTTTCAAAGATAATATATATATATATCCCTTTTGAAAAATGTAAAATCCAAAATTTAAATTTTGACGAAAATAATTTCTAAATACATTCTTTCCCTTAAAAAACATTTAAAAATTTGTTTTAATGAATTTTAAAAACTCCCCCTTTTATTTTTACAAATATTTTAGATAGATAATTTTCAAACAAATTTAAAAAATATTTGTAAAAATTATACCAAAATTTGAAATTAATTTGGAAAACTCCCCCTTTAAATATTGATCTTTCAATGGAGCTCCACATTATGTTGACTCTCTGTAATGTCAAATTTTTAACCTATGTGTCTTAGGAGCCTAGGGGTTTCATGATTGACTCAAATAATGAAAGGTTCTAATCTTGGTCAATACTTATATTTTTCAAAAGTAATTTTTTTAAAAATTTTATATTTAGGTAGTAATGAGACGATCATGAAATGTTAGTCAACATTATTATGTTAATAACTATTTTAAAAATAACTTCTACGAAAATTATTCTATATAATTTTTGAAAATGATTTTCAAAATAATTTCCATTTAATTGTCCTTAACATTTCTTCCATTCTATGGGTCTTAGTACAAACAATACCTATTTTGTATGCGAAATGTAGATTTTTTTAAATTTTTATTGATTAATTGATTTATATTAATTTTCTAAGGTAGTTTGATTTTGCATCAAAGGTAGTTTTATTTTGTATTAGATTCAAACTTAACTTTGGGTTTGTCAAGCAGATATTTTTAGAATAGGCTTCCAAGCTATGGTGAGTCTAAAGGGACGTTCTTAAAGTAGTCATGTGTCTTAAATAGAATCTTTCCAAAACAATCCGTCTTGGTGTCACTAGTCCAGATCAGATTGAGGTAGCTTCAACTAGATCTACTAAGTCGATTGCACCAGATAGGATCTCTTTATCCAGCTTAGACATGCATCAATAGAGTTTCCTTAGTCTATTATCATTTCAATTCTTTCTGATACCACTGATCAATGTTAAACTCCTTTTGTTTAAACTATTCTAAGATTGAGAATCTAATAACACAAACAGTAAAAGTTGTTTTTAAAAATGTATCAAACCACATTTTAATTATTATTATTTTATTATTTTCTTGGATATAAATTTATTAGTTTGTTCTATAATCAAAGGGTATTCAATACAAGTTTGTGTAGAATAATTTTTCTTGATTTTATTTTTTTGATATTATCTAATTTCGACTTGTAATCCAATCTATGTTTTAAATTTTAGATAAATTTTAAATAGCTTTTTCTAATTTTTCAATTTTAATTTTTAATATATCATTTTATTTTTCTAACCTTATCAATTTTGTAGAACTTGAATTTTAACATTTAAGATTTTGATTTATTTATCTATAATTGTAATTATGTTTTAATGAATTTTTAGAATCTAAGAACTGATTTTTTGAATTTTTAAAATTCAAAAGGGATTTTTTTGAATTTTTAATTCAAAGATTGATTTTCCAAAATTTCAAAGCAAATTTTTATGATTTTTAAAATTTAAATTAGATTTTCTGAATTTCAAAAAATTCTGATTAATTGGATTATTATTTTGATTAATTTTTGATTGATGGACATTGTTTTGATTATTCTTATCAAAGCCTTAATTGAATCGATCATTCTCTAGATTAGTTGTATCATTAATTAAATTAAATGAATTATTCTGATTAATTGAACTTGAAATATTATTTTTAATTAAATTTGATTCAATTAAATTAAATTTATTGATTAAATTTGAGTTAATTTATTTGTTAAATTTGAATTATTAATTAAATTGGTTTGACTAAATAGATTGTTACTGTCTAATTTTCTAATACAATTAAAATTTAAACGAGGAAATGGTGCGATTCATTATAATTAAAATCATAAAATAAATTTTCATAGCATTTAAATTTGGTTACTACAAAAGCTTCCTCTGGATCCATTTATCTCTTCCATAGGCATTGATTCTTATAGTGACTCGGTCTTTTGAATTTGAAATACGTAATGTGCTCTTTTCTCTTTCGAATCTCGATCGACACTTATTTTTTAATATCCTCTTTTACTGCACTTAAAGCATATTATGTGTAATTTTGAATTTAAACTTAAATTTGTACCATTTAGGTCTTCAACCAACTCTCCCCTACAATTTTTGGAGATATGATGATATAAACTAACTACTCCTCTATGAGTTTCTCCTCTAACTTTGAAGGATTCTCATGGAGCTCGACCAGTCGTGTCCAGAGGTCATGCGCATTTTTATATTTTCCTAGCCCGCACACAATCTTGTTAGGTAAAACATCTAATAATAAATTAATTACCTTTAGATTCACTTTAGATTTATTGATTTAATATTTGATTTACTTATCTTCTTGATGAGGAGCTTCAAACCATTCCTTCAACATGACCCAACTTTCGAAGTCATCTATCAGGATGAAGTTTTCCATTGCTAGTCTCCAGTAGGTGAAGTACTCGGTCTCGAATGGTGGTGGATCATGTATGCAACGACCAAATGATCCTTCGAACTCCATTTTCCTCTAGCCGGCTCCTCTAACGGTTAGTCTAGTTAAGAATCCTCCTGACTTTGATATCACTTGATCAGTGCACGCTAGTGGGGGATGAATAATGCATATTTTTCGTTGAGTCATTCTTACTATAAGGTTAGCACGTAGCAGATATAAAATAAAAGTATAACAAGAAAGACAAAATCTTTTACGTAGTTCGGCAATCCTTTAGAGTTCCTACTCCACGACCTATACCTCAGTCGCGAGTCACTATTATTTTCTCGTTTCCGAACACCTTTCGAAGGTGGAGAAACCTCTTATAAGTTTCACAAAAACACAAACAATTAATTTAAAAAACAACAATAGAACAAGGTATAAACAAACTTTATTAATCTCCTCTAGAAGCCTTGAATGCAGCTGCACTCGTCTTAGCTCTTCTTGGATCACACAAATGGGACTTAAGAGCTTTACTATAGTAGGAATGTGAATGATGGCTAATGATTGTTATTGTTATGGAGCACCCCTTCATTTTATAAAAGTCTGATTGAATGTTAATGTGGATCGTCACTAACTTAGCTTCCACTTTATCTACGCGTCAATTGGATCGGTTGACTAGGCACCTTTCTGTTGAGGATCTTGCGGAGGCTAAAGGGAGTGAATAACCTTTCTTCGATTCTACAACTTGTTAGCAGAGGAAAGTATAAAATAAAAGCTAGAATGAAAACAAGAAAGCAATACTAACTCAATGATGTAATGTGGTTCAGAGATCCACTCCTATTTCATGGCGATCCTTAAGGTGGATCACTCCTTGCAAGCCTTCACTATTTCTCCTTCGGATAAACCCAAGGTGGAGAAACCTTTTTTTACAACAAGAATCTCTTCTTCTTACAAGATTTGAAAGAAAAGTTTAGGAAGAGAGATTTCGTGAATGAAGATTTAGAAAAACTTGGAGAGTTTTAGGATGGAAATTTAGAGTAAGAGCATTAGCCTCTCTAAGCTTCAAAACCTCAACTGGTGTGACCGTTGAGCGAATCCAACGACTTTTGACTCCGCCGCGATTCGCGATCTCTCGATTGTTACCCCTCAACGGATACTTCACCAGTCGACTGATCATAAGGCCAGTCGACTGGTCTCAAATGGTCGACTTTCCAGTCGACTCACGAAAAATCTGTATTCTGTCCGCTTAAAACCAGTCGATTGCTCAACACAACAGTTGACTGTCGAGCTCGAGTGTCGAGTACTGCTCAGACTTCCCGACTGGCGAGCACCTGAGACCAATCGACTGCATCTCATAGCAATCGACTGTCCGAGCCCGAGACTAACAATCAGTCGACTGCCAAACAATCTGTGCCATTGTTTTTAGCTCATCAATCGGTACACCTCAAGTATGATCATTTCATACTTGTAACCTTACCCTTAGCGTAGACCAAATGCTTTTAAGCTCTTCCATCAGTCTTGCGCCTTCAGGATGCCTCCGAGCCTATGACTCCTCACTCTTGCACTAGCCTTCAAGTGCTTCCTTTGGTTTTATCATGCTTTAGGGTCTTCCTTTGCCAATATTCATTTCGACTTACACCGCCAAGACTATACACTTGGATTTACGCCGCCAAAACTACACACTTGGACTTACGCCGCCAAGACTACACACTTGGACTTACGCCGCCTAGACTACACACTTGGACTTACGTCGTCAAGACCTCATCCTTGGACTTTCCTCCCTTACCAAGTCTTCATACATGGACTTTCCTTTTACCTGACACTTAATATTCATGTTATATTATGAACATTGCCTAACTTAAACTTGATTGTCCAAAAGACAAACATCAAAAGTAATTAATACTTGGAGCATTCTTGCACCAACACTTTCTAGACGTCCGAATCCCATCCAGTTGCCTAAAACTTGATCAGCCATGATTCGTGAACCATTTGAGCCGAATCTTATTCGGGGTTGATTCCGAGAGCTTAGATCTAGGTTTGGGCAATTGAAACTATTTCACTTTCTCGGAACATCTCCGATTGCCTATTTTTGACCTACGTCCTACACCATATAATATATCTAGTATAGGATCTTTTTGACCTAATAAATTTTCTTAGTATTTACTCTATCTTGATTTATCGGGACTTCTCACTTGTTTAGAATTTACTCCTTTAAGACTTCTCATTTGCCAAACATTTGATTCCTAGCCCACTTGAACTTTTCCTTGTCTACGGATCACTCTTTTAGAGCCAAATGTCCAGTCCCCAACCTACTTGGGCTTACACTGTCTGATCCCACTAGGACTTCCGACTTGTCTTCTCCCACCAGAACTCCTATTGCCTAGTCCCACTAGGACTTCCATTATCTAGTCCCACTAGGTCTTTGATGACCTAGCCCTTTTAGGACTTTCTTACTCACCAACTCACTTCCAAGCATCCAGTCAACTTTGTCGACCTATTTGGACACTTTTGGTCAACTTTGATCGACCTACCAAATCTTAGGGATTGATTACACTAATAATCTCCTCACTAACCACATTGAACAAACATATTATTCAAATATCAAAACCTTTGAAAGTCTATTGTGGCAACACAAGATTTTGTAGAGTTTTTGCATTTTCCAATATCAACCAAGATATTTTTGACTATAATCAAAATCATTAAGATCATGGTTTCCATATTTTCCTTCGTAGAGTTTGGCTTGTAGTTTTGTCCATTTTCTTCTCTGGGTTCATTTTTCATATTCATCTCTTGGTATTCCATACCCCCATACTATGGCAAGACATCTTCTAAATTTGATTTAAAACTAATGTTCCATCTTGTCTTTTTTCATATGGTAGAACTTCAAGAGCTATTTTCACCATGTCTTGGCTTCTGGTAGTCCTTTTGGGTTGTTGAGCTTTGGTACCACTTGTTGGGGGGGGGGGGGTGCATAATAGTTGACCTGTAAGTACAAATTTATACTCTTGCAAATTCTTTAGCAAGGTCAAATACAGATTAAATGTCATGAAAATTATAAAGAAAGCAAGTCAATTAATACCAATGATAACTAGGTGATGTAATATCATTCAAAAATTTTATTCCTATTCTATGACCTATAACTCATTAGTGAATTACTCCTAAAAGCTCACTTTCTTTCTCCTTTCCTTTAAGGATAATTGATGCAGGCGCATCCATCATAATACGACGTATCGTGCCCCTTAACATGAGTGTGCATCATCTTGAATCAAAACAAGGCATAATGAAGCTCTTAGGGGCTATCACGACCTACCCGTAGTCGCCACCACGGGATCATTTCGTGACTCGACACGGGACCTCCAGCAGGGACCATGACCTGCCTGTGTCTCCACCACGGTCGTGGTCCCTACCACAACCTGACCGTGGGCCAGTCTACGGTTATGATTTCCACCACAGCCTGATCGTGGACCAGGCCATGACCATTGCACGCTGTCGTCGTAAATTAAGGTTTCGTTTATTATTATTATTATTATTTTATTTGTTTGATTTTTCAATTTAGTTTTTTTGTTAAGAAAATTTTATTCAAGTTTGTTTAGTTTTTTAGCTTTCTTGCTTATTAGGAAACTTTTCCTTTCTTTAGCCTATTTAAACATGTACTTAGGCTCTTATAATATATAGATTAGTTTTGAATTAATGAAAGTTATTTGGTTTCGTTTAAACCTAGAGGTAGATTCTTTTTTGTTTGTGAATTCTCCTTTCTCCTTCAATTCTCTATGCCCCCCTTTTCTAGCGTCGCCTCGTGTGGAAAGATGCACCCATCCTGCTATCCTGCCTGCGTCAGTTGGTATCAAAGCCCTAAATCCATAGAGGGACATTGTGATCATGGTCATGGACATGACTGGCAGGTTTCGATTGAGGAAGTCTCACTTCAGGATTGAAGTGCCCACAAGCTCGTCGATCAACAGAGATAAATCATGGAGTTATATCGACGATTCATGGATGGTCGTCATGGTTGTGATCATAGACATGATAGACATATTCCGATTGAGAAAGTCGCACCTAAGGAATGAAGTTTTCAAGAGACCGCCAAGAATCTACGGAGAAAAGTTGGAGCGTTAACTCGATGTGTAACACTACAAGAACCTGAGGTATCTCTTCGACGTTCTAAAAATTCTCTTCATCATGATCACTATGGTAGCAAAGAATGATATGGAGAACCCATCTACAATGATGTTGATGTCAACAAGGTAATTGAAGAAGAAACGAATGACCCCGTCTACGATGATGATAATGTTGAAGGAGACATGGAAGATCCCGCTTATGACGAGGATGACTTTGAGATCACCGAGTTAAAAGAAGACGTGGAAGACTTTGTCTGTGACAGTAATGACGTAGATAAGGAAATTAAAGAAAATATGGAATACCCTAGCTACGACGATGATGATATTGATGAGGTCATGGGTGACCCCCATATACGATGAGTATGATGATGATCAGGTACTTTGCAAAGATGACCACGATGTTGGAAGATCATGGCCCGGCTAGAAGGGGGGTTGAATAGCCTTCCTCGTACGATGGACTTCGTTCGTCTTAATTGTCTATACAAATCGTTAGCGCAGCGGAATAATAAAACTAAAGACAATTAAGATCTAAAACAAAGTGAAGATGAAAGCAATGCTAACACGATTATGTAACGTGGTTCACGACCCTTGCCGCTAATCCACGAATGATTCGTATGGCGAATCACTCCCTCAAATCCAATCACTAGTCTCTCCTTTAGCCCAAGCAAGGTGGAGGTAACCTCTTTACAAGAATTCACTCCCTCTTACAATAAAATTGAAGTAAACACAAGGAAGAGGAGTGGAAGACATTTAGGGCACTTGGGAGTATGTTTGGAAGTTAAGCATTAACCTCCCAAAGCCACCCAAGAGAAGAGGGCTTTCTTCCCGTTGGGCATGTAACAGTCTACTGCTGCATGTCACCAGTCGGTTGTCGCCGTTCCAACGGTCTTTGACCACATCATATCGTGACCGTTATAGTCCAACAATAGCCTTGGCGATATTCGGCCGCTATCGCAAGGTCGATCGATGCTCGCATAGTCGGTGACGATCACCACGGCCAGTGGAGGTTTTATGCGCGCGACCATCTTGATGAGTCGATCGTCATTCTTTGCAATCGACCGATGGTGCATCACCGATCACGGGCCGTAAATCCAAATAACACCACCGAGTGCCATTGATTTCAGAGCGCGATTGCATTCGTAGCAATGATCGGTGTCGGGTAAACCTTAAACAAAATACTTGTTTGAGCATCCGACGGTCGGGTAAACCTCAAACCTAAGTTTGAGCATCCGACACTTGACTTAGCCATTCGGCCAAGTTCACCTATGAGCTACCATTACAATCGCTCAATCTCTCATCTCCCTTGGAGTCTCTCACCGAAGCTCTCTTCGTCCGACCACGTCCCTCCGATGCACCAAGCGCACGGCTTTCGCAATGTCATCCTTCGCGTCTCGCCCTGAAGTCTGCTTCCTTTGACTTCACTCCAATGCTCCTCGTCTGACGGTCCCTCGGATGCACCAAGTGCACAACTTCCACAATGCCATCCTTCACCGACTCAAGGACCCGAGCCATGAGATGGTGAACCCACCAATGCTATCGTCAAGCTAACTCATGTGTGATTTGCTAAATACACATATCAAATCACATAACAATATAACTTAAACCCTTTGCCACACATATCAAAAACCACATCATACATGGGTTGATTGCCCTAACACACGAGATATTGCTTGATCTCTCGCCCAAGAACGAAACGAGGGATGATTGATTAATGCCAATGAACATCCATATTGGGGGACAAAATATTGTACTAGCACCTTAGCAAGAGGATTTCACTCCTCTTTTGGTATTTTCTACTTCTCATTTTCTTTTTATATCGCATATGCCCTACCACTTCATCCGAGTAGCATCTTCGACTCATGTTCGGATTTCTTCACCAAGAATCAAGTCTACCTAATCTAAACTCGAGGGCGAGTTCTTTTCAATCCCGGGAATCTGATGTTGGCGCATCTATCACAATACGACATGCTCGTGCCCATTAACATGAGTGTGCATCATCCTAAACCAAAACAAGTCATAATAGAGCTCCTAGGGGCTACTACGATCTACCCGTGGTCACCACCACGGGCGTGGATCATTCCGTAGCTTGACACGGGACCTTCAGCAAGGACCACGACCTGCTCGTGTCCCCCACCACGGTCGTGGTCCCCACCCACGACCTGACCGTGGGTCAGTCCACGACTATGATTTCCACCACGACCTGACCGTGGGCTAGGCCACGGTTGTAGCGTGCTTCCATCATAAATTAGGTTTTCATTTATTATTATTATTATTTTATTTATCTGAATTTTCAATTAAAATTTTTATTTAAGTTTGTTTATTTTTTTAGCTTTCTTGCTTGTTAAAAAACTTTTCCTTTCTTTAGTCTATTTAAATATGGGCTTAGACTCTTGTAATAGATAGATTAGTTTTGGATTAATAAAAGTTATTTGGTTTCGTTTAAATTTAGAGGTGGATCCCCTTTTGTTTGCGAATTCCCTCTTCCTCTTTGATTCTCTCAGTCCCCTCTCTTCTAGCGTCGCCACGTGTGGAAGGATGCATCCATCTCGCTACCTCGCCTGTGTCAATAACTTTTAGAGATGGAGAAACCTTTTACAACAAACTTTACAATTAGAGCTTAGAGGATTAAGATAAGAGTGCAAAAGAAAGATTCAAAAGATTTAGACATTCAATATTTTGCTAGCTTTCAAGTGCTCCTCTTGACCCTCCTTTTATTGGTTTCAATCTTCTTTAGCTTCACTTATTGTTTTGTTGTTCTATCACCACCGATTATTCGACTGGGTCAACCATCAATCAACTGAATATCAATTGCTTATCTGCTAATGACTATCATAGTTGATTGAACTCCTCCATTAATTGACTTGGACTCTACCATCAATCGGCTCCACCATCAATTGATTGATTTCCTGTAGACCCTAGGCCATTCGACTTTTACAACTCAATTTTCTTACATCTGTCAACTGAAGTCCAACTCCGCCCATGATGAGTTAGCCTTATCGTGGCCGGTCCCAAGTCCGAATAGAAGAGGGTTGCGTTAGGTTGCCAGCTAGCGTTAAACTAAGACAAATGTTCAATGAATAGATCAATCAAACTATTGTGCTAATGCTAGGTTGTTCCCCGGAAGGAACGCGTTATAGAGTCCGACTGTAATGTCTCGACAAGGACCGCTACATCTTCATAACTCGGGGGTAGTGAAAAATATGCAAGAGTTCGCATTGTAGGGTCCGACTGCAATGTATCAACAAAGACCGCTACATCTCCATGAGAACTTAGGTGTAGTGTTAAATAAGCAAGAGTTCTCACACCATAGGTTGGGTAAGAACAAATATTATAGAAAAACTAATAGTCTAAGATTTGATACATGGAACATAGGAACCCTTACTGGTAAAACAGTGGAGATAGTAGATACGATGGTTAGGAGAAAAATTAATATTGTGTGTGTACAAGAGACAATATGGGTAGTTGAGAAGGCAAAGATGATAGAGAACTCGAGTTTTAAGTTATGGTATATAGGAAAGAGTAAAACAAGAAATGGAGTGGGTATTATTGTAGATAGTTCGTTAAAGGATGAAGTTGTAGGAATAATTAGAAAGGGGGATAGAATTATAGCTCTCAAAATAGTAGTGAAGAAAGAAACTATGAACATAATTAGTGTATATGCACCTCAAATAGGATTAGATGAAAATACCAAATTAAGGTTTTGGGATGACTTGGATGAAGTATTACATAATATTCCGTCAAATGAGATGATTTTAATAGGAGGCGATTTAAATGGGCATGTCGGAGTGAAAAATGATGAATATGAGAGAGTCCATGGGGATTTTTGGTTTGGAACAATAAATGAAAAAGGTAAAACTATATTACATTTTGTAATAACATATGATCTTATACTAGCTAATACATTTTTTAAGAAAAGAGAAGAACACTTGGTCACATTTAAAAGTGGAAATAATAAATCACAAATTGACTTTCTTATGGTTAGGAAGAGAGATAGAAAGATTTGTAAAGATTGTAAGGTCATCCCTGGAGAAAGTTTAACTACTCAACATAGGTTAATAGTATTGGATATACGCCTCAAATATAATATTAATAGAAGAAAAATATACACGACTCCTAGAATTAAGTGGTGAAAGTTAAAAAATGAGAAATTAAATATAGTATTAGATTTTAAATATACAGTGACCCTAATACGACATGGGATAAGATGGTATCAAAGTTGAAAATAGTAGCCAAGAGTGTACTCGGTGAGTCAAAGGGGCATGCACCACCAAGTAAAGAATCTTGGTGGTGGAATGAGAAAGTGCAAGAGAAAGTCAAGGAAAAACGAATCGCCTATAAGAAATTATACATTTGTAAAAATGAAAAAAATATGAAAAAATATACAATAGCCAAGAAAGAAGCTAAGAAAGCAGTGAATGGAGCTAAGACTGAAACTTTTGAATGGTTATATCGAAAATTAGATACAAAAGAAGGGGAAAGAGATATTTATAGAATAGCTAAAGTGAGAGAGAGGAAAACAAAATTTTTTAATCAAATAAGATGTATTAAAGATGAATGCAATAGGGTACTAGTAAATGATGAAGAAATAAAAGAGTGGTGGAAGAAATATTTTATCAACCTTTTAATAAAGGTTTAGCAAACCAATTTAATTTAGGTAATTTAAGTAGGTCAAATGAGTATAGAAATTTAAATTTTTATCGTAGAATTCAAATTTCAAAAGTAGAACAAGCTTTAAATGGAATGCAAAATGGAAAAGCCATTCGACCAGATGATATTCCGATAGAGGTATGGAAGTGCCTAGGAAAACAAGGTATTGAATGACTTACAAAATTATTTAACATGATATTGAAAACAAAAAGGATGTCTGATCAATAGAGGGTAAGTATCCTAATTCTTTTATATAAGAATAAGGGAGACATACAAACTTGTGAAAACTATAGAGGTATTAAACTAATGAGTCATACCATGAAATTTTGGGAAAGAGTAATAGAAAAAAGATTAAGGAATGAGACCACGGTTCTCAAAAATCAATTTGGATTTATACCAGAAAGTTGACAATAGAAGTTATATATCTTCTCAGACAACTAATTGAAAAGTATCGAGAGCAAAAACAAGATCTACACATGGTATCTATTGACTTAGAAAAAGCTTATGATAGAGTTCCAAGAGAAATTATATGGAGAATTTTAAAAACAATAGGTGCTAGTGTAACATATATTGAACTAATTAAGGATATGTATGAGGAAGTAACGACCAGAGTGAAGACTTTAGGCGGATTAACTGAGGCATTTCTAATAAAGATAGGGTTACATTAAGGATCCACTTTAAGTCCCTATCTTTTTATACTAATTATGGACGAACTCACTGTACACATTCAAGACACGGTACCGTGGTGTATGTTGTTTGCAGAGGATATTGTTTTGGTAGATGAGACACGTGAAGGAGTAAATGCTAAACTAGAATCTTGGCGGGAAACACTAGAAGTGAAAGATTTTAAGCTTAGTAGAGTAAAGATAGAATATATGGAATTTAAGTTTAGCAATATTAGACGTAATGAGACAAGTGTTAAGATAGGAGATGACGAGTTGTCTGGAACTGAGAGCTTTAAATATTTAAGATCATTTTTGCAAGATGATGGAGGGATTGAGAGAGATATCTTACATAGAATACAAGCAGGATAGTTGAAATGGAGGAAAACGTCAAATATTTTATGTGATCGTAAAGTGCCTCTAAAACTTAAAGGGAAGTTCTACAAAACAACGATTAGACCTGCTATGTTATATGACGTTGAATGTTGAGCTACGACTCGAGTATATGAGCAAAAGATGAGAGTTGCAGAGATGAGGATGTTAAGGTGGATGTGCGGATATACAAGGATGGATAAAATAAGAAATGAGAGCATTAGAGAAAAAGTCGGTGTTGCATCTATTGAAGGAAAGTTTCGAGAGACACGTTTAATGTGGTACGGACATGTACTTAGATGACCAATAAATGCTCCAGTTAGGCGATGTGAAACGATGATAAATATACATATTAAACGAGGAAGAGGAAGACAAAAAAAGACTTGGTTAGCAACAATAAAATAAGATAAAATTTATTTAAATATAGATGATGATATAGTAGGGGGATAGAACCCAATGACGTAGAAGGATCCATATAGTCGACCCCACCTAGTGGGATAAGGCTTTGTTGTTGTTGTTGTTGTTGTCGACTGAAGTCCGATATCTCCAAATAGAAGCATTGGACTCAAACGAGTCTACTGTTCAATCGACTCAGCTTAAAGTAAAAACATTAGGGAACCATTAGGCCTAAGTTAATTCCTTAAACAATTCAACTCATTAATCGATTGGAACCACCTTTAGTCAACTACAACCCCAACTATGATCATTAAGTCTTGCTTAAGTTGAGATTTATCTTCTCTCATGAATATATGTCTCTCAACTCTTAAGCACACACAAGAGCTTATCTTCCATAGTTGAGTTAGCCACCAAGGTTATCTCCCTCAAGATCCTCAAGTTCCTTAGATACATTGAGCCCATGACATGTGTCATTATTGATTCTTCCCCTATATATAACTCACCTTCTTATAGTTGTTGTCAACATTATGCCTTAATGTTCTTCATTTTGCTTTTCCTTGGATCTGTCATAATATCTAGCGGACCTCAAGTCAGTAAACTATATAACTTCACTGCGCTAAGTTAAATTCCATGAGTTGCTCCAACACACACCTTAATGCTTTTTGTCCTAATCCCTCTAATACCTCATGCAACTTTCTCGAAACTCCATTAGACCTTTAAACCACTAAGTATGTCGCTTGGTTACGCCAAGTCAATATCCACAACAACTTTTGTTGAGTCATGAACTCCATGTGCGTCTTGCCATGTTCTTATGTAATGTAATACACAAATCAAATATAAATGCAAGACATAACATAAATCCTTTACTCAAACATTAAAATCCAAAGTCAAAACTGACCACTTAGAATACGATTACACCAACTAGTGTCTCTAGTCATGCATATTTAGCACCTAACTTTTATAAGACCATAACATTTCTAACCTAATTTGATTACAAGTTAGGTATTAGCAAATACCAAAACCCTACAATTCATAATGTCCCTAAAAATTAGTGACTACACATTAGGCATCTATTGGAACCTCACACAATCAAGGAAAGTGTGAATCATATTAATTGAAAATTAATTAATATATAAAGTCACAACCCTTTTGTAGGCTTAACATCGACAAAACGAATATCATTAATTGAGAAACACAATTATGATTTGTAGTATGGAAGATTAGCACAAGCGAGATTTATCATTCCACTTGTTGACTAGCATTTGGAATGCTTAGGATTGGCGGGAAGAAAGGAAGAAGCTATTGGAGAGTGGGTGAAGTCCCAGCAATGAGTGCAACAACATGACGAGTGCTTCATGCAGCTATTGCTATAGGTGATAACATAGGGGTCCTTCAAGCAGTTGCAGTCGATAGTTGTGTATGATAGTTGTGCGTTAGGAAAGGCATACGAAGGGTCAAATTTTGAAAAGATAAGAAAAGAGGGGAAAATAATACTTTAATTAGGAAATCCAAATTAAATTGACTAATTAATACCTAACCATATAAAAACACAATAATTCTAATTAAATACTCCTCTATATAACTTGGTTTAGTTTTAAATAAACCAAAATAAATCCAAATGGAGTTTGGTTTAAATCCACTTAATCTTAATCATCATATCTACTTGATGAGCTTTATTTAATCTTGAACCAAATTCCACTCGACAACAAAGCTCAAAATATTTATTTCATTTATCTCAGCTACATATCTAAAAAATTTTAAAAATTAATTTGAAATACACATTTAAATAGGATAAACTTTAGTATTTAACTTTGGCAAAGTTTTTCCTTCTAACTTTTAACGGAAGAATAGAAATTATATGAGCAAGCAATAAGAAAACTATAGTTTGATGAGAACCTATTGAGCTTCTTGTCCTTTATTTCTTTTCTCAGTTTTGGTCTGAGCATTAACAACTAGTTTTGCTTCACCTATCACTTTGATTAAATAAAAATTTAATTAAATAAAAAAGGTAATTTAATGCACGAAGCTTCCGTCATACGGGTCCCGAGGAAGCGTCTATTATACGCTAAATAAATTAAAAAATATTTATTTATTTATACTATTCTTTTTATATGAACATTTTATGATTGCAATAAACATAGACTTATTAAAAAATTATTTAAAAAAACTCTATTCTTAAATTTAAATGTTATTGAAAACAATCTTAATTTTTTTTAATTTAATTCAATCGAGTATAAATTGAGTTTCATGTATTTAAGTTTTTAAAAATTTCATAATTATAAAATTTAAAATGTAGTTGAAACTTAAAATATAATATTTTAGGTCATAAAATTCGAAATTTTTTGAATCTCCTTATTTTTTGTCTACTCTATTAATTATAATTATATAAAATAAAAAATAAATAAATTAAATGATAGAATTGTAAATTATTTCACCGGATCAAATAATTTTTCTTAGTTCTGGCTTTATTATTCTAAATATAAAAAATGACACAATTTACTTGTAAGTATGTGATTTGAAATCTTATATCAGGTTGAGCGAGATAGTCGATTACCGAAACTGGATATCACTTGGTATAGATAATGTTTTCTTACTATGCTTCTTCTCCTTCCGCTCAGAACTTACAATCTCATGCATTGAAACACCCACTAATACTGAAATATCATTTTAGTCAAAGTTTGAAACTTCAGCCTGACTCAAATTTTTTATAATTAAAGATAAAAATTAAAACTAAATGATTACAAACTTTTACTACTTTTTATAATTAAAGATAAAAATTAAAACTAAATGATTACAAACTTTTACAAACTTTTCCTGTTTCCTGGAACTATGTTTCTTTAGCTTTGATACATTCCACTTACTGCTGCAAGTGAAAGTTACTGTGTTCCTCTGAGAACATAGATTGTGTAGTTCAAATCATTTCACATCAAGAATACACACTTTCTCAAGTATAGCATATCAGTTCTAAGGGAATTCTGAAGATTCTTATGTAAAGGATCATGGTAGCATGCATGGGCGCACTAGTCTGTCCATAGTCTATGCTGGCCATTTGGTTGCTTACTCAAATTTTACTGGTATATCATACCAACCTAATTTTTACTAGTGTCTTCTAGTTCCTGAAAGAGGAGTGTCTTTACATGGATTCAAAATTTTACAAAGTTGAAGATTTTCAATTTTATTACTAACCATTTGATTGATGTTCTGTCGCAGATATGAGAAAGATCTTTCCATTTGGATTTTTTCACTTGGGGGGAGATGAAGTCAATACTGGTCAGTTTGCTTATTGTGCATCTTTTGATAGCTTTTGGACTTTTATGAAACCTTTTACCATCATATTTAGTGAAACAAATGATTTGGAACAAATTTTTAGCATTTTATAGGATCTTGTTCTTTTGTTCTCTTGCGCTTTTATGAAACCTTTTACCATCATATTTAGTGAAACAAATGATTTGGAACAAATTTTTGGCATTTTATAGGATCTTGTTTTTTTGTTCTCTTATTTCTTTCTTCAAGGGACAACTGCTTAAGCATAAGTAAACAGTACAAGGGTTCTATTTGATTTTTTATCCACACAATCCTTTGTCCACGAGAAATTATCTTATTATTGTCCTAAGATGTAAAACGGAGAGAAGATATAATCACTGTTAGACAAATCTTAAATTGTTTGACATAGTTGAAGTGATAAACATCTTAAGATGTAAAATGGAGAGAAGATATAATCACTGTTAGACAAATCTTAAATTGTTTGACATAGTTGAAGTGATAAACATAAAATTAAATTATTAAAAGAAAAAAAAACTACGTTCATAATATTGAAAAAATTTAGATAACTTTGAGCAGAAAAAGATGAAAAAAAGTTTCCCCTCTATTCGAGGAGAATATTCCTTGTATCCCCATCATACAAGCTGATTTTTAGCTCTTAAAATAGCTAAATTATCATATACAAATCTGCAAAAGATAGCCTACAAACTGTATCCTAATTAATAAAAGATTTACAATCATAAAAGAAGTTCATTATATATAATTTATTGGCTTTAAACGACCAGCTAATGTATAAAAATGTGCTTGCTTTAAATGACCAGCTAATGCATAAAATGTGCTAAGCTTTAAATGTGCAACTAATGCATATAATCTGCACTTTAAATGACTACTTAATTCTGTTGACATCCCCTCAAATTGATGTTGATAAATCTATAAGTATAAATTTGCTGACAAGGAATTTATGGTGTTGATGTGTTATGGATTTGGTGAAAATATCCGCGATCTGTACAGTTGAGATGTGTGGTAGAGTGATAACTTGGAGATCATATGCCTCCTAGATAGAGCGGTGGTCAACCTCTATGTGCTTCATGTGTTTGTGGTAGACAGTTGGCAAAAATTGGGATGACACTAGTGTTGTCAGCATGTAGAGGAGTAGGTTGAACTTGGGAGAAACCAAGCTCTGCTAGGAGATCACACAACCAGATGATCTTACATCATCTAATAGACATGCCATGGTACTTGCCTTAGTAGATGATTTAGAGACAAAGTTTTGCTTCTTGCATTTCTAAGTGATAAGAGCATCACCAAGAAATGTACACCATCTTGTAGTAGATTTTCTGGTGTTTGGGCAGCTGGCCTAATCAACATCATTATAGGCTTGTGGTTGGAGTAAAGAACCAATAGGAAAGAACATGCCATGACTAGGTGTGCCAAGGATGTATCTAATGATGCGTCGGATGTGGATAGTTGAAGATGCTTGCATGAACTTGCTAATCGTATGAATAATATATGAGATTTTTGTTTGAGTGATGGTTAGATCAAAGTTTAAAATTTTGAACCGTTACGAGCGAAATTTGTTATTCCGTCCACTGCCTGACATTGGTATCAACATCGGCACCATAGGGCGCTGCGGCGACCTCCGTGGGGTCGCGGAGGCTGCTATGATTCTACGGCAACCTCGTGGAGATCGCCGTGGGATCGCAACAACCTTCACGACCTTGCAGAGGTCACCCACGTTTTTTTTTCTTTTTTTTAGTTTTTTAATAAATTAAATTTTTTATATTTTATATTTAATAAGTATCGAAACCATATCGGCACCACACGATACGACATCGAAGTTATATCGTTTTGGTCGCATACTGAAATTTCAGCATGGATCGGGATTTTAAACCTTGGGTTAGATAGATAAGACTACCAATTAGCTTTTAGTGTGATGCAGGGTCCTCAAGGAGCTCACCTTCTTGGCGTTGATATTTTACATTAATTTCCATAGGGGTAAAAGAGTAGGCCACAAAGCTCCTGCCAATGCAGGATCTCAAGAAAGGATCATACCATATTTTGGTGTCAACAAAAATAGTGTTTGAGTCCAGCTAACTAAAACCAAATCCAAGATATACTTGTGTTGATTCAAGAAGATATCTTGAGGTTGATGATGCACCTCAAACCCTAATAAGTAGGTGAGTTGGCCAATGTCTTTCATGTGCAAAGTAGTATGCAACAAATTACGAATTTCAGAAATATCTTACATATTGGAACCAGTGATAACTATGTCACTGACATAAACAAGTAGGAAAACTATTCTCTTAGATTTTCTTTTGTAGCAAAGGGAGGCGTGTTACTAACTTGTAAATGAAAAGCCAAGGAGAGTGGACCGAACTGTTTCCATACAAGAGTGTTTTAGTTTGCAAATTTCATTAGGTAAGGAAGCAGCATGCCATAGGAAAGTTTAATCCTTGAGATCAACATGTAAGAATGCATTCTTGACATCCATTTGATATAATGATTGATTAAGATGCAACAAGGGCTAGTAATGCTTGTATGGTGGTCATCTTGGCTATTGGTGAGAAGGTCTCAGTGTAGTCTAGGGCATACTCTTGCTTGTTGCCAAGGACCTCTAACTAAGCCTCGTAACTATTTATGGATCCATTAGAACGAAGTTTGATAGAAAGCATGAACTTATTACCAAGAGGTTTCACTAATAGGGGACATGGAATAATATCCCAGGTCTATTTTTTTTTGTTTTAATAGCTTTTTGCCAACACTAATATTCCATATTTTATAAGATGTGGGAATAGGAATAGAAGATGAGGTGGCAATCAAGGATAAAGAAGGGGTGATGCGATACTCATTTAGTGTTCTATGAAGTATTGTGTCTGAGAGGAGGAAGTGTGGTTGTTGGATATATAGAAGTTTCATTTGATGTGTTGGACTTGCTCCATTGATATAGTATGATAGACTTCAAGGTGCAGGATCTGTAGAAGAGTCAGTGAACAATGGCAAAACCACAAAAGAAATAGATCACAAAAAGTGAAAAAAAGTTATTGATTTTAAAAAAAACACATTTTGAGAAACCTGAATACTACACATGATTCAATGAAGAAGACAATCTTGATGTGAAGATAGCTTCACATCAAAATCAAGGGGGCATAAGTGGCTCTAATAAAAGAGTGTGGACAAAATTGAGAAGGTGAGATTCTTTCTTTCAACTATCCCATTTTGTTGTGGGGTTGAAGGGCAAGATCATTGAGAAATTATGTTACCGGTTTGCAGCAATTCTAAGTACATGAGACATGTACTCACACCCATTTTTAAACCAAAGAATTTTGATATTGGCAAAAATTGGTTTTGAATATGTGCATGAAAAGCTTGGACATTGAAAACATTTCATTTTTAGAATACAATAACAATGACAACCAAACGTTTATCACTTAGTCTTTTATCCCATTAAGTGAGGTTGATTATCTGGACCCTCCTATGCCATTGAGCTTGACCCCTATTATATCTTCATCTAATTTAAATGAATTTTATGCTATTTTATTATTGCTTACTAAGTTTTTTTTAACTCCCTCTTCCTCTATCAATGTGTATATTTGTCATGAACTCACATCATCTAACTGAGATATTTATTAGATGCCTAAGTACGTGTCCATATTACCTATCTTTCAAATTTTTCCTTCAATAGACAACTTCGATTTTCTCTCTAATGTTCTCGTTTCTTACACGTTCATCCTTGTGTGCCTACGCATCCACCTTAACTTCCTCTTCTCCATGTTGTAATCTTTTGCTTGTGTGTTTGCTTGAGAGTCTAATATTTAATTCCATATAACATAACAGGTTAATTGTTATTTTATAAAACTTTCCTTTAAGCTTTAGAGATATCTTATGTTTACAAAGAGCATCTAACACCGATTTTTATTTTAATCATTCTGCTTATATTCCATGTAAAATATCTCTACCAACCCCTTTATCCTTTTACAAAAACAAATTCTAGACATTTAAAGCTCTCATTATAGATAACTCATCATCTCCTATCTTAATAATTGTCTTACATCTAATATTACTATATTTAAATTTCATATAATCTGTCTTTACTCTACTAAATTCACAACCATTTACTTCGAATCTAAACTATCAAGATTTGAGCTTAGCATTTATACATTCACATATCTCATCGACTAAGATAATATTATCTATAAACAACATATATTATTGGTAACGTGTCTTGGATGTATTGAGTGAATTCATTCATGACTAGTGTAAAAAAGTATAGATTTACAGTTGATCCTTGGTGTAACCTTTTGTTCATAGGAAACACTTCTTGCTGTTGCCATTTCATCTTCATACATATTCTTAATTATGTTTATAGGAAACATTTCAATTAATCTATCTGGAGTCTTTACTCTTGCTATTACATCCTCATACGTGTCCTTAATTGTTTAAATATACATTACGATAGCATCTTTCTTTTCTCTAGAATTCTACACATAATTTCCCTCGAGACTTTGTTATAAGCTTTTTCTAGGTTAATGAATATCATATGTAAGTCTTTCTTATTTTTCTAATACTTCTCAATCAATTATGTAAGAAGATGTATAACTTTTATTGTTAACTTTCCAGGCATGAGTCTAAATTAATTTTTAGCCACCTTAATCTTCTTTCTTAATTTTTTTAATCATTTTTTTCTAAAGTTTCACAGTATAACTCATTTGCTTAATTCCCTTGTAATTTATATAATTTTGTACATTTTCTTTGTTTTTATAGGAGGCTAGAGTATTTATCCTCTACTAATCATGCATTTTTTATTTTTTAATATTAATTTGAATAACTTCATAAGCCATTTAATACCCTATTATCTAGGCACTTTAATATTTCTATTGGAATATCATTCGACTTAATCGCTTTCTCATTTAGTGCCTATTCTACTAAAGTTTGAATTCTTTAATAAAATTTAAATTTTTATACTCCTCTAACCTATATAAGTTCCCTAAGCTAAGTTGATCACCTAAAGTTTTATTAGACAGTTGATGAAAGTACCTTTTCCATTGCTTTTTATTTCCTCATGCTTCACCAAGACCTATTGCATTCATCTTATTTGAGTAAGATGCATTGTCTTCCTCTCTCTCACTTTAGTTATTTTATAGATGTTCCTTTCCCCTTCATTTGTATTAAGCTATCGATACAAACATTCAAAAGCTTCATTCTTGATTTCACTCACAACTAACTTTATTGGCTAGATTTTAAGTTTTCTTCGTCATTACAAACCTATAATAACTTATAGGTTCGTTTTTTTGCTACTTTCTCTATACTTCCTCATTTCATCACTAAGATTCTTTATTTGTTGGTACCCATCCTTTTGACTCATTGAGTACGCTCTTGACTTTCATTTTCAATTTTAATATCATCTTATCTCATGTCATAGTTGAGTCACCATGTATTTATCTTCTCCTACCCCCTTTTTAAAGATATTTTACTTCTCTTCTTTTAGCTTTCACCACTTGATCATAAAGTCATGCACGTTTTTCTTTTACTGATACTATGCTTGAGGTGTAACACCACTAACCTATTTTGGGTGGTTAAGTTTTATTCAGGGGTGAGTTTGCAATCCTTATAAATTTTTTTCTCTCTCTTCTTGACTATAAGAAAGTTAATTTGTAACTTATTATTCTCACTATTGAACTTAACTAGGGGATCTTCTCTCTTCTTGAAAAATGTATTAACTTTTTAAAGTTCATATGCTATAATGAAGTTAAATACTGTTAGGACTTTGATGTGCATTAGAGGGGGTGAATAGTGTTCGTTTGATTTCTTCGATTTCACTCGTGCTTGTCTACAAGTTGTTAGCACAGCGGAAACAAATAGCAAACAAACTAAACAAACATAACTCACAACACCGATTTTACGTGGTTCGGAACCCTAGTTCCTACTTCACGACCGAGCTCTCCTAGCGATAGATCCCATTATCTCTTTCTCCTTCTCGGATACTTCCGGAGGTGGAGAAACCTTTTACAAGAGCTTTACAACAAGGAGCAACAAACAAAACAAGTGTAAAGAAACAAATGAAACACAAATAAAATGAAACACTTTTACATAAGTGGCTTTTGCTTGATTGTTTGTTTGTTGTTGTGGAATGTTTTTGAAGACCTGGAATGTAGCAGCACTTTCCTTCAAAATCTCCCAAGAATCGGTTGTCAGAAATCCTCCTGTCGTCCTTCTTTTATAAGCTGTGCCAGGCTAATTTTCTGCCGATTAGTCAACTGGTCTTACCCCCAGTCGACTGGTCACTAGACCGTTGTCTCACAACGACATTATCCACGTCGGATTATAGCTGATCAGTCAACTGACATGACCCATCAGTCAACTGCTAAGCCATCAGTCGAGTGGATTAGTCGACTCAGAAACATTTTGTGTTATGTCTACTTAAAGTCAGTCGACTGCCCAAATCAGCAGTTGACTTCCCAAGCACCTAAGCCATCCCGGCTGCCCGCAGTTAGTCGACTGGGTCAAGCCACCTGTCGACTGCCCGAGCACTAGTTAGATTTTCCCGAGTCGTAGTCGACCGAGCACCATCTCGGGCTAGGCTTCCCATCGCTCGACCACTCGACCAGTCGACTGGTCCAAACCACTAATCGACTGCTAAACAATCTGTGCGATTGTTTTAACACACCAGTCGACTGGACCAAGTCCCAGTCGACTGGTAAACCTCAAAATGGAGGTTTAACTCATTAAGTATGATCCTCTCATACTTGACACTTATTTATAGCCTAGTCCTAAGCCTTTAAGCTACTTCCATCTGCCTCGCGCCTTTGGTTTGAGTCCACAACTCCTTACACTTGCGCTAGCCTTCAAGACCATCCTTTGACTTTGTCATGCTATCGGGTACTTTTATTCTATACCTAAGCCTTCAAGCTACTTCCATTAGCCTCACGCCCTCAAGTTGAGTCCACGACTCTTCACCCTTTGTGCTAGCCTTCAAGTACTTCCTTCGGCCTTGTCATGTTATCGGGTCTACCTTTGCCAAGAGGTTGCACCTCCGGGACTTCCATTGGCAAGTCTCCATATTTAGACTTTCGTCGTCAAAACTACACACTTGGACTTGCATGACCAAGACTATATTCTTGGACTTTTCCTTGCCAAGTATCCATACTTCGACTTTCCTTGCCAAGTCTCCAAACTTAGACTTCCCTTGCCAAAAAATCCATTCTTGGGCTTTTCCATTGCCAAATATCTATACTTGGACTTTCCCTTGCCAAGTCTCCAAATTTGGACTTCCCTTGCCAAGAATCCATTCTTGGACTTCTGATGCTGGTGCATCCAACAGTCTAATCAAATTTTATCTCGTGATGCGAACTTGCCTTCTTCCAAGCCATAACGAAGAGCAATTGAACCCCAAAACAAGGATTTCAACACCCCCATGACCTCCTGATATGGATATGCTTCATTCTGGATTGGAACGAGGCATAAAGGAGTTCCTAGAGGCTACTACAGCCTACCCGTGGTCACCACCACGGGCGTGGATCATTCCATGGCTCGACATGGGACCTCCAGCAGGGACCACACCATGCCCGTGTTTCCCCACCACAGCCAGGTCCTCACCACTACTTAATCGTGGACCACCAATCCATCATGGTTCTCACCACACCAACCGTGACTGCACTACTTAATCGTGGTTTTCATTAATATTTTATTATTAATTTTATTTGGTTCGAATTTTCTATTTAATTTTATTTTTTTTTTAGTTTTAAGATTTTTATATTTACTTTTCTATTTCGTTAAGAAATTTTTGTTTTAGTTTGTTTAATTTTTTTAGCTTTCTTACTTGTTAAGAAAGTTATGTTAAAGTTAGTTTATTTTTTTTAGCATTAAGAAACCTTTTTTTAAGCCTATTTAAATATAGGTTTAGACTCTTATAAGATATTCAATTTTGATTAATAATATTCTTTTTCGTTTAAATAAAGAGGTGATCCTCTTTTGTTGGCGAATTCCCCCTCTCCTTCGATTCTCTCTGCCCCCTTCTATTCTAACCTCACGCATAGAAGGTTTTTAGTGCTCATCCCGCTGCACCGCCTGTGTCAGTTGGTATCAGAGTACTAGATCTATGGAGGGACGTTGTGGTCGTGGTCATGGATGTGACAGACAGGTTTCGATTGAAGAAGTTGCACCCCAGGATCAAAGTACCTGCGAGCTTATCGATCTACAAAGACCAATCATAGAGTTATCTCGGAGATCCATGAATGGTTGTCATGGTCATGGTTATGGACGTGATCGACAGGTTCCGATTTAGGAAGCCGCACCCCAGGATCGATATTCCTAAAAGACCATCAAGGATCTACAGAGACAAGTCGCAGAGTTATATCGGCGATTGCGATTCATAGATGATCGTCATGGTTGTGATCATGGTCGTGACTAGCAGGTTCCGATTGAGGAAGCCTCACCCTAGGATCGAAGTTTCCAAGAGATCATTAAGAATCTACGAAGAAAAAATGAAGCGTTAACTCGGTGTGTAACACTGCGAGAACTCGAGGTATCTCTTCGACGCTCTAAAATTCTACGTCATCAAGAATATTGTGGTTGTAAAGAATGGTATGAAGACTCTATCTACGATGATGATGAAGACATATAAGATTGTATCTATAATGAGGAAATTGAAGACTCTATTTATGATAATGATGAAAACATGGAAGATTTTATCTACGATGAAGAAATTGGAGAAAACACAGAAGACCCTGTCTATAATGATGATAACATTGATGAGGTAATGGGCGACCCCATCTACGAGTATGACGATGACGAAGTATTTTGTGAAGATGACCATGAAACATTGTTTAATCTCTCTTTCAAGGAAAAAATGAAGCGTGCTTGGTTGATGACGATAAGCGCCCATATTGGAGGATAAAATATTGTACTAGCACCCCAACAAGAGAATTTCACTCCTTTTGGATCATGTCTACCAAACCGGAACTCGAGGACGAGTTCTTTCAATTTTGGGAGTCTGATGCAGGCACATCCATCATAATACAATATGCTCATACCCCTTAACCTGAGTATGTATTATTTTGGACTAAAACAGGGCATAATGGTGCTAGTGGATGAAAGAGAAAACAAAAGTTCTTATGCCAAAGAAGAGGATGACACTGGTTCGAACTCGAGGACGAGTTATTTTCAACCCCGGGTGACTGATGCAGACACATCTAACAGTCTAATCAACTTTTATCTCGTGATGCAACTTTGCCTTCTTTAAAGCCATAACGAAGAGCAATTGGGCCCTAAAACAAGGATTTCAATACCCCCATGGCCCCTTGATATGAATATGCTTCATTCTGGAATGGAACAAGGCATAAAGGAGTCCCTAGAGGTCACCACAGCCTACCTGTGGTCACCATCACGGACGTGGATCATTCCATGACTCGACACAGGACCTTTAGTAGGGACCACACTATGACCATGTTTCCCCACCACAGTCGTGGTCCTCACCACGACCTAACTGTGGACCAGTCGACGACCATGGTTCCCACCACAGCCTAACCAAACCACGACCATGGCGCGCTGTCGCTGCTATTGAGGATTTCTTTAATATTTTATTATTAATTTATTTGGTTCGAATTTTCTATTTAATTTTATTTTTTTTTTAGTTTTAAAATTTTTTTATTTACTTTTCTGTTTTATTAAGAAATTTTTGTTTTAGTTTGTTTATTTTTTTTAACTTTCTTGTTAAGAAATTTATATTAAAGTTAGTTTATTTTTTTTAGCATTAAAAAATCTTCTGTTTTTAAGCCTATTTAAACATAGGTTTAAGCTCTTGTAAGATATTCAATTTTAATTAATAATATTCCTTTTTGTTTAAATAAAGAGGTGATCTTCTTTTGTTGGCGAATTCCCCCTCTCCTTCGATTCTCTCTGCCCCCTTCTATTCTGACCTCACGTATAGAAGGTTTTTAGCGTCACCTCACTATTTTGCTTGCGTCAACTTCTCCGTTGCCAAGTATTTATATTTGGACTTTCTCAATCAAGTCTCTGCTCAACCTTGACTTACTTGACTTGTCGATTAATAACTCTATATGACTACCGATGTCCTATGCCATCTAGTTATACGTATTATCAAACATCAAAACTCTATTCGAGTCTCACTCGAGCTTAGTCAACCTTGCCGAAAGGGTGATTGCACTAACAATCTCTCCCTTTTTATTGTTTTATAATATCTTTAAGTTAGGCTATCCCATAAGCCCAACTTGCCTCTTATTATGTCAAAGTATAATGAAGGTTTCCTAACTTAAACCCTTTATTTCTCCCCCTTTGGCACATATCAAAAAGTCTCTCATCTTCCAATGAGATCTTTCATTCTTCCCTTTTTTTAATCCTTCATCTTTAATCCCATTTATTCTTAGTGATAAAACATTTATCACTAAATAAAAAGCAATTCTTCATTCTCCCCCTCCTTAAAAATCATCCATCATATCTAGATGGATAATCTCCCCCTAAAGGCTTGCTCCCCCTTGACCATTGCACCAACAATGCCCTTGGAGAGTTCCTAAGTCTATAGGAAATCTAAACTTCAACAAATAAGGATAAAAGTTCAAACTTGAACTTTAACCTCTCTTAAAATTTGATTGTTACCCTAATTAACTTTCCAATTCATTTTCAATGAATATCTCATCCTTCCAATGCTTGTCTAAGCATATCATAGGGTTAGGAGTGGTTAGGGTACTTAGGGTTTCCGATAAATAGCTAAATAGACATTGTTTAGCCAAAATCAGTATCATCAGTCGACTATGTCAGTGAATAGTCGACTGAAACCTTCACTAATCGACTGGCTACAATAACAGTCGACTGGTTTCGACATTTTCAGAAATCAGTTTTTCAGTTGAAATTCAGAAATGCATAAGTAATTTTGCGGTTTTCGAAATTTTTTTAAATTTTATACACACAAATAATTTTATATGAAAATACCTATTATTTTTTCAAAAATGATACAGAGTTCAAAACCATTGAAACTTTAAATGTTTTTTTTTAACTTGTATCAATATTCTTAATGGTGATTGCTGTCAAAAATAGACTTCGCTAAGGTTTTCTAAAATGATTTTAAAATTATTTTCAAATCTTATTTTCAATCATGATCAATGGGCTAAGTGTACATGACTTGTACATTAGCTTTCCTCATGATTTATTTATGTCATATTATGAGTTTGAGTTCATTTTGATGCAACATCTAAGCACCATGAACTTAACTCATTTTCCTAACATCTCAATGTGTCTAGAGTGTTTCAATACACACATATGTCATCCTATGATTTTTGTGAGATGTGAATTTTGCTCTTTTCTAAACTAAGGGTTCATGCATTGTTATCTAGGCATATCCAATTTGACTTCCTTACCTAGGATGTCAAATAATGTCATTTGTCCCCAAATTCAATTTAATAACCTTAATGCATGAATTATGATCATGGTATAAATGATGTGTATAATTTAAAATATTGCTAATGATATATGATGTCATGACATTATAAAAATAATTTAAGTATTAGCATGATATTTTAAATAATCATATGATACATAATGTCGTGACATAGAGTATGACAAATAAAGCATGACAAATTATATAATAGAAAGGTATATCAATATCTAAGTCTTAAATCAAGTTGTCATTTTCTAAAATTATATCAAATACTCAATTTGACATAATGACGTGCCAACTCCCCCGAGTGCGCCGAAGCCCAACTTGACACACTATTGAGTCTAACCTAATTGTGCCAATTATAATCAATTTTCAACCTTTCTTTATTTTTATTGGCACACCTTAAAATCCTTTAGGATATAATTCTAAATCCATTTTTAAAGTATCACTATACCTCGAAAATACTCTAAAGTGTCAACTCTACTATGATTAGATTAACTACCTTTCCATTTTAAGTTGACACACCCTATACCCATTTAGCATGAAAGGATCACACTCCTAGGAATCCAATACCTATTAGAGATTCTTGGATTTTCTAGGTATTCACTAAGGATAACCTCCCTTAATACCTTCCTAGTGACCCTTCTAGGCTTCTTGGAAACCTTAGTTATTATAGTCTCATCTAGGTTAACTCTAGGGATATCTTCCCTTATAACCTTCTTAGTAACTTTTCTAGGCTTCTTATAAGCCTTAGTCACTTTGATTTTTATCAAAGTCAACTTTATGAATGACTTCTCTTATAACCTTGATTTTCCTAGATCTAGAGCTAGTTCCATAACTATATGGAACACTATGGTAAGAGAGCTTGATTTCTTTGGACTTAGGCTTATAACCCAAACATTTCTTGTCCTTAGGTAGGTTTTGCTTCATAAAACCTAGATTTTGTCCACTAGACCCTTTAAGTATATTTTCCATCTTTTTTAGAGTCTTTTCCAATTTATTAAGCTTTAACCTCAAAATTTGATTTTCTACTTATAATATCTCAATTTTTGATTTTCCATCATATTTTTGGACATTCTTCTTCTTCCTAGACATATGTCTAGTCTTTTGGGGGGTATTGCCTAGGTTATTATCATTCTTTCTATCATTTGTCAAATTAGGTCTACCATTAGAGATACTAATATTTTTCTTAGGTAGGGTATTATTTGAGCTAATTAGTCTAGAATTGTCCTTAGTTCTAATTTCATGATATTTAACATCTAAACAATAAAACTTATGTTTTTTATCATTTAAAACTGAAATTGCATTATAATATGATACCTTAGGCCTCGACTTTAGGAGCTTCCCCTACACTTGAGCTATCTACCTTGTCTTTCCTAGGGTGTCTCCCTCTTGGACATTGACTCCGATAGTAGCCTTTCTCATTGTATGAGAAGCACACTATATGCTCTTTGCCTTTTCGCATTGGGACTTCGACTCCTTAGACTTCTTCTTAGCCTTTAGTATTACTTGAGTCTTCTTCTTGACTTTACTTGGACATTTACTCTTATAATGTCCCTTTTTCCTACACTCAAAGCAAATTATATGATCTTTATTTTTAACAATTGCATTTGAGTTACCTTTAATGGTAGAGTAGACATGAGCTTGCTTCATCACTCCCGGATGTAGAAGGCTCCTCCTCTTGCTCCGACATTGAAGATCTATCCTCCTCCTCAATCATAGAGATGAAGACTTCTTTAACTTCGGATGTTGAGCACCTCTCAACCTCCGAATCTTCAAGCTCTTGAGATGTTGAGCTTTTTTCTTTAGACTCCTTCTGTTGTACTAATGTCGGTTCTTCATGAAGCTTAGCAAGTTTTCTCCATAAATCCTTGACATCTTGATAATTATCTATTCTACACAATAGGTCATTAGGAATTAAATCAACCAAGAATTTTATTACCTTCTCATTTGTTTTGAATTTTTCAATTTGCTCCTCAGTCCATTTGCTCCTTTTGAGAATCTTTCCCTTCTTGTCCGTAGGAGCTTTAAATCCATCTATTAAGATGAACCAATCTTCAATCTTCATTTGAAAATACGTCTCAATCCTTGTCGTACATTGACCAAATCCTTATACTCCATAGAATCCGTAGGGAGGTGGTACTCAGATGTCGTATTCTAGTCCATCGGTGAATTCCATCTTCCTCTAGCTGTGCTCTCTTAGCGATTAGTCCGTAGAAGAACGACTTCGCTCTGATACCAATTGTTGGGACCTTAATGTGTGCGGAGGGGGGATGCATACATTCGTTCGATCTCACTCGTGCTTATCTATAAGTTGTAAGCGCAGCGGAAATAAATAGCAAACAAACATAACTCACAACATCGATTTTACATGGTTTGGAATCCTAATTCCTATTTCACGGTCGAACTCTCCTAGCAATAGATCCCACTATTTCTTTCTCCTTCTCGGACACTTCCAGAGGTGGAGAAACTTTTTACAAGAGCTTTACAACAAGGAGAAACAAACAAAACAAGTGTAAAGAAACAAATGGAACACAAATGAAATGAAACACTTTTATACAAAGAGGCTTTTGCTTGATTGCTTGTTGGTTGATGTGGAATGCTTTTAAAGATCTGGAATGTAACAACACTTCCATTTAAAATCTCCTAAGAATCGACTGTTGGAAATCCTCCCGTCGTTCTCCTTTTATAAGCTGCGTCGGGATGGTTTTTCGCCGATCAGTCGACTGGTCTTACCCCCAGCTGACTGGTTACTAGACCGTTGTGTCACAACAACATGATCCACGTCAGATTATAGCTGATCAGTCGACTGACATGACCCATTAGTTGACTGTTAAGCCATCGGTCGAGTGGATCAGTCGACTCAGAAATATTCTGTGTTCTGTCTACTTAAAGTCAGTCGACTGCCTAAACCAGCAGTCGACTGCCTGAGCACCTAAGCTATCCCGATTGCCCGCGGTCAGTCGATTAGGACAAGCCACCAATCGACTGCCCGAGCACTAGTCAGATTTTCCCAAGTTGCAGTCGACCGAGCACCAACTCGGGCCAGACTTCCCATCACCCGACCACTCAATCAGTCGACTATCAAATAATCTGTGCGATTATTTTGACACGGCAATCGACTGGACCAAGTCCCAGTCGATTGGTAAACCTGTTTAGCCCATCAAGTATGATCCTCTCATACTTGACACTTATTCATAGCTTAGACCCAAGCCTTTAAGCTACTTCTATAAATCTCGCGCCTTTGGTTTGAGTTCACAACTCCTCACCCTTGTACTAGCCTTCAAGCACTTCCTTCGGCTTTGTCATGCTATCGGGTACCCTTAGTCTAGACCTAAGCCTTCAAGCTACTTCCATCAGCCTCATGCTCTCAGGCTGAGTCCACGACTCCTCACCCTTTGCGCTATCCTTTAAGTACTTCCTTCGACTTTGTCATGCTATCGGGTCTATCTTTACCAAGAGGCCGTGCCTTTGGGACTTTCATTGCCAAGTCTTCATACTTAGACTTTCGCTGTCAAGACTATACACTTGGACTTATATGACCAAGACTACACACTTGGGCTTTTCCTTGTCAAGTATTCATACTTGAACTTTCCTTGCCAAGTCTCTCTTGCTAATAATCCATTCTTGGACTTCTCTATTGCCAAGTATCCATACTTGGACTTTCTCTTGCCAAATCTCTAAACTTGGACTTCCCTTGTCAAGTCTCTAAACTTGGACTTCCCTTGCCAAGAATTCATTCTTGGACTTCTCCATTGCCAAGTATCCATACTTGGACTTTCTCAGTCAAGTCTCCAGTCAATCTTGACCTACTTGACTTCTCGGTTAACAACTCCATATGACAACTGATGTCCCATGCCATCTAGTCATATGTATCGTCAAATCTATTGTCAAACATCAAAACTCTACTCGAGTCTCACTCGAGCTTGGTTAATCTTGACTAAAGGGTGACTGCCCAACAATCTCTCCAACAAATACAACTTGTCATTTGCATTTCTTGGTCCAAAATCATGACCTCTATGCACTCTATCATATTACTAATTTATTATTCCTATGTGCCTATTCAGGTCTCCTCCTATTAGAATTTTCTCGTTTATCGAAATTTTTTTGTGCTACCTCATCAAAATCTTTTTAAAATCTTTTTTTTTATCTTCGAGGTGTATATATATTAATTATATTAATAGTTACTTTTGGTACCACTATCTTTTAATCTATAATCCAATCTCCCTTACAAACTATTACTAGTTCATCTCTTAACAAATTATCTATAATAATATTTATTCCATTTTTTATTTTACTCTTTTCCTTATATCATAACTTAAAATCTAATTTCTCTATCATTTTTACCTTCTCCCCTACTCATTTTATCTCTTGTAAGCAAAAAATATTAATCCTTCTAATTATCATATCTACTATCTTCGTTGCTTTGCCAATGAGCATTCCTATATTTCAAGTTTTAAATTTAAGACAATTGATATTTCTATAATGTTTGTTCTTATTCAATTCAAGATACAAGAATTCTTGTATATTTAACACTTCACATAAGTTTCCATAGATAAGGGCATATAGCGGTCCTTACCGTGACATTCCAGTCGAACCATGCATTTCTTTGAGGTAACGACCAAGAATTAACACAATAGTTTGATGTATCCATATATAACACTTGCCTTTGTTTGATGTGGGCTAGTAATCTAATACAATTCTCCTCTTTTGTCTAGGCTCAGGATCGACTATAATAGAGTTTATTCATATTTAGAATGAAAAAATTAAATCCATGTGAAATGATTATAGTCATTAATGAAAGTACAAAGTATTGTATTCAACATGTGAAGTAAGGTGTAATACCCAACCTATCACTATGTATCATGTCAATAGTGTGGTTTATATTTGGATTGTGAGTGCGAAATGATAAGTTTTAGTTTTTGTCAAACCTATAAGAGTTGCAATCAAATTGAATGACACTAAGAGATGGTGATTCTTTATTCTCAAGTAAATCTGATTTTAGCAAACCTCGGAATACATTAGAGTTTGGATGGCCGAGATGTTTATGTCATGCTTGGTAATTAACATGAACAGTATTATAGGTGATAGAAGCAATGTTTAAAATTTTGAGCCAGGCTGAAATTTTGACTTATGATCGGACCAATATGGGTTGTATCGTGCTATGCCAATACAATTTCAGTAGTTTTTAAAATATAAATATATTAATTAAAAATATTTTTTTAATATTTGATTATTATAAATATTTATTATTGAGTTACCTTTGAGACATTGAAAGTTAAATTCAAATTTTGATATTATCTCGTAAAATGTTTAATATTTATGGAATAAAAGTTAATTTAGAATTAGTTAAGTTCTACCAAGCAAGTAAATATAGCGGGATGGTAGATTTAAATTTAATTTAATTTATATGTTTTGGTCAATTTAAAATTAAATTAATATATAATAATTTAATTCATTGTAGCATATTTTATAAAATTAAAAATTATATTATATTTAATTTTTATATTTTTAATAATCTATTTTTTTTATCTAAAAAGGTTTATTTATCTATACTTTTTAGATAAATAGAGGAAAAAATATCCATCCTTTAAAAGGGATTTTTTTTCATGAATAGATAGAAAAAAAATTAACTATTGGCAAAGTGGTAAAGAAGATTTTTCCCCTCATTGTTTACCTTGTGGAAGGGTAAAGAAGAAAAAAAAAAATAATGTAGGAGAAAAAAATTAACAAATAAAAGAATTAAAAGAAAAATTAAAAAGGAATTTAAATTAATGGTTAAAAATAAAAAATAAAAAATAACTAATAAATAAATTTTTTAAAAAGTAAAAAATGTAAAATAAATTAAAGAAATTTATAATTTTTTTAAAAAACGTAGAGATAGCTACAACCTCCGCGACACCGCAGCATTACACATGCCGCGAGGACGTGATCGTCTTTGCGGCCTCGCGGTGGGCGCAAGGAGGTCGTAGTTATCTTTCCAACATTGTGTTGGTGCCGATCCATAGGAGGAACGAAAAATTCCACTCATATCGATGGACATGTCACTGTATTTAATTACTCGGATAGAAAATTGAAACATAGAGATAAGGGAAACTGAGCAGGAATAAATGCCCTACTTTAGGCCTGTTGTTCTTGTTTGTTGATCCTGCGCAACACAATCAGATTTAGAAAATTCCACTTTACAAGCATTGTTAACTAAGTGACCGATAGAAACAAAATGCGATAAGGCCAAGAGAGACAAAAACATTGGTTAGAGAAGGAGAAACATCACGGTGGCCATAATAGGTGAAGAGTTTCCATCATATGTATAAATGTTGAGATTTCCAGAATATTTGTTTATATCAGTGAGGAAATTACATTGTTTGTTATATGATGGGAAGCTATGGAATCAAAGGACCAAGGAGATGAAGTAGAGAAGGATTCTAAAGCCGAGAATACAGAAAAATGATCATTTGTTGAATCATTTCAGTGGTTTCAGGTTGAACAGGAGTAGGAGCACCTCGTGTTACATGTGCTACATCCACATATCCACCAGTACTAGACTGAGGGACGTTCACAGAACCACCAGTACTAGAAGAACCGAGGCACTATATGCTGTTTTAGATCTCCTGGGTGGTCAAGTAGGACATTCCCTGACGATATGGCCATCCTTTTTGCAGTTGTTGCATAATATTTTGAACAATTTAAAGCATAGTGGCCAATTCCTTTGCAACAAAAGCATTGAATGGTGCTCATGCCCCTGCCTTTTGGCTTGCCTTGAGCTGCATAAACCATAGGAGCAGAAGTGGATTTACGTTGTTCCATGTTGGTTTGGGTGAGAAGTTGCTGCTTTTCATGAAACAAATCATTGAGGCATGCATCCAAGGAAGGGACGGTTCTTGGTTCAAAGATTGGACATGCTGCCTTCAAATTCAGATCTCAGTTTCATAAGAAATTGATCCCTTTTAGTAGTTCCATGGACAAATTGAACACAACTAAGACCTTCGGAAGGCAAGAAGCAAGGTAGCATAAACTGTATCATCCAGCCCATGAAACCAGGATAAAAACTAGAAATAGCGAGACTGCTCTGTTGGAGAGTAGCTAGTTCATGTTCAAGCTGTAACCAACGAGCAGTGTTACATAGTCTGTGGAGTTTCTTTAGGTAATTCAACATCTCTTTTTCAGTCATAAAGGGTCAAAGGTTCAAGATGATGTTGGGTTCCACAGATTGTAGAATCCATGCCATGATTTGAGCATCCGTAACCTCCCACTTGGCATGCTCATCCTTGTTTTTATCTTTGTCAAGAACAGGGTTGCTGCCATCAATGTGGCCCTATAAATTCTTGCCTGCGGCGAATATCTTGAAAGCGGAATGTCCATGCTGAGTAGTTTTTGCCATTAAAACAAATCAAGAAGGCATCATACTTATCTGAAGACGTAAGGCTGAGAGAACTTATCAAGAATAAGTAAGAACAAGTGACATGTTAGGATGCATAATGGAGGCTTTGATACCATAAACAATTTTTGAGAGTTTTGAGCTGAAAAAAATGAAAAAATTGGAGTTTTGAGTAGAGAAAGTTTCCTCTCTTTGAGGAGAATTCTCCTTACATTGCCATCGTGCATAGTTTAAAATCTCGACCCGTCCCGGGTGAAACGGGCGGAATTTATCATTCCGGCCGTTGTCCAACACCGATACAGATGGTACCAATGGCCACAGGACCTCGCGTGACCATCGTGGCCTCGCGCGCTATGCGGGGGCCGCCGCGGCGTAGCGCGGCCTCTGCGTTGGCCGCAGCGGCATCGCACGACCTCCGCATTGGCTACGACAACGTTGCGCGACCTCCACATGGAGCACGGCGGCTCCGTAGGGGGGCGTGGGAGAGCGCGACAGCGGAGTTGCACGGTGATTTTAATAATCAACTTCCCAAACTATAGTTCAACTATATGAAAAAATAAATAAAACAATTAAAATTTAATAAATTTATCTTATTAATTTAAAAATATTAATAAATTATTTTTAAATTTATTTTATTAATTTATATATTATGAATAATAATTTTATTATTATTAAATTTTATTTTATTTTTTAATCCTATTTAAATTATTTTTTTGATAATTTTCTTTCCATAATTATTTTTTCTATTTTTAATAATTAAATTAAAATTTTCATTTTTATATTTAAAAATTATCGAAATTTACCAATACAACACGATATGATATCGAAACCGTATCGTTCCGATCGTGGACCGAAACTTCAATATGGGTCGAAATTTTAAACCTTGCTATCATGCAAGTTGATAGCCTTTAAAACCCTATACAAACCTGCAAAAGGTAACCTGACATCTATATCCTAATTAATAAAATATTTCTAAAATCAGAAAAATTGTACCATGTATGTAATTTGTCGGCATTAATGGCCAGCTAATGCATAAAATCTGCTGGCTTTAATTGACCAGATAATACATAAAATCAGCCTGCTTTAAATATGCATATAATTTGCACCTTAAATGACCTGCTAATTCCTTTGACAAATATGACAACTATCTAACACACTGCAAAATAAATGTCTTAAAGAAGTCTCACAATTAGAAAAGAAAGGTGTGACTCTCTAAGATGCACAACAAGAATAAAGAAAATGAAGGTTTTAAATCTTGTTCTGAGCTAGGTGTCAGGGTTTTAGTTCCTAACCGAAACAAGATATTTCAATGTCGTGCCTTGCCAAAAATGCTGCATGGTGCCAAAATCACAAACACCTAGGAGAAAGGAATTGAAGAGGAGTGGAAAGAAAAGGAAGAGGATTCGAAAGGAAAAAGAACATAATATTCTAATGGCCTAACCTCATTCAGCAGTTGCCTTAGGGAAGCTTGTTGATCCTTGGACAGCTTGAGAAAGTCTTGGGCAACTTCGTTGTCTCAAACAGGTTGTGGAACTTCATCGGCATCTTGGAAGTTCACAAAAGCTTCAATGTCGTCTAGGAGGTTATGGAAGCTTCGTTGTTGTCTCGGACAAGTTGTGGAATCTTTATCAGTCTTGGACAAGTCAAGGAAGCTTCGTCATCATCTCTATAGGTTAGGGAAACTTCATTGTCATCTCAGACATGGCACAAACTAGAGGACAGATTGAGGAGCATTACTGCACTTGATGGTCGGATAAAAGTCATCTCATGAAAAGTAATTAGGTCATAGTTTATTTCATGAATTGAGCAACTCAAAGTCTTTGAATATTTTTATAAGAATAGATTTGACAACGTCTTGCTGACTTGAAATTTGTATGGTGTTGCATCCTTAAATTTCTTTTATATTGCAGCCGAGTCGTGTGCGGTTAACTACCTTGATGGAATCCCAAATATCTAAGGATCCATTCCAACCAAAAAAATCTTTTATATTTGGAAGGATGCATTTTTATTATTTTTATTTTTATTTGCTTTGAACCACAATTATTAGTTGAAAGTAACGTATTGGACATGAAGTCTACTACCTGACTGTGTTTATATATGCCTTACAGATTGTTGGTCTTCGACTCCTCATGTCAAGCAATGGTATGCAAGTCTTATTCTGTAATTAATTTAGGTTACTTGTTTTGTGATATACTTTCGTTCTTTCAAAACTATAAATGATGTGTATACGTAATCTTTCCATTTGCTCATCATATATATTTTGAAATTTGAAAAAGGATGATATATAGTCTGAAAACACTATCGTGTAAACACAAGTCTGATATTTTAGTACTTATTAGTTGATTTTTGTCTTCCTTAGTTTTCCAAATTGGCCAATTCCAATCCAGATTGGCCGAGCTCAATCAATATCAGCCTTTGCAACTCCAATTTCATCTGATAAGTCACATATCATTGATGAAGATATTGTTCAGCAAAATCATATAGATTTAAAAGAAAGGGTAAAGAAGCAGTATCAAAGTTATGTAACTTTGGAATCATTAAAGTATAAGAGAAATCATTTGGTTCTGATGAAATACTCTAGTTCTTGAAGGTATTGTTTGACTTAATGAGGGATCACTAGATTTGTTTTTTCGGTGAAATCCTTTTGAAAATATCAAAAATAAGAAGAATACTAGAATTAGACTGGGAAAAAGAAAATTAATTGCAAGTGAGAGGTGGAAATGAATGATTGACCTATTTTCCTTCTACCCAAGGAAGTTATAAAATGTATTTGTGCTAAAGTGTTTTAGTGTGTGTGGTGTGGGTGTGTTGTGGCTCCTAAGTGAGGCACATGTCCCTAAATATAATAAATTTTAATTTAATTAACTATTTAATTATGCCAAAACCATTCTATTAGAGTACCAAAACTTCAATACAGAATGAATGATACAATACTTTAAATGTTACTCCATCCAATGCGTGACACTTTTTTGGTATTAGCAAAGGTGTATTTAATAGTACAAATGCTTGTAATATTTTTTAAATTATTGCTTCGAAATTTAAATTGAAGTGATATAGGTATTTAGAAGTAAACAAGCTAAGTGGGTGAGGATTATAGGATTAAAATGCATTTGAATTTTTCTTGCTATGCTTGGAAGTCTGCTGAGTGTTGGCACAATAAAACATTGTAACCACATTGTTCTATATGGAGATTGAAACCTTGACATGGTATAGAATTTTAAGCCTTGTTCATTGACTCAAATTTTGTAGCGAGCTGAGTGGTAATGTCAAAATATAACTTTTTAGTTGAGCACTCATTGACACACTTCGTCAACAGTAATATTAATTCAAATAATTTTTGTTACTTGTTTTGTAGCTTGTTTTCTTCGAAATTCTAATTCAATTAATTATAGCATTCGTAAATAAACAAGTTGTATGGAAGAAAATTGTAGGAGGAAAACTTAAATGAATTCATCTCCACTCATATTGAATTAAAAATTAGTAAAATCATTTATAATTCAATCTTATTAATGCATAAAGTTTAAGTGAATGATGATTAAGTAAAACTCATTTGAATTTATTTTGGCATGCTTTCACAGGTGTTGAAGTATGTCTAGTTTCAATAATATGTAGTATGTTTAAATTTATTTGACTATCTAATAGTTATATTATTATTCTATAAGGAATAAATGAAGTAGAAGATGATTGAAGGCATACAATGTATCTAAATTTGTTTATTTTGATGCATATCAAAGTATGGTGAATGCCAACATAATACAATGCTAAAATAGTATCATACTTTCTAGGATCAAAGTGTTAATATGAAATAATACTTAAGCTTTGCCCTTAAATATGCAGTTACCATTCTCTTTTTCTTCCTCCTCCATCCACATCCCATTTGCCACCAGCATTGTTCATCAACATTTTGGTAGGGACCATCAAACTCCAACTTGATAAATTGAAACCTAATCCTATTCACTAATTAAGGAGATCATTTTCACATAGCTCTTAAGTCAATCTCACAAATTTACCTCGTCGACTAGAAATGGTTGGGACCATTGACATCGCTAGGGGAGGGGGGGGGGGGGGGGGCGGTGAGTCAATTGTGATTCTTGATTTCTTGTTTATCGTGCTCATCTACAAGATGTTAATCTTGTGAAAAATAAAAATAAACAAATACCAGACAAAGACACAAGCACAACACCTTCATTTTACATGATTAGGAACCCTCGATTTTTACTCTATGGCCTAACATCTTAGTGATAGTCCACTATCTTTTCTCCTTCTCACATACTTTCCAAAAGCGGAGAAACCTCTTATAACACTGTTGGGGATTGGTGGTGCGCTAGAGGAGGGGGGTGGGTTGAATAGTGATTTTTCGATTTCTTCGATTGCGTTCATATGCTCGTCTACAAATGATTAGTAATATGCAACAGAAACATAAGCATACACAATATAAACACAAACAAAAGAATCACAACCACAAGATGAGATTTTACGTGGTTCAGAATTAGGGTTCCTACTCCACGGCGGCGCTATAGTGATCTACCCTCACTATGGACCTCTCCTTCTAACTATGATATCGGAGGTGGAGAAATCTCATACAAATTCTTACAACAATAAGAAATACAACCAAATACACTAAGTAAATCGAAATATAAGTAAAAACACTTGACAAATGAGCTTTGATTGCTTTGGATAGCTTGGAAGGTCTGGAAAGCATCAACTTATCCTCTTCAAGATCACTAAGAATCGACTTTTATCTCCTCCCCATCGTAACTCTCCAGTCGACTGATCTTACCTAGTAGTCGACTGGTCACAGTACCGTTGTCTCACAACGGCTTAATCCATGTCAAATTAAGTCGAGCGATAGCTCGACCTAGCAAATGATCACATAGCACGATCATTGTCATAAGCCGCCAATGATCATTATAGCCAACAATCGATCGCTCAACAATCGCGAGTCCACTAGCTCTCGCCGACGCCCATACATGGAAATCGATCGCTAGTAGCTATTCAATGCTAAACCCTAGCGCAATGACTACCGAGCCAGATCGCTATGAGCCTCACGACTACATAGTCATCGACTTGTCATAATCCCACCACCGCTCGAGTCAACTAGGCTCCCGTGTGCAGATTCGTCGACCGTTCACGACCTCCACTCAGAACCTCAAACAAGTATGATCCCCTCATACTTGATCGACCACCCTTAGCCTAGACCTAAGTCTTCTAGCCACCTTTATCAGCCTTACGCCCTCAGGATCCATTCGAGTCCTCCACGACTCCTTCACTCTTCGAGTTAGCCTTCAGGTGCTTCTATCGGCTATGTCATGCTAACCAGGTCTCCTTTGTTGGAGGAATCGGTGGCCGACTAGAGAGGGGTGGATAACCCAAATCACGTGTACGGTGGAATTCGTTTGTTCGTTGAATGTCGCTTGTCTACAATTCTCGTTAGCGCAGCGGAATATACAATAATGAAAACACAATAAGAATACAAGCACACGACACAAGATATACGTGGTTCGGAACCTTAGGGTTCCTACTCCACGGGTGAGCTCAACGAGCTTGTGTTATGCGCACGACACTAACAACACTCCTCGACAACACGTCGGGGGTGGAGAAACCTCGTACAAGCAATTACAACGGTAATATAAAAATACAAGCAAATACAAAGAACACAAATGAAATCTTTGCACAAATGACTTTGATTACCTTTGCTTGTTGCTTGCTTTGGTTTGACTCTTGAAGGTTTGGAATGCAGCAGCAATTCCCCTCCAAAATCTTCCCAAAAACTCTTGTTGAAATCCTCCCCTAAGCTCCTTTTATACTTGCCTCGGCCGATTTACGATCACGACCGCCGCGACCTTCCAATGATCACACTGCAGCGTTGTCTCACAATACCGAATCCACGCTGGCAAAACCCAACAGATAACCATCACCGATCGGTAACCCCATCACGAAAGTGTTCTGCGGATCACTCGACCGAAAACAATTCAGACTGACCGCTTCGATCACCGACCGATCTCCATCATCACCGATCGATGCGCTGCAATGATCGCTCTCCTCGCGATCGTTAGGCCGACTGTCACGAACATCGGCCGAGTCCAATCGACGAGAGTACCGATCGTATAATACCGATGATGTCGTAAACCTCAAACACTAAGTTGCTGAGCATCCGATCGGTAAACCTCAAACACCACGTTTGAGCATCCGACACTCAATCTTAACCACTTGGCTAAGTCCACCTCATCCTCTCATAGAGTTCCCCACCGAAGCTCTCTTCCCTTGGCCTACATCCCTCGAATGCACCAAGCACACAACTTCGCAATGTCATCCTTCGCGTCTCTTGCCCTCGAAGTATGCTTCCCTTGGGCCTCACTCCATTCGCTCCCCAAAATCTCTTGTTGGGCCTCCAAAATCTCCCAAAAAAACTCTTGTTGAAATCCTCCCCCAAGCTCCTTTTATGCTTGTCTCGGGCTGATTTCACGCCGATCAGTCGACTGCTGCTGTAGGCGTTGTCTCACAACGACCGAATCCACGTTGGCAAAAACCCAACGGATAACCATCAGTCGACTGATCCTACCCATCAATCGACTGGTAACCCCATCAGTTGAGTGCTCGGCGCGATCACTCGGCTGGAAAACATTCTCGTCGAATTCCGATCACGATCGATCTCCATCATCATTCGATCGATGGCGTCGGCGATTATTGCCCTCCTCCCGGATCGTTAGGCCAGAACTTTGTCAGTCGAACACCGGTCGAGTCCAATCGACCTATACCAGTCGACTGGTACCTATACCAGTCGACTGATGTCGGATAAAACCTCAAACACCAAGTTGTTTGAGCATCCAACCGTCGAGTAAACCCTCAAACACCACGTTTGAGTATCCGACACTCAGTTTTAGCCACTTGGCTAAGTCCACTTCATCCTCTCATGGAGTTTCCCACCGAAGCTCTCTTCCCTCGGCCTACGTCCCTCGGATGCACCAAGCGTACGGCTTCGCAATGTCATCCTTCGCGTCTCTTGCCCTCGAAGTATACTTTCCTTGGGCCTCACTCCATTCGCTCCCCGTCCGGCGGTCCCTCGGATGCACCAAGCGTATGACTTCGCAATGTCATCCTTTACCAACTCAAGGACCCCGAGCCTAGTGAACTTGCCAAGTCCTCAAGACTTCCCACACCAAGCCTCAGGCTTGGATTTTCCATGCCAAGCCCCATGCTTGGACTTTCACCGCCAAGGCTACACACTTGGACTTACGTGGTCAACCCATGTTGGACTTTCCAACACTAAGCCCTATGCTTGGATTTTCCCAACACCAAGCCCCATGCTTGGACTTTTCACCACCAAAGCTACACACTTCGATTTACGTGGTCAATCCATGTTGGACTTCCCATGACAATCCCATGTCATACGTTTTGTCTAACATCAAAATATAGTTCGAGTCAAACTCGAGTCCTGGGCCGATTGTACTAACAATCTCCTCATTTTTTATGTTTGACAAAACCTCAAACTCAAGTATACCAATTATCCACAATTGACAATTCTCACATCCCAATGAGAATTCCAACTATCCCAATTGATAACTTCTCCTCCTTTTTGACATACATCAAAAAGGTCCTCTCCAAGGGTATGAATGTCTCATATTCCAATGAAATCTTACAATCTCTCTCTTGGAGGAACAAACATGCCTACAATCTTCCTAGTGATAAGTCCCATATCACTTAAGAGAGGCAATCCCAAATTTTCCTTCCATGAGGAAAAATACACATCCATCTTCCCATGATGGATACCTCCCCCTAAAGGCTTGCTCCCCCTTGACCATTGCACCAACAATGTCCTTGGAGAGTCCCTAAGCCAATAGGAATATTTAAACAATCAAAATTATGACACACGTTCAACATTGAACCTCCATGCACCTTAAATTGATACTCACCCTAAACACTTCTCCTAATCCATATCCAATGGATTTTCACCATTTCTAATGCTCTGTCAAGCATGCCCTAGGGTTAGAAGTGGTTAGGGAACCTTAACCTAGCTGAACATGGGCCTAACAAACCTTGTTTACTCGAAATCAGCATTATCACCTGCCTCTTCAGTTTACTAGTCGATCGCTATCCATGGCGATCGATAATCGCAAATGCTTTAATTTTTCAGAATTGAAATTCCGAAAATCATAAGTAAATATACATAGGTTGAAAATTCATGAAAATTCATATGTATATTACTTATAACAATCATTATGGGTGAAAAATATTAGAAAATTATTTTACCCACAAAATAGTGAGATTGATACAAAGTTCAAAAGTTAAGAAAAACTTCAATATTGAGTCCTCTTTGTATCACCTCATTCAATGGTGATTGCTATCAAAAGATAGACTTCACCAAGGTTTTTTAAAATGATTTTGAAATATTTTTAAAACCTTTAATTTTATTTTTCTAAACATCTCACTTGTATCTAGATGTGTGAAACACATACAAGTCAAGTTTCTAGTGAGATGTAGACTTTATTCATTTAGGGTCTTATGCAATTTACTAGGCAACACTATTTGACTCCCTTATGCATGGAATTTCAAATCATGTCATAGTCCTTAAATCATTTTATTTATGCATGAATGATGATTATGGCATAATGATATAATGATAAAAGCATGTGTCAAAATCATGATGTCATGACATGTGAATGAATTCTAAGCATACATGACATATATAAATAACCCTAAATATGATTATGACATTTTACATGATAAAAATGAATATGATGTAATGTCATGACATATGACAAGTAAAAGATAAAAGTATAAATATCTAGATTTTAGTATTAATTGTTATTTGATATAATTAAAATCCATTTTGCCATAATACAACCCATTTCCCTAGTGTGCCAAAAACCCAAAATGGCACACTATGATCTCTAAATCTAAAGTGTCAATTTTAATTAATTTTCAACTTCTCAAAACACATTGGCACATTCTAAAGTGTCAACTCATCATGGTTAGGTTAACTACCCATCTACTTAGGGTTGACACACCCTAACCCATCTAGCGTGAATCGATCACACTCTTAGGAACCCAATATCTATTGGAGTTCTTTGGGTTAACTAGGTATTCGCTAGAGATAACTTCCCTAGATACCTTTCTAATGACCCTTTTTGGTTTTGACACCTTAGTCATTTGAGTCTTTCCTAAGTCAAACCTAGGGGTAACTCCCCCTTTGACCTTCTTTGTGGTTACTTTAGTTTTTCTTGAGTACTTAACCACTAAACAAACATCATGGCTAGTCTTAGAGATGACTTCCCTATTAACCTTGGTTTTCCTAGACCTAAAAATAGTTCCATAATTGAATGAAACATTATGGTAGGACATAGGTTTGTGACTCAAACCTTTCTTGCCCTTGGACATTTCTTGTTTCCTAGGCCTTAAATTTTGAACATTTGACCATTTAATTGAATTTGTGATTCTTGCTAGGGTCTTCTCAAGTTTCTCAAGCCTTGACCTCCAGGCTTGGTTTTCCACCTCTAACCTTTCCAATTTTGATTTATCATTAGATTTTCGGGAATTGTTTTTCTTCTTAGGCATGTGTCTACCCTTTTTAGGGTTTATGCCTAAGTTCTCTTCTATTCTCCTAATGGACTCCTTAGGTAGGATTGGTCTAGAGTTATGGTGTCTATGTTTGTCCTTAGGTAAATCAACATGCTTGGCACCTAGACAAAAATATTTATTCTTACTAGCATGTTTTTCATTGATAATAGAAAGTGAACTAAAGTAATTTCTAGCATGCTTCTTAGTCCTAGAAATTGAAGGTGCATTAATTAAATTTACCTTAGGGTTAGCTTTGGAAGCTCCCCCTACATAAGATGTCCCTTCTTGGCCCTTCTTCCTCCCCCTAGGGCATTGCCTTCTATAATGTCCCCTTTGGTTGCATTTGAAGCACACAATGTGCTCCTTGCTTCTAATTGTGGGGACACCGACATCTTTCACTTTTGGTGCCAGTTGAGCTTTCTTCGCCTTCTTGGGACACTTACTTTTATAGTGTCCTTGCTCCCTACACTCAAAGTATATTATTTGATTTTTATTTTTAATTATAATGCATGAGTTACCTAGGGAGGTGGAAGCCTCTTGATCTTCACTTCTACCGGATGTTGAAGCTTCTTCTTGATCTTGTTCCAGGATGGAAGGCCTCTCCTCCCCCTCAATGCTAGAGGTAGAGGTTTCCACCAAGTCATCCACATCGTCGAATGTAGATGGTGATTCTTCAACATCCTCGGATCCGGATGTTAATGAACATTCTTCCTCGGCCTCCTTCTCCAATTGAGTCGGTTCGGGATGTTCATGGAATTTGACTAATTTGTCCCATAAATCTTTGGCATCTCGGTATTCACCTAGCTTGCACAAGATATGATTAGGTATTAAATCTAATAACATTTTTGTTATCTTAACCATTGTCTTGAATTCTTGCCGTTGATCTTGTGTCCATTTAGATTTTTCAATCGGCTTTCCCTCTTCGTCCCTAGGCACTTCAAAATCGCTTTCCATGATTAACATAATATCGAAATCAGTTTCGGAGTATAGCTCCATCCTTTTCTTCCACCAAGAAAAGTCTCCGTCGAATTTCAGTGGATGTATGTTGGAGCCGGTCATCTTGTCGTGCTTGTGTTTGCGGTTAGTCCTCGACAAGCTCCTTGCTCTGATACTACTTGTTGGAACGTCGGTGGCCGGCTAGAGGGGGGTGAATAACCCAAATCACGTGTACAGTGGAATTCGTTCGTTCGTTGCGTGTCGCTTGTCTACAATTCTCGTTAGCGCAGCAGAATATACAATAATGAAAATACAACAAGAATACAAGCACACGACACAAGATATACTTGGTTCGGAACCTTAGGGTTCCTACTCCACTGGTGAGCTCAACGAGCTCGTGTTATGCGCATGACACTAACAACACTCCTTTTCGACAACACGTCGGAGGTGGAGAAACCTCGTACAAGCAATTACAACGGTAATATAAAAATACAAGCAAATACAAAGAACACAAATGAAATCTTTACACAAATGACTTTGATCACTTTTGCTTGTTGCTTGCTTTGGTTTGACTCTTGAAGGTCTGGAATGCAGCAGTAATTCCTCTCCAAAATCTCCTCAAAAACTCTTGTTGAAATCCTCCCCTAAGCTCCTTTTATGCTTGTCTCGGGCTGATTTTGTCACGCCCCGAGAGCATGCCGAGCCGAAAATCAAACGAACGACACCTCCCCTGTACGTGGCAACATTTCGGGTTAATACAAGGCCCGTAGACCCACAATGACAACAATATATACAAATATACCAAACCACAACAGAATATATATATCAAAACAGCTACACACAGCGGAAACGATACCACAACAATACACATCCTACACATGCATACCGATATGACTAACACATCACAACAATACAAAACTTCGACAAAAATCCGAATATACAACATGTACATCACGAAAACTCCAAAATACAATACACAACGGACGGAAAGCCCAAATACACACGGGAGCCTCGGAGGTGAGATGAGACGATGTCAGCCGGTGATGCTCCAAGCTGTCACGAAGTCTTACTGTGCACAGCGCGTGAAAACCCAGTCCATGGGTGGTGAGTAAAACTCAGCAGGTAATAGAAAACATGTATATATATATCGAGGTTTAAAATCTATCGATATCTGAATTTTTATAACGATCTGATTTTGATATCATGTTTTTAAACATTAATATTAATTATTTGATTTTTTTTTTTAAATTTTAGTTAATTTTTAAAAAAGAATTTAAAATTTAATTGTACCTAAATTATAAATTTAGAATTTAGAATTTTAATAAAAATATATTTTAATTTTTAATTTTTATTTAATATATAAATTAATTAATAATTTATTTAATTAAATTTTACAGTTATATATATATATATATATATATATATATATATATATATATATATATTTATTTAGAAAATCAGAAATTCCATGATCGTACGATCGCCTTCCCGATCGTAACGCGATCGCTTTCCCGATCGCGCAATGATCGGCGTCCGATCGCGATCGCGATCGCTATTGCTCGATCGCGATCGGAATGCGATCGCCTTCCGATCAAGCTGCTCAGATCGTGCCGCCTCTGCGTCTCGACACCTTCTTCCGAGACGTGACGCGTTTGCTTCGTGATTCGTCGAACGAATTTTTCTGATTTCGTCCAAACGCTCAATTTAAAACTCAGATATATGTAATATCACATGTATTTCAACGACATACTCTGAGTACAACAGTATATCGATAGTATATAAATACAAACATATACCGCCTAATCTGAATGAATAACAATAAAAATGCGGACATACCGAGTCCGCACGCTACTCGATCCAACTCGAACATATATCTAATATATATATATATAGCGGAAGAGTAGATCAACTCAAAACATATTCTAGCTACGTCAAGGTATCTAGTGGTATGTCTAACATACCAATATCCGACACAATCAGATAACAAATGCAAGAGACATGCATGAATACGATGTCCACCAAATGCAAAGAAGCATAGTACAAATAAATGCAACATCACAATAATCGTATATATATGGTCAGATCCATATATATATTAATCTCAACCATCCATATATATATATATACGATATATGTATATATATATGGTAATATCGCAGCGCCATAAGATACGCGTGAATGCAATGCTGACGTCATGCTCGCCACCCCTACTGCTACTACGACTCGTATGGTAGGTGGCCGATAGACAATCGTCTAACTCACACCAACCATCGCTAGAGTGGCGAGTGGGTATGATGATCAAGTAGCGTATACGTGAAGAGCTCGCTACAATTAACGGTCCTCGCGCCACTTCGACTAACACTACTAATGAGTGGTCGAGTACCACGACTCGAGACAATCGCACGCAACTCCAACTATCACCGCCTATAGTGGTAGAGTGCGGCAACAAATGCTCTCGCTCACACCCGATTACTCCTCGGAGTGCTCAGAGGCAAGACGATGATACGACTCTCTCAACCCCAAGGGAGACTACGTCGAGAATGCATGAAATGACATGTATCTTTGTCACACACGACCATCTACCACGGACTCTGCTCAAAGAAAGAGTCGTACCCATCTAATCAATACACTCTATCCCGTAGAAAGTCGTGACACAACAGATCGACGGACTCTATCCCGTAGAGAGTCGTGACTCAACTAATCATAACTCTATCCATTAGAGAGTCGTACTCAACTGATCGACTCACTCTCTATCCTGTAGAGAGTCGTATTTGACTAATCGGCAGACTCTATACCCTGTAGAGAGTCGTACTCATCGACGCGACTCTCTCCAATAGAGAGTCGACTGATCGATCGACGACTCTCTATCCGAGTAAATCGACTCGAACCGATTATCAAGCTAGGACCTAGTCCGTAACGACACACTAAGTACCATTCACTCACCATTTACACAATATATGGTCGTGGTCACATCACATGCCTAGAATTAACCCTAGGTAGTTCAAAACATTATCTACCTACAGATGACCTTTTTGCCCAATGTACAATCAGGTTGTCATCCGGACTTTACTATTTGCACTTAACTTAAACAAATTCTAAGTTACTTACATCACCTATATGTATAACTCCTAATCATGATAAAATAAACATGATATCAACAATGGAGTTAATAGCCAACGGTAAAAGATCAAGCATACGATAATAATAGCAGGGTCAAGGTAATATGAACACCTAACATGCTCATATCAATGACTAAATCTGAATGCAATACATCTACCCGGACCAGGTAGGAAATTACCCACCTGATACGAAGCTCGAAATAGTCCTCACAGCTGTGAACACGCTTCGTATCCCAAACCTGCACAATCATAACAAATTATGGTTAAGTACAAGTCTCCGATAATTGTACGTACAAACTACTAAATCGTTTTATATTCTCATTCTTTTCCCGAATACATTTTAACCACACTGATCATATCCAACCGATTCACAATAACCAACTCATAATAAATCACCGACATCCTCAAGATCAATTACGGTGAATAGATCTAACCACACTTACTTCACCCATCACAACTCCCTAACAGAGTATAACCAACATAATCCAATACACTAAGATCTCCAAATCAAAATATATCAGACATCAAACTAGTAATAACCGAACATAATCAACACCCGAAACAACCAATACCAATCCTATCACAGCTCACACGCCATTTACATTTACACTCCACCAAAATTCCAACTCGCAGTCCCACGAGACACACGACAGCCACCCATAATCACACGGCAGCCTCCCATTCGAACCCATACTCTATCCACAGCCACTTCAACACTTATTTCTACAAAAACAACCCCTTCTCACAGCCAACAGAACACAATTACAGCTCGATTCACAACCGTAAACAATCACACAGCACTAAATCAATATTAAGAACAGAAATCCAACAATCTGCACTGAATTGATAGAACAGACAACAAGAGTAAAAGAAGGGGATCGTGCTCACCACGATAGGAGTCTTCACCGGCAGAACAAACCCTCCAAACCTCAATCTGCCGATAGAGGCCCCTGCTCCCAAATTTCGCAATGGTGTCAGCCAAGAACAGAATATCACAGTAACCTAAGGAGAAACTAGGCTTACCGATAGTTGGAATTTCATCGGCCGAGTAATCCTCCAAATTCGGCAGCCAACTCCTAGAATTCGGCAGTCCTGTTCTCCGGCACCACCGGCTCCGAATCCCTGCCCACATCGACCAATGAAGCTCAGAATGGAAAGGCCACAGCTTGGTATCGATCTCGTCTAGAATCAAGGAGGTCGGCCCCTTACCTTGTTACTGCGATAATCGCAAGCGAAATCCCCCTTTTTTTTCCCGGCGGTTCTGTTGGCTACCCAAAATTTACTCTGTCTGCCGACAACCTTGTCGCTGCCCAAGCACCACCGGTTCCTACGCTTGCTCCGGCTTCGGTCGGGAAGAACAACTCTCGATTCGCAGCGTCGCCGACGTAGACTCCTGCCCTCTTTCGACGCCGCCGATGCAGACTCCAACCCTAGTTCGGAACAAAGTGCCGCCGTCGCTGACGCAACCTTCCAGCCGCACGCGCTCGCCGTCGGCTTATGCGCATGACCACCGTCGATCGGCCACCGTCATTTTCCTCGAGGAGAAAGACCGACGGGAACAAGGGATCGGCTGCGGTGAGAAAGGGGACGCGAGGGTAGTGGAATCGCGAGGAAGCAGATCGCGTGGGAGAGGAGGAGGTCGCATGAAGAAGTCCGTTCGCGAGAAGGAAATAAAGAAAACTGCTGCTCGGGAGAGAAAACGGTGAGGAATTAAAGTAACGGGTTAACGGGTCGGGTTAGCAGATAAACAGATCGAATTTTAGACCCGTTAAGTCCTTTAACTGCTTCTAAACAAAGAGGGTCTTAGAAATCTCCATTTGAGTCCCGAAAAATTCCTAAAATTTTTTGAAAAATTCCATAGGGTATTCTCCTAATTATCCAACATTATTTTATTATTAACATATATTTATTTATTTATTTATTTTTTCCGGTATTTTACAGATTTTACGCCGATCAATGATCACATTGAGAGCGTTGTCTCACAACGATCAATCCACGCTGACAAAACCTAACGGATAACCATCACCGATCGATCCTACCCATCACCGATCGTAACCCTATCATTGAGTGCTCGACGCGATCACTCGACCGAAAACATTTTCGTGGCCGACCGCCTCGATCACGATCGATCTTCATCATTCGATCGATGACGGCGTTGCAATGACCGCCTCCTCGACGATCGTTAGGCCGTAACTTTGTGCCGAATAACGGCCGAGTCCAATCGACGAGGCAATGATCGGTACCTATACCAGTCGACTAATGTCATATAAAACCTCAAACACCAAGTTGTTTGAGCATCCAACCGTCGAGTAAACCCTCAAACACCACGTTTGAGCATCCGACACTCGGTCATAGCCACTTGACTAAGTCCACCTCATCCTCTCATGGAGTTCCCCACCGAAGCTCTCTTCCCTACCACGCTCTGGACGCACCAAGCGCCGCGACTTGCAATGCCATCCTTCGCCTCTCGCCTCGGCATGCTTCGGGCCTCACTCCATTCGCTCCCCGTCCGGCGGTCCCTCGGATTCACCAAGCGCACAACTTCGCAATGTCATCCTTCATCGACTCAAGGACCCCGAGCCTAGTGAACTTGCCAAGTCCTCAAGACTTCCCACACCAAGCCTCATGCTTGGATTTTCCATGCCAAGCCCCATGCTTGGACTTTCACTGCCAAGGCTACACACTTGGATATGCGTGGCCAACCCATGTTGGACTTTCCAACACCAAGCCCTATGCTTGGATTTTCCCAACACCAAGCCCCATGCTTGAACTTTTCACCACCAAGGCTACACACTTCGATTTACGTGGCCAACCCATGTTGGACTTCCCATGACAATCCCATGTCATACGTTTTATCTAACATCAAAATACGGTTCGAGTCAAACTCGAGTCCTGGGCCGATTGCACCAACATCCTTTGCCAAAGTTCGTTTCGACTTATATCGTCAAGACTACATACTTGGACTTTACGTTGCTAAAACCTCATCCTTAGACTTCCTTACCAAGATCCACTTGGACTTATGTCGCCAAGACCACATGCTTGGATTTATTCTGCCAAGACTACACCCTTGGACTTTTCGATTGCCAAGCCTTAATGCTTGGACTTTCACCGCCAAGACTATATACTTGGACTTTCGTGACCAAGAATTCAAACTTGGACTTTTCATACCAAGACTATTCTTGGACTTCCATGCTAAGATCATTTTTGGACTTTTCATGCAAAGTATCCAAACTTGGACTTCCCTTCGAGTTTCACTCGAGTCTGGTCAATCTTGACCTGAAGTTTGATTGCTCCAACAATCTCCCTCAAATAATCTCCCCTATATAACTTTAAATATCCTAAACATCCTTATTATATGGTTAAACCCATATTGTCAAACAATGGTTAACCCATTGTCAAACATCAAAATCCTACTCGAGTTAAACTCGAGTCTGGTCAATCGTGACATGGGTCGTTTGCACCAACTATCTTCCCCTTTTTGTATTTGACAATACATTAAATTAGGCTAACCAATAAGTCCAACTTAACTCTTCTTATGCCAAAGCATAATGAAGGTTTTCCTACCTTAAACCTTTACTTCTCCTCCTTTAGCATACATAAAAAAGACTACCAAGGTTTTCAATGTTTCATCTCCCAATGAGATCCTACATCCTCCCCCTTGGTCCAAAATCATCTAGGATGCCTTTACTCTTCATAGTGATAAGTCTCATATCACTAAATGAGAGACAATCCCTCATTCTCCCCCTTTGAAAGAAAAATCCATCCATCATCCCATGATGGACAACACTCCTTCTAAAGGCTTGCTCCCCCTTAACCATTGCACCAACAATGTCCTTGGAGATTTCTTAAGCCTATAGGAAACTAAAACAATCGAAAATAAGGGTAAAAGTTCAAACTTGGAACTTTAACCTCCCTTAAAATCCCATACTCTACCTTAAATAACTCTCTTAATTATTTTCAATGATTATTTCACCCTTTCCATGCTTTCCGAAGTATATCCAAGGGTTAGGAGACGTTACAGTAGCCTAAAATTGTTGATAAATGGCTAAATAAACCTTGTTCAGCTAAAATCAACACCAACAGTCGACTAGGCCAGTAACTAGTCGACTGCCTCACCACCAGTCGACTGCTCCGACTGGTTTCTGCAAATGCAGAAATCAGACTTCATAATAGAGTTTTGAAAAATCATAAGTATATGTAATTTGAAAAATCATGAAACTTCATACGTACATTATTTACATGAAATATAATAGGTGAAAAATAGTTTTATAATAAAATATATTTTAATTTACAAGATTGATATAAAGTTCAAAACCATTAAAACTTTTTAATGTTTTATCTAACTTTTTGTCAATATTATCAATGGTGATTGCTATTAAAAGATAGACTTCACTAAGGTTTTTCAAAATGATTTCAAAATATTTTCAAAACCTTATTTTGAACTATGGTCTATGGGCTAGATGTACATGACTTGTACGTTAGCTTTCCTCATGATTCATCCATGTTATATTATGAGTTTGAGTTCATCTAGATGCAACATTTATGCACCTTGAACATAATTCATTTTCCTAACATCTCATATGTGTCTAAGATGTATCAATATACACACATGTCATCCTTATAGTTTTAGTGAGATGTGGGTTTGCTCTTCCCTAATTTAATGGTTCATGCATTATATCTAGGCATATCTATTTGATTCCTTTATATAGGATATCAAACAATGTCATTTGTCCTTAATTCAATTTTAATACATGAATATGATCATGACATATATGATTTGCATAATTTAACGCATTTGCTCATGATTCATGATGTCATGGCATAAAAATAATCCTAAGTACAAATATGACATAAAACAACCTAAGTGTTATTATAACATTATAAAATAATAATATGAGCATGATGTCATGACATGGTTTATGGCAAATAAAACATGACAAATATATGATATCAAGGTATAAAAATACCAATGTTTTAAACTTAATTGTTATTTTTTTTAGGATTATACCATTTTGCCATAATACTCAACTCCTCTAAGTGTGCCAAAAACCCAAACTTGGCACACTCTTGACTTCTATCCTATTGTGCCAAATATGATTAATTTTTCAAATTCCATTATTCTAATTGGCACATCCTAAATTCCTTTAGGATTAACTTCTAAACTCATTTCCAAGGTATCACAACCTTGAAAATGCACTAAAGTGTCAACCCCACTATGGTTAGGTTAACTACCTTTCCATTTTGGGTCAACACACCCTAAACCTATCTAGCGTGAGGGAATCACGCTCCTAGGCACTCAATTCCTATTAGAGCTCTTTGGGTTTACTAGGTACTCATTAGGGATAACCTCTCTTAGTACCTTTCTAATGACCCTTCTAGGCTTAGAAACCTTAGTCATTGTGGTCTTATCAAGGTTAACCTTAGGAATAGCTTCCTTTATAACCTTGCTAGTGACTTTCCTAGGCTTCTTCGAAGCCTTAGTCACTTGAGTCCTATCATGATAAACTCTAGGGATAGCCTCCCTTGTGACCTTGACACTCCTAGACCTAGGTTTAGTTCCATAGTCAAATGGAATATTATGGTAGGTAGGCTTATCTACCTTCGACTTAAGTTTGTGACTCAAACCTTTCCTATTCTTGGGTAATTCTTGCCTCTTAACAGCTAAGGTTTGCCCATTAGATCCTAAAACCATGTTTTCCATCTTCTTAAGGGTCTTTTCTAATTTATCAAGCTTAAACCTTAAAGCTTGATTTTTCTTTTCTAATTTTTCAATTTTTGAATTTTCATTCATCTTTTGGGAATTATTCTTTCTTCTAGACATATGTCTGTCCTTCTTAGGGTTAATGCCTAGGTTCTTGTTCTCTACCTTCTTATCCTTAGGTAAGGTTGATCTAGCATTGCCCTCAGGTATAAATTCATAGGATTTAGCTCCTAAACAAAAATATTTATTATTAGCATGCTTTTCATTATTAACAATTTGAAGAGCATTATTAAATGATACCTTAGGGTTTGCCTTAACTCCCCCTACATGTGATGCTCCTCTTTTTCTCTTCCGAGGGTGACTCCCCCTAGGATATTTATTTCTATAGTGACTCCTTTGTTGGCATTCGAAGCACACTATGTGTTCGCTGCTCTTTCTTACCAAGGCTTCGACCTCCTTGGACTTTTCTTTGGCCTTTGACACTTGAATTATCTTCTTCTTGATTAAATTAGGGCACTTGCTCTTATAGTAACTCTTCTCCTTACACTCAAAATACATTATATGATCTTTATTTTTAGGAATTGTGCTTGAGTTGCCTAGCTCAGTGGTAGGTGAATTGTGGTCTAGTTCTTCATTTCTTTCGGAGGTAGATAACTCTTCTTGCTCTTGCTCCGGTGTCGAGTGTCTCTCCTCCCCCTCAATCCTAGAGTGGAGACTTCCGAGACTTCTACCTCTTCCGACTTGGATGTTGAACACCTCTCAATTTTCAAATCTTCACATTCTTGAGCCGATGAGCAACTTGATTCTTCTTCGACTTTATCGTCTACTTCTTGGGTCGGTGAGGGATTCTTATGGAGCTCAATCAACTTGTTCCATAACTTTTTAGCATCCCAATAGCTATCTTACTTGGACAAGATATCATTAGGTACCAAATTTATTAACATTTTGGTTACCTTTTCATTGGTCTTGAATTCTTAAATTTGATTATCCGTCCATTTCTTCTTGAGGATCTTTCCTTTCTTGTCCTTCGGAGCTTCGAATCCTTTTACTAAGATAAGCCAATTTTCTAAATTACATATAAGAAAATATTTCATCCTACCTTTTCAATATCCAAAATCTTCGCGGTTGAAGACGAGTAGAACGTTGATGACGTAGCCCAATCCATCTTTGGACAACTCCATCTCCTCTTCAACTTCTAGCGCTTTGCTCCCTCGGTTATTAACTCTTGAAGAGTGACCACTTGTTGGGGATCGGTGATGCGCTAGAGGGGGGTGAATAACAGCTTTTTAATTTCTTCGATTGCATTCGTATACTCCTCTACAAATGGTTAGTAATACGCAGCGGAAACACAAGCATACACAATATAAACACAAACAAAAGAATCATAACCACAAGATGAGATTTTATATGGTTCGGAACTAAAGTTTCTACTCCATAGCGGTGCTACAGTAATTTACCCTCACTATGAACCTCTCCTTCTCGGTATGACACCGGAGGTGGAGAAACCTCGTACAAATTTTTACAATAATAAGAAATACAACTAAATACACTAAGCAAATCGAAATACAAGTTAAAACACTTGATAAATGAGCTTTGATTGCTTGATCACGCTTTGGTTGCTTTGGTTAGCTTGGAAGGTCTGGAAAGCATCAACTTAAATGAATTCATCCCAACTCATATTGAAATAAAAATTAGTAAAATCATTTATAATTCAATCTTATTAATACATAAAGTTTAAGTGTGATAATTAAGTAAAACTCATTTGAATTTATTTTGGCATGCTTTCACAGGTGTTGAAGTATGTCTAGTTTCAATAATACGTAGTATGTTTAAATTTATTTGACTATCTAATAGTTATATTATTATTTTAAAAGGAAATAAACCAAGTAGAAGATGATTTGAAGGAACACAATGTATCTAAATTTATTTATTTTGATGCATATCAAAGTATGGTGAATGTCAATATAATACAATGCTAAAATAGTATCATACTTTCTAGGATCGAAGTGTTAATATGAAATAATACTTTAAGCTTTTCCCTTCAACATGCAGTTACCATTCTCTTCTTTTTCCTCCTCCATCGACAATCCCATTTTCCACCAGCATTGTTCATCAACATTTTGGTAGGGACTATCAAACTCTAACTTGATATGAGATTTTAAGCTAAACTTTCAATTGAAACCCAATCCTATTCACTAATTAAGGAGATCATTTTCACGTAGCTCTCAAGTAAATCTCATAATTTTACCTCATCGACTAGAAATTATTGGGACCATTGACATCGCTAAGGGGAGAGGGGGGGGGGTGAATTGGGATTCTTGATTTCTTGTTTGTCATGCTCATCTACAAGATGTTAATACTGTGAAAAATAAAATAAACAAATACCAGACAGAAACACAAGCACAACATCTTCATTTTACATGATTCGGAACTCTCGATTTTTACTCCATGGCCTAACATCTTAGTGATAGTCCATTATTTTTTCTCCTTCTCACATACTTTCCAAAAGAGGAGAAACCTCTTATAACACTATTAGGGATTGGTGATGTGTTAGAGAGGGGGGGAGGGGGTGAATAGTATTTTTTCGATTTCTTCGATTGCGTTCGTATGCTCGTTTATAAATAGTTAGTAATATGCAGCGGAAACACAAGCATACACAATATAAATACAAACAAAAGAATCACAACCATAAGACAAGATTTTATGTGATTCGGAACTAGGGTTCCTACTCTACGACGGCGCTACAGTGATCTACCCTTACTATGAACTTCTCCTTCTCGGTATGACACCGGAGGTGGAGAAACCTCGTAAAATTCTTACAACGATAAGAAATACAACAAAATACACTAAGAAAATCGAAATACAAGTAAAAACACTTGACAAATGAGCTTTGATTGTTTGTTCACACTTTGGTTGCTTTAGATAGCTTGGAAGGTCTGGAAAGCATCAACTTATCCCTTTCAAGATCACCAAGGACCGACTTTCATCTCCTCCCCATCGCATCCCCTTATAAAGCATGCCTTGGGCTGATTTTTCATCGTCCAGTCGATTGCTCTTATCTAGCAGTCGACTGGTCACAATACCGTTATCTCACAACGACTTAATCCACGTCAGATTAAGTCGAACAGTCTATTGCCCTGACCTAGCAGTCGACTTCCATAGACACCAGTCGACTGCCCAATAATCTGTTCTTGTGTCCACTAGCTTCGGTCTACTGCCCATACATGGCAGTTGACTGCTAGTGGCTAGTCGACTGCTAAACCCTAGCAGTTGACTGCCAGAGCCACAGATCAGCAGTTGAGTCTCAGTCGACTACACGACTAGTCGATCGATTATAATCCCATCGACTACTCGAGTCAAACTAGGCTCTCAAGTGTCGTGCACTTGGCCAGTCGACTGGTCTATAATCTCAGTCGATTGGTAAACCTCAAACATGAGGTTTAACCCAAGTATGATCCCCTGATACTTGATCGACCACCCTTAGCCTAGACCTAAGCCTTTTAGTCACCTCCATCAGTCTCACGTCCTCAGAGTCCATCCGAGTCCTCCACGACTCCTTCACCCTTCGCATTAGCCTTCAGGTACTTCCATCGACTATGTCATGCTAACCGGGTCTCCTTTGCCAAAGTTCATTTGGACTTATGCCGCCAAGGTTACATGTTTGGACTTTACACTGTAAAAATCTCACCCTTGGACTTCTTTGCCAAGATCCACTTGGACTTATACTGCCAAGACCATATGTTTGGACTTATGCCGCCAAGACTACACCCTTGGATTTTCCTATTGCCAAGCTTTAATGCTTGGACTTTCACCGCCAAGACTACACACTTTATGTGGCCAAGACTTTAAACTTAGACTTTCCATGCCAAGACCATTCTTGGACTTTCCATGCCAAGTATCCAAACTTGGACTTTCCATGCCAAGACTATTCTTGGACTTTCCATGACAAGATCATTCTTGGACTTTCCATTCTAAGTATCCAACCTTGGACTTCCCCTCGAGTCTCACTCGAGTATAGTCAATCATGATTTGAGGTTTGATTTCTCTAACAATCTCCCTTAAATAATCTCCCCCATATGACTTTAGATATCCCAACATCCACTTGTCATATGGTCAACATATGGTCAAACCCATATTGTCAAACAATGATCAACCCATTGTCAAACATCAAAATCATACTCGAATCCCACTCAAGTTTGGTCAATCGTGACCTGGATCGATTGAACCAACAAACACTTGGTCTTTATAAGCAACATAGATAAGGAAACGAAGATACAAATGTAAATAGAAGGAAATGAAACAAACAAGTCACTTTTGTTTGCTTTCTTATTGCTTTGGTTGCATTGGAATGCTCCTAGAAGGTGTGGAATGTAGCAACACTTCCTCTTCAAAGTCTTTAAGAACTAACTTTCGAAATCTTCCATGAAATTCTCTTTTATAGCCTTTAGGTCAAAGTTGATTTTCGTCTAACAGTTGACTACTGGTAGCCATCAATCGACTGCTCCTCTGAATTCGACCTTTTACTTGGAAAGTGGCTCTCTCCAATCCAATTTAGCTTGGACTACATCAATCAACTACTTTTCAACATCAGTCGATCGATGTCTAAATAGTTGAGTGTTTTAATTGAGCTTTGAACTTTTTTTTCACTTGAATAGTAATATCGACTGCTCATTACTATCAGTCAACTAATGATGATTAGTTGACTTGAATAACTGAGTTTCAAATTTTTTTGTTCGCTCGAATAATAACATTAGTTGACTGCTAATCTCCAATAGTTGATTGATCATTCCCAAAACCTCTGTAAACTCTCTCAAACCCTTGATCTTGGGGATTAATCAGTCGATTGTTAATTCACAACAACAATTGACTGATATTTCTATTTCAACCTTTTCAAGGCTAAAATCTCATTTTGCCCGATTGACTTTCATTTGTGAAGATTTTATCATAGCCAAATATCTAGTTCTCCTTGACCTATTTAGATTTTCTTTTTCATGCCAAGTATCCGATCTACTTTAATCTATCATGACTTTATCATTGCCATATATTTGATCCTCCTTAATCTTTCTGTACTTCCCTTCTTATGCCAAGCATCTGGTTAACTATGACTCGTCAGGGTTTCACTATTGACAAACATCCTGTTCTCATTGACCTATTTGGATTTCTCATATCACACCTAACATTTCATCCTTCTTGACCTATTAAGGCTTCCATCTACGTGCTTAACATTTGATCTTTTGTGACATGCTAGGACTTTCATCATGTGCCAAATGTTCAATCCTCTATGATTTATGTAGACTTCTGTTACATGTCAAGTGTCCGATCTTCCATGATCTATTTAGACATCCCTTCTCATCTCGTGCAAGTGCCTGATCCTTCATGACCCACTTGGTTTTCACTTTTCGTGTTAAGTGTCCGGTCCTCCTTGATCCATTTGGATTTCTCGCTCAACTATTGATATCCTTTTCCAACAATCTCCCATTTTACTTGTCTTGCTCAAAGATCAAACCGAACTTGATTATCCTAGACCAACAATTTCTCTCTTGAGACTATCACTTGGTTATTAATACATATTTCTCAAGCATCAATTTGAGTTTGGTCAACCTTAACTAGAGGTTGATTGCACCAACAGAAATGACCCCAATTATAGCTGACAATTTGATTATGAAAAACAACAACAACAACAACAAAGCCTTATCCCACTAGGTGGGGTCGGCTATATGGATCCTCCTACGCCATTGAACTCTGTCCCCTACTATATCATCATCAATATTTAAATAAATTTTATCTTGTTTTATTGTTGCTAACTAAGTCTTTTTTGATCTTCCTCCTCCTCGTTTGATATGTCTATTTGGCATCATTTCACATCGCCTAACTGGAGCATTTATTGACCGTCTAAGTACATGTCCGTACCACCTTAAATGTGTCTCTCGAAGCTTTCCTTCAATAGATGCAACACCAACTTTTTCTCTAATGCTCTCATTTTTTATCCTGTCCATCCTCGTATGTCCGCACATCCACCTTAACATCATCATCTCTGCAACTCTCATCTTTTGCTCATGTACTCGAGTCGTAGCCCAACATTCAGCTCCATATAACATAGTAGGTCTAATCGCCGTTTTGTAGAACTTTCCTTTAAGTTTTAGAGGCACTTTATGATCACATAAAACACCCGACGCTTTCCTCCATTTCAACCATCCTGCTTGTATTCTATGTAAGACATCTCTCTTAATCCCTCCATCATTTTGTAAAAATGATCCCAAATATTTAAAGCTCTCAGTTCCAGATAACTCATCATCTCCTATCTTAATACTTGCCTCATTACATCTAATATTGCTAAATTTAAATTCCATATATTCTGTCTTTACTCTACTAAGCTTAAAACCTTTCACTTCTAGTGTTTTCCGCCAAGATTCTAGTTTAGCATTTACTCCTTCACGTGTCTTATTTACCAAAACAATATCATCTGCAAACAACATATACCACGGTACTGCGTCTTGAATGTGTCCTGTGAGTTCGTCCATGATTAGTGTAAAAAGATAGGGACTTAAAGTTGATCCTTGATGTAACCCTATCTTTATTGGAAATGTTTCAGTTAATCCACCTGAAGTCTTCACTCTGATCGTTATTTCCTCATACATATCCTTAATTAGTTCAATATATGTTACACTAACACTTCTTTTTTCTAAAATTCTCCATATTATTTCTTTTGGAACTCTATCATAAGTTTTTTCTAAATCAATGAATACCATGTGTAGATTCTGTTTTTGCTCTCTATATTTTTCAATTAGTTGTTTAAGAAGATGTATAGCTTCTATTGTCGACCTTCCTAGCATAAATCCAAATTGATTTTCGAGAATCGTGGTCTCTTTCCTTACTCTTTTTTCTATTACTCTTTCCCAAAGTTTCATGGTATGACTCATTAGTTTAATACCCCTATAGTTTTCACAAGTTTGTATGTCTCCCTTATTCTTATATAAGGTAATTAGGATACTTACCCTCCATTGATCAGGCATCCTTTTTGTTTTCAATATCATGTTAAATAATTTTATAAGTCATTCAATACCTTGTTTCCCTAGACACTTCCATACCTTTACCGGAATATCATCTAGTCCAACGGCTTTTCCATTTTGCATTCCATTTAAAGTTTGTTCTACTTCTGAAATTTGAATTCTACGATAAAAATTTAAATTTCTATAGTCATTTGACTTACTTAAATTACTTAAATTAAGTTGGTCTCCTAAACCTTCATTAAAAAGTTGATGAAAATATCTCTTCCACCGCTCTTTTATTTCTTCATCATGTACTAATACCCTATTACATTCATCTTTAATACATCTTATTTGATTAAAATATTTTGTCTTTCTCTCTCTCACTTTAGCTATTCTATAAATGTCTCTTTCCCCTTCTTTTGTTTCTAATTTTCTATATAACCGTTCAAAAGTTTCAGTCTTAGCTTCATTTACTGCTTTCTTAGCTTCTTTCTTAGCTATTGTATATTTTTTCAAATTTTCCTCATTTTTACAAATATATAATTTCTTATATGTTGTTCGTTTTTCCTTGACTTTTTCTTGCACTTTTTCATTCCACCACCAAGATTCTTTACTTGGTGTACGTCCCTTCGACTCACCGAGTACACTCTCGACTAACGCTTTCAATTTTTGATATCATCTTATCCCACATCGTACAGGTCATCAGATATTTCATCTAATACTTGTACTCCTATATTCTCTTTGAATACATTTAGTTTCTCATCCTTTAACTTCCATCACTTAATTCTAGGAGTCGTGTATATTTTCCTTCTATTAATATTATATTTGAGGCATATATCCAATACTACTAATCTATGTTGAGTAGTTAAACTTTCTCCAGGGATGACCTTACAATCTTTACAAATTTTTCTCTCTTTCTTTCTAACTATAAGAAAGTCAATTTGTGATTTATTATTTCCACTTTTGAATGTGACCAAGTGTTCTTTCCTTTTCTTAAAAAATGTATTAGCTAGTATAAGATCATATGTTATTGCAAAATCCAATATAGTTTTACCTTCTTCATTTCTTATTCCAAACCCATAACCTCCATGCACCCTCTCATATTCGTCACTTTTCACTCCGACATACCCATTTAAATCGCCTCCTATTAAAATCATCTCATTTGATGGAATATTTTGTAATACTTCATCCAAGTCCTCCCAAAACCTTAATTTGATATTTTCATCTAACCCTATTCGAGGTGCATATACACTAATTACGTTCATAGTTTCTTTCTCCACTACTATTTTGAGAGCTATAATTCTATCCCCCTTTCTAATTACTCCTACAACTTCATCTTTTAACAAACTATCAACAATAATACCCACTCCATTTCTTGTTTTACTCTTTCCTGTATACCATAACTTAAAATCCGAGTTCTCTATCATCTTTGTCTTCTCACCTACCCATTTTGTCTCTTGTACACATACAATATTAATTTTTCTCCTAATCATCGTATCTACTATCTCCATCGTTTTACCAGTGAGGGTTCCTATGTTCCACGTACCAAATCTTAGACTATTAGTTTTTCTATAATATTTGTTCTTATCCAACTTATGGTGTGAGAGCTCTTGCTTATTTAACACTACACCCAAGTTCTCATGGAGATGTAGCGGTCCTTGCCGATACGGTGCAGTCGGACCCTGCAACGCGAACTCTAGCATATTTTTCACTACACCCGAGTTCTGAAAATGTAGCGGTCATTGCCGAGACGTTACAGTCGGACCCTGTAACGCGTTCCTTCCGGGGAACAACCTAGCATTAGCACAATAGTTTGATTGATCCATACATTGAATTTTTGCTTTAGTTTAACGTTGGCTGGCAACCTAACGCAACCCTCCTCCTTTATCCGGGCTTGGGACTGGCCACGACAAGGTTAACTTATCATGGGCGGCCACGACAATTTGATTATGAAAAACAGACTTTATAAATTGGCACTAGGTTGTGTTTTTGAGATTTAACAAGTGATAGAATTTGCTTCTTTTGAAGACATCCATTGATTGCTGACTTCTTATATCCGCCTCAGAAATATGTCATATTGATTTTCAAATTATTCACTTGGTGGAATCACTATTTTGTTGGTGGGAGAGAATGAAGCAAAATAAACTAGTTTAAATATAAAAAAAAAACTGATCAAAGGTGTAAAATACATTATAATTTTTTTTGACTTTCTTAACTGAACTTAATTTATTTTTTCCAGTTCATAATTAGACTTGGATTATTCTGAAGACTTGTACGATAGGCTTCGACCTATTGTTTGATACTTATTGTTCTTTAATGAAGTTAATGAATCTCCGCCCTCCTCTCTTGGCATGAGAGCGTCCACTGAAACACATTACTTAATTAGAACTTTTGTATGCTAGAAACAACATATTCCATAACTTGCGGATGTTAAACTAGCTCTCCTCTCTTCATTAATTCCCTTTTTTATCTTTTCATAAACAAAGAGTTCTAGAGTAGGCACAATATTTTCCTGTTATAGCATTGCTATCCTGTCCAATTCTGTCGTCCATCCATTAGAGTTTTACCTTTCTAACCTTTTATTCATATTCATTTCATATGTAAAATAACATTCATCATATTGATTATTCACAAATTTAAATCAACAGCACTTTTACCTCTTTGTACAGGCTTCAGGAGCGAAACATGACTACTAAGGAAGCATATCAATATTTTGTATTGAGGGCTCAGAAGATTGCTGCAGCTCTTGGTTGGATTCCTGTTAACTGGTACGTTTGCTATTCTTTTTTAATTCATTTTACTCCACTTGTAATATAGAAGGTGATGGGCAATAACATTTCAATATTAGTCACAGTTTTTTTATTCACTTTTTTTCATAATCAGGGAAGAGACATTCAATACATTCCAGGAAAATCTCAATCCACAAACTGTTGTACATAATTGGTTTGTTGCTTTACCACAGTTTTCCCATTCTTGTGTATCTAGTTTGTGCCTGTTCATTCTTGTTAAGGTCTGTACATGATTGGCTTCTTACAGGTTGGGTCCTGGAGTCTGCCCAGAAGTGGTTGAGAAGGGTTTTAGATGTATTGTAAGCAATCAAGGTGTGTGGTATCTCGATCATCTTGATGTCCCATGGGAGGACTTCTACACCAGTGAACCATTAGAAGGGATAAAAAATACATCACAACAGAATCTTGTGCTTGGCGGTGAAGTTTGCATGTGGGGCGAGACGACTGATACATCTGATGTTCAGCAAACAATCTGGCCTCGTGCTGCTGCAGCTGCAGGTATGTAGAATAGTAATTTATGTCACTTAGGAAAAAGGATAGTCCGGTGCACGAAGCTCCCACCATGTGGAGTCCCGAAGAAGGATCCATTGTATGCAGTCTTACCTTGCTTTGCAAGAGGTTGTTTCCAAAATTCTAACCCATGACCTCTAGGTCACAAGACAACAACTTTACTGTTGCGCCAAGACTTCCCTTCTAATTTATGTCACTTAGGAACTCCAACTAAATATTCTCATTAGATAAAAGTATTAGATAAAGTTTAAAACATACCTAGGCTTATTCCTGAGTTTTAGATAGGGTTAGTTTTGTTTAAGAACTAAAAAATACAAAACCTATAACTTATAACAATACAATAACAATAACAATCAAGCCTTATCCCACTTGGTGGGGTCGGCTATATGGATTCTTCTATGCTATTGGGATATATCCCCTACTATATCATCTTAAATAAATTTTATCTTATTTTATTGTTGCTAATCAAGTCTTTGTTTTTGTCTTCCTCTTCCTCGGTTGATGTGCATATTTGTTATCGTTTCACATTGCCTAACTGGAACATTTATTGATCATCTAAGTACATGTCAGTACCATCTTAAAAGTATCTCTCGGAGTTTTTCCTTAATAGATGCAATTCCGACTTTCTCTCTAATGTTTTTATTGCTTATTCTGTCCATCCTAATATATCCATACATCCACACATCCGCCTTAACATCCTCATCTCTGCAACTCTTATTTTCTGCTCATGTGCTCGAGTTGTAGCTCAACATTCAGCGACATATAACATAGTAGGTCTAACCGTCATTTTGTACAATTTCCCTTTAAGTTTTAGACGTACTTTATGATCACATAAAACATCTAACACTTTTCAACATTTCAATTATCCTACTTGTATTTTATGTAAGACATCTCTCTATCTCTCTATCGTCTTACAAAAATGATTCTAAATACTTAAAGCTCTCAGTTTCAGACAACTCATTATCTGAAGGACCGAAAAATGCTAGAGGGGGGGAGGATAAATAGCGTATTTTAAAATCTTTTCTCTCGTTCGTAAAAACCTTGTAACTCGCAGTGGAAACACAAAAACACCAACACAAATACACAGAGTTTTATTTGGTTCACAGTCCACCGGCTGCTAATCTAAGACCCTGCGATCCTTGATCGCTTTCGAAGGACAATTACTAAAAGAGTCTCTTCCTCGTTGGAGGTAAGAGACAAGGCGATTACAAATTTAATGAAATGGATCGGTAACCACCATACCGGTCCCAATACAAATTAAGTACAAATAAGAAAAGCAACACTTAAATAATTACCAACTCAAGTATGGAAAAGATGAAGATTTGTCGGAATTTAGAAAGTGCGTGGGATGGTTGCTTGAGAACTTGCGAAGGATTGAGAGTTGGAAGAGTAAGAGCACTTGGAAGTATTAAATTTTAGGGTTTGCCATAGAGCCTTCTTTTAAATGAGTCCAGATCTAGATCCCAATTTTGTGGATCTTATCCTGAGGTGGCAGCTTTGATCAATCCAAATCATGACTTGGCATTTTGGCTGATTCGCAGGCATCAGTCGATTGCTATTTTCTCCCAGTCGACTGGACCAGTTGATTGTGTTGAGAAGCTGACTCGACTGGACCATGTAACCTGGCATCAGTCAACTAGTAATTCCTATCAATCGACTGCTGAAGCTACTTGGCAAATATACTTGGTGCTTCTTCAGTCTTTCACCTGTATTACAAGATTAACATAGAATATTCAAGTATCTTAATAGTGAGTCCTTTTGACCATCCGATCTCGACTTCGGCATTCCTCCGGAAGCCTTGGTCGAATTGACACCTACGGTTGTCCCCATACCGATGACGCGTTCTTACTATCGCTCCTCACTCGGAGCTTACCTTGACCTATTTACCTATTGCTTAGCATATGATTCTCTTGACGTCTTTGATCTTAGCTAAGGCTTACTCAGTTCCTATATACTTATCACAACACATCACATAACAATATGACTTAACTTTGAGCTTTTGCTATAATCAAAATTTAGGTTCAATTACCTGGTGCCCTTGCACCAACAATCTCCCCTTTTTTGATTTATGACAACAAGATTCAAAGCTAAGGAAAAAATATTAATTAATCATTTTTAAAAAACTTCCCCCTAAAAATACCTCCCCCTTAATGTGTTATGAGTCTTGAAAAAGAAGTAAGAAATTAAAATTTTAACCTCTTAACTTGTATCTTTCCCCCTTTGACATATATCAAAAACAATGTTATGAGGAGTGTATTTTCACGGTTAATGTTGAGAAAAAACCTTAAAGTTCAAAAACTTTAAAGTTCATTTTTAAGTTGTAAAATTTCAAGACATCTTTAAATTTTTGAGATAGTTCTAAATGCAATATAAGTTCATTTTCACTTGTTCAAATGATAAAGGAAATGAAGTAACTAAATACCTTTATAAATCTAAGCATGTGTTCTTTTTGTAAAATAATATTTAAAATAAACCATCTAATAAATTGTCCTTAAGAGAATGTCCAACTCTATTTTGACTTAATTGATATTAGATAATCAATAAGTTTTGGTGGGAGTTAGTCACTTATGTGATTAGTTTATTGATTATACTCTATGGTTCATGTTGATGCATTTAGTCTACATTTGAAATCAGGAGTAAAGTCCTAACATCTCACGCCCATCTACATACACAACCAGGTTAAGCCTAAGTGTTGTGAGATGCATTGGCTCCTTAAATATCTATAGGTTCATGATTTCTAAGGTAAGTCCTATGCTAGTTCCAAAGAAAACAAAATAAAAGATAGATAGATAATAAGAGTAATTCCTATTCTACTAAACATATTTCTAATTTTCTTGTAAGTGAACTAAATTCGGATTCAGGTAAAGGTTCGGTGAATATTTCAGCTAGGTTTGATTTAGATTCTACATATTCAAGTTTAATCTCACCATTGGTTACTTGTTCCCTAACAAAGTGATGTTTAACTTCTATGTGTTTAGTTCTTGAGTGATGTATAGAATTTTTAGTTAGGTTGATTGAACTAATGTTATCTATCATGACTTTAGTGTTCTTAAAATCTAGTTGAAAGTCACTTAAAGTGTGTTTCATCCAAATGAGTTGAGCTACACACTCTCCCATTGCTATGTATTCTGCTTCGGTAATAGACAAAGCAACACAGTATTGTTTTCTACTACATCAGCTAACTAGACTTTGATCTAGAAATTGACAACTGACACTTGTACTTTTCCTATCAAACTTACAATCGGCGTAATCTGAGTCAGAGTACCCGATTAGTTCAAAATTACTAGACCTAGGGTACCACATTCCTACATTGATAGGTCCTATTATATATCTAAAGATTTTTTTTACTAAAGTTAGGTGTGATTCTTTGGCACAAAATTGAAATCTTGCACACATACCTACTGTAAAAAGTATATTAGGTCGGCTTGCAGTTAAGTACTAATGCACGCGATCGCAACCTCAAATCTAGCGACGGAGGCCGTCGAGGACTCGAAGCACACGCTCGCGCTCAACGCCCGTAAGTGCACGGATGTCGTCAAGTAATAAAAGATTATCGATCCCACAGGGACTGAGACTCGAATATCGGTACGTTCAGTGGTTTAAATTGTTCGGACATAAACTCTAAGAGGTTTTGACTTGTGAGGGCTGTCGGTGGACTATACTCTATACGGTGTCACACGGAGGAGGAAGGGAGCGTGCCGAGGTCTTCAAAAGTGATTCTAGGACTTCAGTTTCGCTTGTGTGTCACAAAACAATGCTGTCAATTGGCGTTGTCTAGACTTTTAGCTATGGTTTTGTGGAAGGGACATCATACACTCTCCCGAAGAGCCACCGCATCTACCGGGAGCTATCTCCGCCTAGAAAGACGGGATAGACGGTACGAGGATGCCGAATCAATCCCTACGATGAACCGTGTCCGGTTCCATCGCATCCTTCTATCCACGGTTACAGGAGATCATATTTACCTATAAAATCCCCTAAATCTTAGATACGAGGGCTGTCACCCCTCGTATCGCCTAAGCACAGCAGGTAGAAAACCAAATATGCATAGATAAAGTAAAAACAACTACCAATTGCCAAATTAAACTCAAAGGTAGAATTTAACATGAACCAACATTGTAATGTGCACATAAGCTACTCCCTAATCCTAGAATCGAAAGAACTACTCCATGTATACGAAGGAAGAATCACAAAGCATATTTATGTTCGAATACATAAGGAATAAAATGCAAGAACAATGGATTACAATGCTTTCGTGGTCTTCTCTCCGGCGTTGAAGTGCAAGGCGTGGACCTCCGACGGCGTTCCTCCTCTCCGTTGCAAGTTCCCGAAGCTTTTTAGAGCTTCGGCGTGCCGTCCTAGCCGTCGTGCCTCCCCCCTAGGGTTTGGGCGGAGCCATCCTTATATAGACATCACCTCGGACCGCTGCAAAATCCGAAAAAACCCTAGTCGCGCAAATCTGGCGGGCCGCCACACGGCCGTGTGTTTCCACACGACCAGGCCGTGTGCGGCCCTATGTTGGCTGATCTCGCCCATTGGACACGGCCGTGTGTAGCCACACACCTTGGCCATGTCCCACTCTGCGTCTAGCTGTAAAATGTCCGTCATTTGCTCCGAAAGTGCGCCTTTTTCTCCCGAAATGCTAACCTGCACCTAAAAGTACAAAGAGCAAACCGCCGAACCAAAAAATAGAAAATACGTACAAAATAAAGTAACATATGCATGAAACTAACATAAAATGTAATGAGATGTGAGTGAAAACTACTCCTAAAATCCTATATGTTTCGCTCACATCAAGTACAAAAGACTATCTATCGCACTCCTATAGTATTTTAAATCTATGAGTTCTCCTTCTAAGTCATCATCAACTTTTACATTAGTAGCCATCAGTTTACTAATTTCCTTAGCATTTTCCATTTTAAATTTTCTAATTAATTCCTTAGCATATTTATTTTGATACACATAAATGCCTTCTTTTGTTTGCTTTATTTGTAACCCTAAGAAAAAATGAAACTCGCCTACTAAACTCATTTCAAACTCACTTTCCATTAATGAAACGAATTCATTTAAAAATATACTATTTGTTGACCCAAATATTATGTCGTCTACGTAAATTTGTGCAGCAAATATTTATTTTAATGTTTTTACAAATAGGGTTGGGTTTATTAATCCTTGCTTAAACCCCTTAGATATTAAGTAAATGGTTAGCCTCTCATATCATGCCCTAGGTGCTTGTTTTAATCTATATAATGCTTTTTTAAGCTTGAATATATGGTTGGGCTGGCTTAGGGCTTCAAATCCGGGTGGTTGGTTCACATATATTTTCTCTTTGATGAAACCATTTAAAAAGGCTAACTTGACATCCATTTGATACAATCTAAAGCCTTTATGTGTGACATAGACTAACAACATTCTAATTGACTCAAGTCTAACTATTGGTGCATAGGTTTCATCATAATCTAAACTTTCTACTTGACTAAAACCTTTGGCTACTAACCTAGCCTTATTCCTAACAATCTCACCTTTGTTATCAAATTTATTCCGGAATACCCATTGTGTACCTATAATAGTTTTGTCTTTAGGTGTTGGTACTAATTCCCAAACTTGATTCCTAATGAATTGGGCTAACTCTTCTTGCATAGAAATGATTCAATCGGGGTCAAGAAGAGCTTGATCTATGATTTTAGGTTCAATTTTAGATATGAATGAAATTTGACTTATATTTCTATGGGATACTCTAGTTCGAACACCTACATTAGGGTCACCTACTACTTGATCTATAGGATGATCGAGTTTAACTCGAGGTGTTCTTGGATTAGGGTTTATACTTGATTCATTTTGTGGGTAAAGTTCAGGTCTAACTTCATTTTCTAAATTTTTGTTGTTTAATTCAATGTTCACTTCGGATTTTGTTGGATTGTTTTCTTCATTAAATACTATATTAATTGTTTCTTCAATTCTTAAGGATTCATTATTATATACCCTATAGGCTCTACTGGTTGAATATTATAGAAATATACCACTTGATGATTTAGAAGTGAATTTTCCTAAGTAGTCTTTAGTGTTTAGTATGTGTACTTTACAACCAAATACTTTAAAATATTTAATGTTGGTATTTTATTATAGTACGATTCATAGGGTATTTTATTATGTCATTTAATAATTAAAGTTCTATTTTGGACATAACATGCAGTATTAACCGCCTCAGCCCAAAACCTATTGGCTAACTTATACTCGTTTAACATGGTTCTAGTAGCCTCTTGTAAAGTCCGATTCTTCCTTTCGACTAACCCATTTTGTTGAGTCCTAGGGCAAGAGAATTCATGGTGATATCCATTTTGATTGCAAAATTCGATAAATCTATGGTTTTCAAACTCTCCCCCATGGTCACTCCTAATTCTTTTAATCTTTAAATTCTTTTCATTTTCTAATAGCTTGCATAGATTAGTAAATTGATCCAAGGTTTCATTTTTATGTTTTAAGAATTTTACCCAAGTAAACCTAGAATAGTCATCTACTATTACTAAGCAATATTGACTCCTATTTAGTGACTTAGCTCCATGTGAGTCAAATAGGTCTAAGTGTCAGAGCTCAAGCACATTGTTAGTTCTTTCTTGATTAGTCAATTTATGTGAAGTTTTAATTTGTTTTCCTTGTTGACATGCCTCACATATTTTATTTTCCAAGTTACTTAGTTTAGGTAGACCTCTAACTAGACCACTATGACTTATTTTATGTATAAGTCTTAGATGAGAGTGACTCAGTCGTTTGTGTCACAACCATAATTCCTCTTGCTGTGTCATTAGATACTTTGTTGAGGAGTTGGGTAGATTTATTGTATAAATATTATTATTTCTAATTCCCCTAAGTATGATTTTTGAGCAGTCATTATTCTTAATTAGACATTCGCTTGGTGACAAGATAACTTTATAACTAGTATCACACAATTGACTAACACTTAGAAGATTAAACTCAAAATTCTCTACTAATAAGACTTTACGTATTATAAAATTTGAGTTTAGCTCAATATCACCTGATCCGATGATTTTGAGTTTACCGTTGTTTTCGAAGACTACTGATCCTAAGTTTTTGAATCATAGCTTTGTAAACTTCAGTCGGTCTCCGATCATATGTCTGGAGCACCCACTGTTCAACATCCATTGATCCTACACATAAAATAGTTAGATCGAATATTGGAATTTTTAAATCGTTTTAGAAGTTTTTATCTTAAGTTTTATCTCATTTTTTCTACATGATCAATCATGTTAACCTTATATGTATTATGAGATGAGGGTTCATTTTTACTTGGTTAAATTTTAATCAAAATTAAAAGTATTTAAACTTATGTTAGGTTCAAGTTTAGCTTGGGCTAGTCTAGTAAATTTTCCAAAATTAATTTCCAGGTAGTGGCGAGACATATGACTTTCTTGGATATCAGGTGGATCACTTCCTTAGACAAAATTGATTAAGAAATTAAGTACTAGACTTGCTTTAAACTAACCTTTGGTCTAACTAGTTAAAGACTAAGCGAGTTAACTTTGGTTAGTTTCACTCAACTGAGTACACCAGATAGTGGCGAGTCATATGACCTTCTTGGATATCAGGTGGACCACTTCCTAGACATGCCCTTTGGAGATCTTTCCTAACTTACTATCAGTTCACTTCGTCATAATACTAGGTTGTTCATGTTTAACTACTTTGTTTCCTATCTAGTCCATTCTAAATTAAGCAAGTAATAACTAACTAAGCATGCAAAACTAAGCTAATCAAATAATTAAGCAAACAAATTTAGTATTGGCTCCCCCTAGATCATTGAATCGATACAGTCTATCCACATAGTGGATTTGATCTTTGGGAACTCAGTACTTAGTCGAACCTAGTTGCAATGTTAAACTGGTCTTAGGGACCCATACTTGAATTCTTCTACTATTACGATTGATAAATGACATATACGATCTATTTGTTACCCTAAATTCGAGTCTGACCTTGTTGTACACAACTTTTTGAGATTCAAGGATTAGGTCAAGACTCTTGGAATCCAATGTGAACTTTTCCAACGATGTCCTAAGCTCTTGAACTTGCCCTTTCAAGAGAGAATTCTCTTTCTCAAGTTTTTTGACTTAAGTTGAGTTTCCCTCTTGAACTTGACTAGTTGAAGAGGTTAGGATTGCCTTATGCTTAAGGATTTTAACCTCCTTAAGCAACGACTCAACTTTAGACTCGGATTTAGTCAATTTTTTATTCAAAAATTTAATAGCATCGTATAAAGTTTTAATTAACGAATGACTTACCTTGATCGACCCTTTTGAACTGGATACGGATTCGTGACTTGACTCGAACTCGGGCTCGATGTCGGATCCAGACTCGGACTCAATGTCGGCTTCGGACTCGGACGGTCTTGCCATGAGAACCAAGTTGTTGACTTGGTCTTCTTCTTCTGACGATTCCTTCCAAGTTGTGTTGAGTGCCTTCTTGGTTTGTGGTTGATTGTTCTTTAGCTTCGGACACTCAGACATGAAGTGTCTTTGTTTGTTGCACTCGTTGCACTTGTAATTTTAACTTGTGCCGGATCTCTTCTTCTTCGTTGGCTTGTTTGGTTTTTTTCTACGCTTGATCAACCTTCGAACTAGATTAACTAGTTCGATCTCCATCTCTTCATCTAACTCTGATTCGGACTCGTCTTCCTCGGGAGGAGGCTTACTTTTTCCCTTTTTTCGACTTGCATACAAAGCAATATTTTTCTCGACCAGGACCTAAGAAGCATTGTCATAAATTCACTAAATTAGGAACTAAGAAGCATTGTCATACACTTCTTCCGTACACTCTTTTCAAAGAACAAATTTTCGATGCTATTTTTACCAAGTCTCTTCTTAAAAAGAGTGGGAAAAAATAACTTAGTCTAGTTTTGCAATTTAGATTTATTAAATATTACAGAGTCATAGCACAGGGATTGTAACTATAATTTAGGCAATAAAAATGATATCAAGTTTTTTTTAACTACAATAAAAGGAGAGGTAGAATTACCAACAAGAGGGCAAAAAAAGAAATGAAGATTGAATTAAGAAAAACAAATGCTAACATGATAACTGAAAAATATACATCGTTTTAAAAAAAGATATAATAAGAACAACTAAACCTTTATCCCACTAAGTAAGGTCAACTATATAGATCCTCCTACGTCATCGGGCTCAATGCACAACTATATCCTCATCTAAATTAAAAAAAAAAAAAATCTTATTTTATCATTGCTAATCAATTCTCTTTCTTCCCTTCTTAATTAATGTGAGTATTTGTCATAATCTCATATCACCTAAGTGGAGTATTTATTGGTACTTAGGTACATGTCTATATCATCTTAAACATATCTCTTGGAACTTTTCCTCAATAAGTATAGCTCCGACTTTCTCTCTAATATTCTTATTTATTATTATGTCTATCTTCGTATGTCCATACATCTACTTTAACATTCTCATTTCTGTGATTCTCATCTTTTGTTTTTGTGCTCATTTTATAATTTAACATTTAGCTTTATATAACATTACATGTCTAATTGTCTTTTAGCTAAACTTCTCTTTAAACTTTAGAGGTATCTTACAATCACAAAGAATATATTAAACCATCTGGTTTATATCCTATGTTGAATATCTCTATCAATTCCTTTATTTTTTTGTAAAAATGGTACTAGTAGTTCGCCATCTTCTATTTTAACAATTATCTTACTACGTCTATTATTATCAAACTTAAATTTCATATATTTTTATCTTTGTTCTACTAGTCTAAAACCTTAATTTCTAATAGCTCCGGCTAAAATTTTAGCGTAGCATTTACTTTATATATCTTATCGACCAAAATAATATCACCTGCAAACAATATACACCATAATAACATATCTTGGATGCGTCTAATAAGTTCATTCATAACTAGTGTAAAACGATATGAACTCAAGAGTTGATCTTGATGTAACTCTATTTCTATAGAAATGCTTTGTTTATTCCACTTGGAGATTTCACTCTTATTATTAAATTCTCATACATATCCTTGAATGTTCTAATATATTCTATGTTGATATTTTTTCTCTAAAATTCTTCGTATAATTTTTCACGAGACTTTATTATAAGTTTTTTTTCTAAGTCAACGAATACTATATGATAGTCTTACTATTCTTGATATTCTACAATTAATTATTTAGGAAGTTATATAGTTTCTATTATCAACCTTTTATTATGTTCTAAATTGATTTTCAGTTACCGTAGTCTTTTTCTTTTTTTCTATTATTCCTTTCCAAAGTTTCATAGTATAACTCAATAGCTTAATATCGTATAATTTACACAATTTTCTTTCTCTTTTATTTTTATAAAGGGGATTAAAGTATTACCCTCTATGATTCAATAATAAAAAAAGATAAAATCTATTTAAGTATAGATGATGATATAGTAGGGAAGATAGTCCAATGACGCAAAAGGATCTATATAGCCGACCTCATCTAATGGGATAAGATTTGATTGTTATTGTTGTATCAAATTAAGTTGTAAGTAATTGAATATCATATTTCCCTAGTCATTTTTATACCTCTATTGGAATATCATCCGGTTCAACCGTTTTTTTATTTTTTTATCCCATTTAATGTCCTATTATATTTTTGAAATTTGAATTTTTTGATAAAAATTTAAGTTTTTATATTCTGACCCACTGAAATTTTATAAACTAAGTTGATCATCTAAATTTTTATTAAAAAATTAATAAAAGTATCTCTTTCATTGCTTCTTTATTTCCTCATCTTTTATATATATCTTATTGGATTCATCTTTAATACAATGTATTTGGATAAAATCCTTTATTTTTTTTTTCTCTTGCTTTAGATATTCTATAAATGTCTTTTTACTATCACTATCTTAAGAGTTATAATCCTATCTCTCTTCTTAATTAATCATGCTACTTTGTTTTTAATAAACTGTTTACAATAATAACTACTTCATTTCTTATTTTACTCTTTCTTATGTATCATAATTTAAAATCTAAATTCTCTTTCATCTTCCCTTTTCTCTTATCTATTCCGTCTCTTGTTAGCATAAAATATTAAATTTTTTTAGTCATTGTATCTACTATCTCTATTACTTTATTAGTAGGCATTTCTACATTTTATATTCCAAATTTAAGACAATAAGTATTCTTATAATTTATATTCTTATTCAACTTATAGTGTGAAAATTCTTACATATTTAATACTATATCTAAGTTCTCATAGAGATATAGTGGTTTTTGCTAAGACGTTTGTAGTTGGACCTTACATTGTGTTGAGAACGACCTAATATTAGTGCAAGAGTTTGATGGATCCATATGATAAGAGCAAAGCAACGATAGTGGCGGGGCGAATATCGTTGCTTAATTTTATAAAGCTAATAGTAAACAAACAATCAACTTAAAGAAATAAATTAAACAATATAAACAAGAGTTTAAGCTGTGAAAAATAAAATGATACAATTGCTTAATGTGGTTCAATTTCCCTTCTGGGTTCCTACTTCACAGCTTATGATTCATCACGTATATTAACTGAATGCAATATCTATTATCTTTTTTCCTTTTCAAAAGATCTAGAGGTAGAGAAATCTCTTACAAAATATGTGTAAAATGAAGTACAGTAAAACTAATAATAAATAAGACAATTAAAAAATTATATCAAAATATACAAGGTTGAGCAGCTTGTTTGATGATTTCGTTTTTCTTTCTTGTTTTTTGTTGATTTTATTTGACATTGCCACAAATTATCTTTTATAGACCTTATTCGATCGCCCGAATGCCCTTCTGGGTGCCCCCAGCTCAGCCTCGATCGAATCCGACTCCTTCGGCTCATCTTCTTCTAATTACCCGGATGCCTTTTGGCGGATGCTGATGTGGTAGAACCTCAGCGATATTTAATAGGTCTGACTCTGCTGGTCTTCATCCTTCGATCGCTTGGATGCTGACATGGCACAATATTGTAGATCCCCGATCTACATTTTTTGAGATAAAATATGTCGTATCATCACATATTTGGACCTGATTTGGAGTCGAACTGAACTTGGATTCCGGTCATCTCAAACTAATCTGGTCGCTTGGAACTGATTTGGTCCCCTAGATCCAATAGGAGCGCTCGGATCCGTCTGATCCTGTTGAACTTATCTAACTTGTAAATTTGAGTTCTTGCATCTCATAGTTAACACAAAATAGTATGTATCTACAATAACTCAATTGCTCACTCTTGACTTACATTAGAGTAGCGCCTAGCTCAAGTTTATCTATCCCAAAAAATTATGATATTCTCTCACTATCTTAAATAGAAAATCACTCAAACTTACCGTGCATGGGACCTTTAGGATTTATCTTGTCTAGCACCTCTAAGACTTTTTGTCTTGTTTGGGATCTCTAGGACTTCTTATCTTGTCTGGTACCTCTAGGACTTGGCTCCCTTGCATGGACCTCTAGGACTTCCTTGTCTTATCTGGGACCTCCAGGACTTCCTTGCCAGACTACACTTCTAGACTTCACCTATCAAACTTCTATACTAATACACTTGACATACCATATTAAATCATCAAACATCCTAATTTTAAATCATGTTCCATGTATTAAAATGTAAGTTTGATTTTATAGTACCGGATACTATCAATCTTCTCCTTCTTGATGTGTGATAATCTTATTTAAAGTTAGGAGAAAATATAAAAGAATAATGTATAAACAATGCATTGCACAATTACAAGAAAACTATATAAATGGGTGCACTCTCCCAAGAAATAATTTTAACTTAAACTTAGAAAAAAACTGCATAAATGGGTGTATTCTTTCCTTGAATAATAGATCTCATTTAAAAAAATAATTTTAACTTAAACTTTCAACACCTTCTCCCCTTTGACTTTCTCTCCTTTAAACATAACTTTAAAGTTCAACTTTGTCATTGTTAAGTTAAGCAAGGAATATAACAACTGAATTAAAACAAGGTCAAGTTGATATAATCAAAGTTAACTTAGTCAAACAACCCACTATGTTAAACTAAGTGTGAAGTTAAAATAAGTCAACTTATAAGTCAAGACAATAAGAAGGATAAATCAATTTAAATAACTTATAAGTTAAGTCTAAAGATTAGATAAATCAACTAAGAAATATACATTGAATCAAACTAAGCCAAACGAGTCAACTACAAGAGTTAAGTCTCAAGTCAAATAAGTAGAAAATTATAAGCTTGACTACAACAAAGCGTCTTAATTAGGAGGTGGAGGAGGATGCCCCACATGCTAAGACCTAAGCAGTTTTATCATCTCCAAATGCTGGGGCCGCTGTAATTCCATTATGATTTGTTGGTGTTCCTCTAGTCTCTGAATATTCTTGGACATAGTCTCTTTTAATCTAGTGACTCTGTCTCCTAAGCTAGGAGCGACTGAAGGTGGAGGTAGTTGGAGTAGGTTAGAAAAATCAAAGTATAATAGCTCCTCATCCTCTGGCTGAGGTTTCCGCCTATGTTCTAAGATAGAACATTATTATCTAGGTTCATTTTGTTGGAGGTCTCAATTGCTCTTCGTCAAGACTCGAAAGAAGGCAAGGTCGTGTCACAAAATATTAATTGATCAAACTGCTGGATGAACCTACATCAAATGCCCAAGGTTGAAAAGAATTCGTCCTTGAGTTCGAATCAATGACACTACCTTCTCTGGCATAAAGACTCATACTCTCTCGGATGCATCTTTGGTCCACTAGCTTCATCACTTGTTGCTTTGTTGGTAAATCTGGATCTGAGTCTAAGATGTTGCTTGTGCAAAGTAGTAGGGCACAGGTGGTTTTTTTTTTTGTGTTATCACATCTAAATATCTAGATATAAAAAAGAAGAGTAGAGCTAGAAGATACCAAAATAGGAGTGGAATCCTCTTGTCGAGGTGCTAGTACAATTGTTTGGCCTCTGACATAGGTGCTCTTTTGTCCATCGTGGATAGTTTTGCGATCGTGTTGCCAAGGTGGTTCCAACAATACGTAGCATACATCCACCGCTTCACCCTTAGGAGTGAACAGATTTTAACGAACAACCAATGTCTCGTTATCATCTCTATAAAGCTCCTCGTCATTGTTATACTCGTTTAGACGAGATCACCCATGTCTTCTTCAACTACACAAGGTTGTTCCGTCGTCTTTTCATTCCCATCTGCGTAAAGCTCCTCGTCATCATCATATTAATCGTAGATGGGATGCCCATGTCTTCTCCAATCAACATAATTTTGTACTCGGTGCTCTCGTATCCATCTTCGTACATGACAATCAGGATCTGGCATCGCAAGAGGGGGGATGAATAGCGATTGCGACTCGATCGCCGATTGCATTCGTGTGCTAGTCTACAACAAGTTATATACAACGAAAACAAGATATAGAAACATACAACACAGCAAAGCACACAACACTTTGATTTTTATGTGGTTCAGAATCCTCGATTTCTACTCCACGACTTAGCTTCTAACAATAGTTCCACTATCATTTTTTCCTTCTCAGAAACCTTCCGAAGAGCGAGAAACCTCTCACAATCTGCTCTTTTACAACAAGAGCAACCAAATACAATTATACAAAGAAAATGAAAAAACAAAAATCAAAACACTTTATATGATTATGATCTTGCTTGTTTATAGTTTGGTTGCTTTGGAATGTCTTGGAAGGTTTGGAATGCAAAAACATTTCCCCTTTAAAGTCACCAATAACAGACACCTTCAAATCACTTTAAAATCCCCTTTTATAGAGTGGTCATCGGGTTGAATTCGCCTACTAATCGACTAGTCTTCGACCGTTGCGCAAGCTGACACTCCAACGGCTTAATCCACGTTGGATTTTAGCCCACTACAGTGCACCAGTCGATTAGTGAGCTCCGATCGAACTATCTATTTAAGTTGGAAACATTATGTTCATCAAATTTGTCATTTCAGATCTCATCAATCAATTGTCAAAACCTGCCAGTTGACTACCAAATATTCTGTTTGATTTTGGGCTAAAAATAATGTTCACAGGCTGAAAACACTGTAGTAGTCGACTTTTACTATAGCAGTTGACTGCTATTATTTACAGTCAAGTTCTAAACTCAATGGTGCTTGAACAATAGCACCAGTCGAATGGTCACGCCCAAGGTTTAAAATTTCAACCCGTATCGAAGTTTTGGTTCGCTATTGGAACGATACGGTTTTGGTATCGTATCATGACGTATCAATAAATTTCGGTAATTTTTTAATATAAAATATATAAATTAAAAATGAACATTTTAATTTAAATATTAAAAATAAAAAATATTTAAAAAACTAAAAAAATAATTATAATAATAAAATTAATTTAATTAATTTCAATTAAATAGGATTAAAAAATAAAATAAATTTTAATACTAATAAAATTATTATTTATAATATATAAATTAATAAAATAAATTTTAAAATAAATTTATTAAATTTTAATTGATTTTATTTAACTTATAGTTAAACTAAAGTTTGAGAAGTTAAATTTTTTTTAAACGCTCGTCGTCGTCCCCACGGCAGTGCTGAGGCCGCGCGTGTCGCCGCGGCCCACACGAGGCAGTCGACATCTGTTGCCTCCTATGGCTGCCGCGACCCCGAGCGAGCAACCCGCAACCTCGCACGGCTACTGGCGGTATTGCGCCGCTGCACATCAAGACCTGACCTGCGGAGGAGGGGCGGCCGGCTGGACAAAGGTCAGAAGCGGCAGTGGCGACTCCCGCGACGAGGCCGCGCCATGGCGCAGCCTCGGGTGAGGCCCGTTACTCGGCGGAGGCCCGCCGCCATCGTTCATGTGTCTCACAGGCGTGTCGGTTTCGGTGGCGCATCGGAACGAGAAAAATCGCTCGTTTCGTTCGAAACGGGTCGATATTTCAAACCTTAGTCACACCCACCAATCGACTGATACCTCAGTCTTGGCCTATTTTCATGTTAACTCGTTTCACCTTATATCTAATTAATCTCAACATACTAGGACCTTTCTAGTCTGGCATCCTATCACTCTTGACCTACCGGAACCTCTCCTACCTAGTATCCGATCACCTTGACCTGTCGGGATTTCACTTCACTAAATATCCAGTCTTCCTTGACCTGTTTGGACTTTCCACTTGCCAAGCATCCGATTACCTCGACTTGCTGGGACTTTATTAATACTAAACATCCGGTCCTCCTTGACATGCTTGGATTTTTCATGTTATGCCAAGTGTCTGGTCAACAGTGTCCCACTTGCTCTTCACACTTGTAAACTCTCTGTTGGACTTTCGACCACCAAGTATCTGATCCTATATGATCTATTTGGATTTCTCACTTGTCAAGTATTCGGTTAACTTTGACCTACTTGACTTCTCGTTTGCCAACATCTTATTGGACGTCCGATCACCAAGTGGCCCGTCCTCTATTACCCACTTGGATTTCTTACTTGCCAACTTCCTGTTAGACTTTCAACCGCCAAGTGTTCAGTCCTCCATGACCCACTTGGATTTCTCACAACTTGTCAAGTATCGAATCAACCTCGACTTACTTGACTTCACGCTCAACCTTGACATTACATGTATCATTGACCGACTTGATCCAATAATGACTACACCAACAATCTCTTTCTTCATCACACAACCTCCGGATGTCCCATACCATCCTTCACTCTTCATCAGTCTATTGTTATATTGTCAAACATCGAAACTCAACTCGAGCCCAACTCGAGCTTGGTTAACCTTGGCATGGGGTTGATTGCACCAACAATCTCTCCCTTTTTAATGTTTGACAATATCTTTAAGTTAGGCTAACCCATAAGCCCAACTTACCTCTTCCTATGTCAACGCATAATGAAGGTTTCCTAATTTAAACCCATTATTCTTCCCATTTGACATGCATAAAAAAAAATCTCTCTTCCTCCATACTTCATTCTCTTTTAAACCCTTCATTCTCCCTAGTGATCCGTCACTTATCACTAATCAACCATTATGCCTTGATGGGTAACCCCCCTAAAGACTTGCTCTCCCTTAACCATTTCACCAACAAAATCGTTGGAGAGGTCCTAAGCCTATAGGAGATCTAAACTTTAAACATGAGGGAAAAAGTTCAATCTTAAACTTTAAAATCCCTTCAAAGTTGGATTCTTACCTTAATTAACTCGTCTATTCATTTTCATTAAAAATCTCTCTTTTAATGCTTTTCCAAGCATATCAGAGGGTTAGGAGAAGTTAAGTTACTTAGGGTTATTGTTAGATGGCTAAACCAGACTTGTTCAATCAAAAACAGTCCTACCAGTCGACTGAGGAGTCCACTAGTCGACTAGTCCTAGTACCAGTCGATTGATTTATGATTTTCTTGAAATTGAATTTTCAGATGAATTTTAAAAATGTATAAGTAATTTTATATTTTTCGAAAAATCTTAAAATTTCGTACACACATTATTTATGTCAAATATGAAAACCATTGAAACCTTAAATGTTTTAATCTAACTTTGTATCAATACTATCAATGGTGATTCGTATCAACAAATAGACTTTACCAAGATTTTTCAAAATGATTTTAAAAGTATTTTCAAACCGTATTTCTAATCACATTCAATGGGCCAAGTGTATATGACTTGTACATTAGCGTTTCCTTATGATTTATTCATATCACTTGAAGAATCTGAGTTCATCTTGATACAATATATAGCCACCTTGAACTTCTCATTATCCTACCATCTTACTTATGTCTAAAATGTTTCAATACATATACATGTCATTCTATGATTTATATGAGATGTAGATTGATTCTTCCCTAAGGTAAGGGATTATGTATTTCTATCTAGACATTTCTAATTTGATTATTCTACCTAGTATATTAAATAATTTCAATTTTCTTTAATTTCAAGTGAATAAATGCATCAATATGATCATGACATATTAATTGTATAATTTTCTAAAGAAAATCTAACAAGCCTAAATGATGCATGATATCATGACAAGACATAAATCAACATAAGTATTATGATGTCATGTTTCATACAATTAAGTGATATATGGTATCATAACATATAGTACGACATACAAAACATGATAAATATATAATAAGGTATAAAAATACCTAATTCTTCAATCTATTTGTCATTATCTACAATTATATCAAATATCAAATTTGATATAATGACGGACTAACTCCATCGAGTGTGTCAAAACTATCAAAATTGGCACACCATAGATTTTAGCTTAATGTGTCAATTTCAATCAACTTAAATTTCAAATTTTATTAACACATTCTAAAATCTATTATGATACATGATATAAGTTCATTTTCAAAGTATTATTATACCTTAAAAATACTCCAAAGTGTCAACTTTACTATGGTAAAATTGACTACCTTTCCACCTTAACTTGACACATCCTATATCCATTTAGTGTGAAAGGATCACACTCCTACGAATCTAATATCTATTGGAGCTCCTTGGATTTTCTAGGTATTCACTAGGGCTAACCTCCATTAATACCTTCCTAATGATTCTCCTAAATTTTTTGGAAGCCTTAGTCATTTGAGTCTCATCAAGGTTAACTCTAGGAATACCTTCTCTTATAACTTTGACATTCCTAGACCTAAATTTAGTTCCATAATTATATGAAATACTATGGTAAGATGACATGATTTTCTTAGACTTAGGTTTGTATCTCAAACCCATCTTGTTCCTAGATGATTCTTGCCCATCAAGTCCTAGATTTTGTCCTTTTGATCCATTAAACAACTTTTCCATTTTTTTAAAGGTCTTTTTCCATTTATAAAGTTTTGATCTCAAGATTTGATTTTCTTCCTCTAATGCCTCGAGTTTTGATTTTCCATGATTTCTTTGATTATTTTTCTTCCTAGCATATGTCTATTTCATTTTGGATTATTGTCTAGATTTTTCTCATCCTTTCCATCCTTATGTAAAATGGGTCTACCTTGAAAAACTCTAAAGTTCTCCTTAGGTGGTGTAGTTCTTGAGGTAATAAGCCTAGAATTGTCCTTAGGCATACTTTCATGATATTGAGCACTTAGATGATAAATTTAGGCTTAACATGTTTTTTATCATGAAATATTGAAATTGCATTATAAAAATGTGATACCTTAGGTTTTGCCTTCGGAGCTCCCCCTACACTTGGACTCTTTTCTTTGCTCTTGGTTGGGTGCCTCCCCCGTGGACATTGATTGTAGTAGTATCCGTTTTGATTGCACAACAAATATAAAATATGTTCCTTGCTTTTGCATATCAAGGTCTTGTTGGAACCACGTGGTATTTGCAGACTATGTCATACACAACTTTGGTACCACTATTAGAACACCGCAGCATCCTCAAGCTCTGTCCTATAAAGCTCGGATACCACGGTTGATGCATACGAATCTAACATTCGCGTATTATATTTCTAGACTCCTATGTGCAGTGGAAGTAAAATTTTATTTATAATTTAACACTTAAATCAAATGAGTGTTCATACGGATTTTTAAAGCAAACATAAGCATGATCTTTTAATCTAAGCATGCAATACCATCTAACTCTTTAAGCAAGATCCTAAATGCATGACAAAGATAAATTATCATGTGATTGGACATCTAATGTTAATCTAATCATTTTATTTAGAAATGCTAAACTATCTAGAACCAACATGTTAGATTATTTAAGCACAATCTAAATAAAACTATTATCACATGTATCAATATACATATATAAAGCATAATACAAGAAAAGATTTATACCTTCTAAACTACCTTTGGTTGATGATATCTAGAACTTGTGATTCCTCCGTGAACTCGTGTTTCCTCTATCTAATCTGGTCCACGATCGGTAATCCTTTTCTAATGCTCAACCACACTAGAGATCAAGAGCCCTTTGTCGTCGAGACGATCAAGGTGTATTCCTCGGAAATGAGGGATGTATTGCTGAATCTCCCTTCAAAAGGGGCTGCCCAGAAATCCTCAAAAAGAGAACTTTCCTACAACAACTTTGCAAGGTTATGGGCGGCAACAACACTTCTCCACAGGGAGAAGAGATTACAAGAAGATTAACTCTTCTTGATGGAAGCAAGGAAGATCTTCTTCTATGATAGGGGCCGACCACTCAAGGAGAAAAAAAAAGTCCTTCCAAGCATAGTATTAAATTTCGACCCGTTTCGGGCAAAACATCCGATTCGCACGCCGGGCGAGATTCCTGAAGCGCAGCGAAGCGCGACGGAAGAAGCGGTGGATTTCGCCGAACGATTGCGGATCGTGATCGCGTTCGCAATCAAGTGTCGGGAAATCGCACTTGCGCTCGCGTTCCCGGAACGCGTTGACTGATTGCCTGCGGGAACGCGATCGCACTTGCGTTCCCGGAACGCGATCGCGTTCGCGCTCGATCGCCGGGAAAGCGCGCTCGATCACTAGCGTGATCGAGCGTCGAGAAAGCATGCTCGATCGCGAGCACGATCACGTTTGCGATCGAGCGTCGGGAAAGCGCGCTCGCGCTCTGGGAGCGCGATTGCTTGTTGAAACGAGCGATCGCGTTCCGATCACTGTGAAAACACACGAATAATAAATCAAATTAATAATAAACATTTTAAATAATTAAATATTAATATTTAAAAGATAAGAAAATATTAAAATAATATCGAAACGGACGATACGGTACCGAAACCGTATCGTTCCGGTCGCAGACTGAAACTTCGATACGAGTCGAAATTTTAAACCTTACTTCCAAGAAAGAAAAACATTCACACACCCTTTCTCTCTTGCTTTCTTCTTCTACTTATAGGACTAACCACCTCTTTCAAGGAGAAGTGGAAGTGGAGGTTAGGAGGGGGTTTCAAGAATCCCAAAAGACTCTTCTTCGTGTAAGCTTTTAAGAATAACTCTTTTCATGTTCCTCTTCTCACCTTCCCTTGATTTGGCCGACCACCTTAATAGAGAAGGGGAAGAGGTATGGGAAGAAAAATTTACTTTTTTTTCTCTTCATCTCCAAGAAAGCCCTCTTATTCATTGATTCACAATCATCAACTTGTTAATGGGCTTGTGGGTTATGAGTCATTGTCTCTCTTCCATCCTGGGCTATTAGGTTTAAAATATTTTTAGAATCCAATAATGAATTTCATCATAAATTTAATTTCTAGATCATGTGTGGAATACTTCCACTCTCCTTGTTTCTATCATTGGAAATCATTCATAAACTCTTTTATGAATCATAACATTTAATCATATCAAATTTTATTTATCAATACACCATTTGATCATATTCAACTTCATTCACCAAATTCAACTCCTTGAATTTGACTTTTTCAATGGGAAATAGAGAAATCAATACTTGTGTGATCCTCAATGGTTCAGGGATACAGATAGTCGTGGGTTTACAATTCTTTGTAATTCGGGACTATATTTGTCCTTTATTCAGGCATACCCTTAATAGCCTCATCTTATGATCAACTCCTTTATTATAGGATGTCAGAGCTAATTTTGATTAGTACTCAACGAATCATGGTAAGAGTGTCTAGCACTGCCCCGTGACTTTCTATATATCACTAAATAGTGTCTACAAGAACCAGTCAACTATGGTTAACATACAGTCTAGTCCCTTCAATTCATATATCCCGGTCAAATCTACAATCTTTGGTACATCGAGAGTTGTATATTGATCTGACAACCATGTAATGTATCTTATAGTGATATCGCATGTGCAACTAGGAAACTTCTTTCTAAAAGCATATCTTATAGTCTTGATCAGAGACTTCATACACTACAAAATAATACATTACATAGATATCCATACCTGTGGGTGTGTGGTGAATCCCCGACTACAATGCATTGACTCCAATATATTTCATTACTGCATCCAATCTCACCACCTGATGACTCCGAGTCGATAAATGAGTCAAAATACAACCCCAATATATAGAGTCTCAATATTGTCTCGGGTCATAAGGACTACTAGTATATGATCACAATCAAGAATTTATCCACTCGATAAATGATAACCACTTGGAAAGTCCGAGTGAGGGTAGTTTGACGAACTCATCATATGACTACCCATCTGTATGCTTGAACATCTCTATGTACTTATCAATGAAACGTGGTACACTACATCACAGATGTTATTCTCTAGCTCGATCGACTTTTTATCCTTGTTTATTTGGTGGTTCAATTGACGAGGAACATGTTTAGAGTATACAGTAAATATTGACGTATTTCATGATGACCATCATATGTACCACTACATCTCACTATAGTATATTCAAGAACTTTATCTATGCATCCAACATATGTATTCAGATAAAGTAAATGTCAAACTGAATTGAATTATATTAAAATAGAGGATGTCTTTACACAAGAATCATCAAAGCCCAGGCCAACAGTTAGTTTGTCGGGCACCTATTTTAACAAACTCCCACTTGCCCTAATACCAACTACTTACTAGTTTTAAACCCTTCATTTCGCGATGCTTTTCAAATGATGGTCCTGGCAAGGGCTTTATATGTGGATCAACAATGTTATTTGTAGAGGGAACTTTCTCAACTATGATGTCTCCTCTTCTCACAATCTCTCGGATGATATAAAATTTTCTCAGTATGTTTGGATCGATGATGAGACTTTGGTCTTTTTGCTTGTGCAATAACTCCAGTATTGTCACAGTGAACTAGGATTGGATTAACTCCATTTTGAATAATGCCTAATTCTTGGATAAAGTTCCTCGTCTAAACGGTCTCCTTTACTACTTCTGAAACTGTAATGTATTTTGCCTCGGTGATAGAATCCACAATTGTATCTTGCTTGGAATTTTTCCAAGAAACAATACCGCCATTCAATATGAATACATATCCAGAGGTTGATTTCGCATCATCCACATCTGATTGGAAGCTAGAATCAGTGTAGCCTTTCAATTTTAATTCTCCAATCCCGTATGTCATGAACAAATTCTTAGTCTTTCGCAAGTACTTAAAAATATCTTTCATAGCTTTCCAGTGTAATGGATCGGGATTTGCCTGATATTGGCTTGTGACATTCAGAGCATATACTATATTAGGTTTTGTAGATATCATACTATACATGATACTACCAATGACAGACGCATAGGGAATGCATGTCATCATCTCTATCTCTTCATCTGTCTTAGGGCACATAAACTTGGATATAATTGCACCATGACACATTGGTAAGTATCTGCTTTTAGATTCTTTCATTGAGAATCTACCGAGTATGACATATATATATATATGGATTGGATTGGCCCCAACATCCTCTTTGATCTATCTCTATAGATCTGTATTCGCAATACATAAAGATGTTTCACCCAAATCCTTCATGGAGAATCTACTGGCTAACCATACTTTTGTTGACTGAAGCATTCCTACATCATTCCCAATGAGTAGAATGTCATCAATATATAGTATCAGGAATATTACTGTACTCCCACTAACTTTCTTATAGATTTCTAATAAAATTAAATTCTTTAATTATATTATCAAATTTGATTTTTCAACTTTTCGACGCTTGTTTGAGACCATAAATTGATCTCTGGAGTTTGCATACCTTATGCTCACTTTTCACAGATGTGAAATTTTCAGGCTGAGACATGTAAATCTCTTTCTTAATATCACTATTAAAAAATGTCGTCTTCACATCCATCTGTCATATCTCATAGTCATATCATATAGTTATAACAAGTAGTTTCCTAATGGACTTAAGCATTACAACTGGTGAAAAAGTTTCATCATAGTAAATTCCTTGTCTTCGATTATAACCTTTTGCCACTAATATTGCTTTGAAGGTCATCACATTCCCATCAACTCCAAGTTTCCTCTTATAGATCCATTTGCATCCTATAGGAACAATTCCTTCAGGTTGATCCACTAATGACCAAACTTGGTTTAAGTGTATGGTGCATAGTATTAAATTTCGACCCGTTTCGGGCGAAACACTCGATTTGTTTCGTTCCGACGAGGAATCGACACCGGCACATGGGCGAGATTCCGATAAGCAGCAGCAAGGCAGCGGCGGAAGTAGCAGGGATTCGCTGCTGGAACTATTGCGTTCGCGCTGCGCGAACGCGATTGCGATCGCATTGCGCGAACGCGATCGCGTTCCCGCTGCACGATCGCACTAACATTCCCGGAATGCGATTGCGTTCGTGATCGAGCTCCGGGAAAACGATCGCGTTCACGTTCCGGGAACGCGAGCGCGATCGCAATCGAGCGCTGGGAAAGCGCGTTCGGCTCGCGTTCCCGGAACGCGTTGACTGATTGCTTGCGGGAACGCGATCGCGCTCGCGCTCTGGGAGCGCGATTGCTTGCGGAAACGAGCGATCGCGTTCTGATCACTGCGAAAACACACGAATAATAAACATTTGAAATCAAATTAATAATAAACATTTTAAATGATTAAATATTAATATTTAAAAGATAAAAAAATATTAAAATAATATCGAAACGGACGATACGGTATCGAAACTGTATCGTTCCAGTCGCAGACTGAAACTTCAATACGAGTCAAAATTTTAAACCTTGGCATGGTGTCCATTTTGGATTTCATAGCCTCTAGCCATTGCGTCGAGTCGATATCAGATATCGCTTCCTTAAAAGACCTTGGATCACATCCATGATCAGAGTCATTTTGATTTCCTTCAAGGAGTAGACCATACCTTACAGGTGGTCTTGAAAGTGTGTGTACTTGTTCTACTAGCTATTGGGGTGTGGGTTCTATCATTTTATTTATGGAATTATCTCAAACTTCTTCGAGTTTTATTATCCCACCTTTTCTATCTAATAGTAATTCCTTCTCCAAGAAGGTGACATTCCTTGAAACAAATACTTATTTTTTCTTGGGATTATAGAATAATATCCAACAGAATTTTTTGGATATCCCATAAAATAGCACAAAGTGGATCTACTATCCGGTTTGTCTTCAACTGCCTGCTTCACATAAGTAGGACATTCCCATATTCTCAAATATGAATACCTGGGAGGTTTTTCCATTCATATTTCATATCGTGTTTTTTCTACTGCTTTCGGATGGACTTTATTTAACATCGCTGCAGTTTCGAGTGCATGACCCTAAAACGATGGCGGTAAGTCAGTGAATCTCATCATAGATTGAACCATATCCATCAACATTCGATTACGACATTCTGCTACACTATTAAGTTGTGGCGTGACAGGAGGAGTCCACTCTGAGAGAATCCCATTCTCTTTTAGATAATCCTTAAACTCAGTACTCAAGTATTCTCCACCTCGATCGGATCGAAGTTTCTTAATACTTTTTCCAATTGGCTTTCTACTTCATGTTTGAATTCTTTAAACTTTTCAAAAGATTTAGACTTATATTTCATCAAATATATGTACTCAAATCATGAATAATCATTGGTAAAAGGTAAAAGTAATAAAGTAGTAATAGTCATGTTTGATACTAACACTTAATGGGCCACACACATCAGTATGGATCAAATCCAACATATCATGTGCACGTTCCACTTAACCTTTAAAAGGGGTCTTAGTCATTTTTCCTTTTAGATAGGATTCGTAAGTTGGTAGGGAATTTATGTCCGACGAATCTAGCAATCCTTCACCTACTAACTTGGTCATCCTTCTTCGGAAAATATAACCTAGTCTAGCATGTCACATGTGTGCTTGATTTGAACTATCTTCTTTTCTTTTCTTTGTTGTTGATTGAGCTTGGATATTGTTTAATGAAATATCTTTTAATTTTAAGTTATAGAGATCATTTTCTAATTCGTCAATCCCATTCAAACATTCATCCTTGTAAATATTACAAACACCATTTGCAAATAAATAAGAATATCCACTTCTATCAAATAGAGAAATAGAAACAATATTTTTAACTAAGTTTGGAACAAACAAAACATCTCCTAAATATAACTTAAAATTATTGTTCAAAATCAAAGTAACATCTTCTATAGCTTTCACAGCAATCCTTGCTCCATTTCCAAGTCTCAAGAAGGTCTCACCCTCTCGAAGTCTTTTACTTCTTGCCATCATCTGCAAATTATTGCAAAGATGAGAACCGCAACTGGTATCTAATACCCAAGAAGTAGAGCTAATAGAGACATTAACTTTGATTTAGAGCATACCTAATGATGCACAAACCAAGTCCCCCGCAATGACGCTAAAAACTTGATGGACAAAACCGCAAGTGCATGGTCGTTGTCCAGTAATAAAAGATATCGATCCCACAGGGACTGGTAAATCGAGTACTAGTTTACTAATTGAATATAGATTGTGTAGGCCAAATCAGTTGGCTAAGAAATTAAAACATTAAGAAAGAGAAGGATCAGAGAATGGAGAGGTGGGGAGCAGAAGGAAGGGGAAATTCAGAAGGACGAGATGATTCTAGGATATCGATTTCACTTAAATGATTGTAAACATCGTGTCTATATCTTGTTCCTAATTCTCAATGGTTGTTCGTATAGGTAGGATATCTTATTTTGTCCGATGTGAACTTTTAGAACTAAACCAGAGATTGCTTTCTCAAGGAGACCCTATCATATGGTCCTACAATCCCCGAGTTGCCTTCTCCTATTGTGTGGCCTTGGCTTGGAATAAATCTATTAAGTTCTGTGATACCCAATTGGTCCTCGTGGCGAATTGATCTACTTTCTTAGCTGATTTCTCCACGACTCAGTTCTCTATAGATTGAGGGATTGAGTTCACCTTTTGATCCATCCCCGCATCCCTAAGATCTGACCTATTGCTTTTGACATCTAAATCGGGTAAATATAATAGATCTGGACCACAAACAAATGTATCATCAAATAGGGAGCAAGCATATGTGTATAGCATATGAAAGCAATGCAAACAAACATGGATTCATTATATAATAATATTTATAAATCTAGGAGGCTACTCTCTCATCCTATAATCATAGAAATCTACTCCACAAAGATTTAATTACAACCATAAGACAGAAGGAATATAATCGAAAAAATAAAATAGAAGGAAAAGGAGGCTTAGTCTCGATATGAGGAGGGTCTTCACTGCAACTCGCATTTAAATCTAGAGTGGTGGCGATGAAATCCCTTCTGATGCAATCTATAGAGGTGGAGAAGTCCTCGAATGACATCTTCCGAGGGTTGGGGACCCTTGGACGACCTCCTTTGGGGTTTGGGAGCCTCAGGGTGGCTCCCTTCGCCCTCCCCTTCCTTCCTCACCGTCTTTCCTTCATATAGATGCTCAAAATCCCTAATTCCTCGAAATAAGTGGCGCCACCATACATCCGTGCCTCAAAGGCATGACCCTGCCTTGCTTGAAACTAGAATTTGACGAAACGGCGGAGCACGACCCCACGGGACACAATTGTGCCTCAGAGGCAAGCCTCCCCCATGGGGAGAAACATGGTCGTGCCTTGAGGCATGACCCGACCGTGTTTTACCTTGGAGCTTAGTTTTGATTCGTTTCGCTTCGGGAAATACACCTGTGTCTTGGGACACAACCAGAGAGTGTTCGCTATAATCTATTCTTCATTTAAAGCTTCATTTTGCTTTGAATCTTCGTCTCTATCAAGATAAATAAATAAAAGTAGATTTACGAATAAAGATAATAGCAAAATGATGTAAAATAAAGATAATATGCAATGAATGTCATAAACATGAGATAGGATGTGCGCCAAAATGATAATAAAAACTCTATATAAAATGTACACAACAATACCTGTACCAGAATGCTTTTGGGCAAGATACTCCTTGCAATTGCGCCTCCAATGTCCAGGCTTATTGTAGTGGAAACAAGCTTGTTTTGACAGATCAAGCTTTGCGGACTTTGGTTTTTTGTTAGCCATGCTCTTCTTTATAGGGGCAGAACGCTTCTTTTCCTTTTTCTTGGATCCTTTCTTGGATCCAAAAGATGAACCCACAAGGAAAACAAATTTTTTCTTTTTAATGGTCCCTTCATAACTAGCACGCATGTTGACTAGCTCTTCAAGGGTAGCCTCTAGCTTGTTTATATTGAAGTTCACCACAAAATTGTCAAACAAGGGGGGAGGGACAACAATATGATGTTCATCGATAACTCGTGTGGTATTACCAAATCAAGGTTCACCAACTTTTCAATAAGCCCAATCATCTTGACCCCATGCTTATGGATCGAAGCCTCATCTCGCATACGTGTCGTCATGAGCTCCTTGATAGTCGCATGTCTGATTGAACGAGTTTATGTACCATATAACTCTTGTAGGTGTAGGTGAATCTCAGCAGCATTCACCGTCTCCTCGAACCGCCTTTGCATTTCATTTGACATTGAAGTCAGCATATAACATCGTGCTTGAAGATTATGATCCCACTATTTTTCAAGCTTTGCCAACTTATTAAGGGTGGCATTGACAGGAGCCGCTTTTGGAGGTGTCTTATCCAATATATATGCGATCTTTTCAGATGCCAGAATAATTTTTAAATTTCTTAGCTAGTCAAAATAGTTAGGTCCAGTTAATTTGTTATAATCAATTATCACAGATAGTGGATTCTGAGATGCCATTTCGAAATATACTGAAATGAAAAACAAACTATTAACATTGTTGACTATTTTAAATAATTCATAAGATAAAATATGTGGACTTTTATATTTTGAATTTACCTCCCACTATTTTTATCATTTCCATCACCCTTTAATGGAAACAAAAAATCATATTTCCTTAGTGAGTACACGAAGCTCAATTAGCAAATTGTGGTCCCTGAATGATATTTGTTAGGGAAATGTTGACCGCCAGAGGGGGGGGGGGTCAATAGCGTTGATTCGTTGCGTGATGAAATTCGATCGTGTGTTTGTCTATAACACGTTAGTACGCAGCGGAATATACAGATAATAAAATAGACAAACATACAAGAATACAACAATATAACGTGATTTGGAACCAAATGGTTCCTACTCCACGGATCGAGCTCGAACGAGCTCTAGCGATGCGACCACACACCACTAATCAATAATAACTCCTTCTCGACACAAGTCGGAGGTGGAGAAATCTCGTACAAATGATCTTACAACAGTAAGAAACAAATACAAGCACGATACAATACAAATACAAAAGACAAGTAAAGAAAACTTTACAACACTTTGCTTTTGATTGCTTGAATGCTTGGTTGTTTGACTTGCACTTGGAGACCTTGATTTGCAGCAACAAATCGCCCCAAAAGCTTTCAAGAATCGGTGTTGATTTCCTCCACGAGCTCCATTTAAAGCTTCTGCCTGGGCTGGAAATCGCCGATCAGTCGACTGCTCGGGACCATCAGTCGACTGATGTCACTGTTGTCGTGAGACAACGGCTAGATCCACGCTGGAAAAATCCAACGGGTCCATCATCAGTCGACTGATGGAGCCTTCACTGATCGCTTCCCGCAGTCTCGACCCATTCTACGCCCAAATTCTCGAGCACCACGATCGATCACGATCACGATCGACTACTCGAGCCGCAGCAATGATCGCCTCCTCTCAAGGCCGATCCGACACTTCCCGATCAATCGATTTTGACACCGATCATTACATGGCACTCTGACCGACACACCTCAAACATGAGGTTTTAACCCAAGTATGATGCCCCCATACTTGCTAGACCACCCTTAGTCTAGACCTAAGCCTTCTAGCCACCTCCGTCAGCCTCGCGCCTCTCGGATCCCTCCAAGTCATCCATGACTTGTTCATCCATTGCGCTAGCCTTCAGGTGCTTCCATCGGCTATGTCATGCTAATGGTGTTTACACCGCCAAGGCACATTGGGCTTACGCTGCCAAGACTCCGCTTGGACTTTACGTCGCCAACCATTGGACTTATGCTGCCAAGACTCCCGCTTGGACTTTACGCCGCCAATATCAAATCCCTAGACTTCTCAAATGCCAAGACTTAAGCTTTGACTTTCCCTTGTCAACTCATGTTGGACTTTCCATGTCAAGTACTCAAGACTTGGACTTTTCAAATGCTAAGTGTCCCAGTTGGACTTTCCATGACATGGTCAACCATCAAAATCCCCCTCGAGTCAAACTTGAGTCCGGTCAATCATAATCCGGGTCGATTGTGCCAACAATCTCCCCAAAACATTATCAGACATCAATGTCAAACATTGATGTCAAACTTCCATGTCAAACATCAAAACATCACTCGAGTCAAACTTGAGTCAAACTTGAGTCAAACTTGAGTCTGGTCAATCGTGACCTGGGCGGATTGCACCAACAATATTAGCAATCACAATTCCTAAAAGGTAGAACTCAATTGTATCACATGCAACCTCTGTATAATTTGCCTCACGTTTGATAAGAGCCCAATGATATGATGTCGATTATCTTTACGTGTCAAGTCGACCCATCAATATTGGATTATAAGGGACGGTCGCCATGCGTCCCCCCAATGATATGAGCCGAAGGCATGGGAGTTGGACCCAATCCACATCGCTTATGTCAGTAGAAGTCACAACTTTCCAGTGCCCAAGCCTTCCCAATTATATGAGCCAGACATTGACTGTGGATAGCATTCGTCATGCAACCACTGTTAATGGAAGACAGAGAAAAATAAACTCTTTTATTTTTACTTTTATAGCTTGATATAAATTTTGAATCATATTCAAAATGAGGGATTTTAATTACTAGTCTCATGTATGTTTGTTAGATTTAAGCAACTATGTTATCAAATAACATATATACATTTATTACTATATATTAAATATATCATAGTCATATATGCATAATATCAAATATTATGCATCAATTAATTAATTAATCAATTTATGTCTCTTGTTAATTCTTTTATTGACCACATGATTATCAAACAAATTGACAAATCAATTTTCTATAATAAATTTTGGTAAAATAATTATCATAGGTAAAATCATATTTTACCGTATATAATTAAAATCAAATATTAATGATTCATTTTGTAAAATAAAATGACTTCGATCATAGGTGAAATCATATTTCACCAAGATAGATTTTGATCTCATCAAATTTATTATGATCTAATTTTTCTTACGTGATCAAAACTAATTAACGCTGTATATATTAATTTTTTTTTCAAAATCCATATGATAAACACAAACACTACCTTTGATACCACTGTTGGAATCACGTGGTATCTGCAGACTATGTCGTATACAACTCTGAACCACTGTTGAAACACCGCAACATCCTCAAGCTCTGTCCTACAAAGCTCGGATACCACAGTTGATGCATGCGAATTTAGCATTCGTGTGTTGTGTTTCTACACCCTATATGCAATGGAAGTTTAAAATTATATTTATGATTTAACACTTAAATCAAAGGAGGGTTCATATAGATTTTTAAACCAAAACATAAGCATGATCTTTTAATTTAAGCATGCAATACCATCTAACTTTTTAACCAAGATCTTAAATGCATGACAATGATAAACTATCATGTGATTGGACATCTAATGTCAATCTAATCATTTTATTTAGAAATGCTAAACGATCTAAAACTAACATACTAGATCATTTAAGCACAATCTAAATAAAGTTATTATCACATGTATCAATATACATATATGAAGCATAGCACAAGAAAAGATTTATACCTTCCAAACTATCTTTGGTTGGGGATATCTAGAACTTGTGCTTCCTTTGTGAACTCGTGCTTCCTCTGTCTAAACCGGTCTACGATCGGAGACCCTTTTCCAACACTTGATCACACTAGATATCAAGAACCCTTTGTCGTCGAGACGATCAAGGTGTATTCCTCGGAAACGAGGGATGTGTTGCCGAATCTCCCTTCAAACGGGGCTGCCCAAAAATCCTCAAAAAGAGAACTTCCCTACAATAACTTTGCAAGGTTATGGATAGCAAAAACATTTCTCTAAGGGGAGAAGAGATTACAAGAAGATTGACTCTTCTTGATGGAAGCAAGGAAGAAGATCTCTATGATAGGGGGTCAGCCACTCAAGGAGAAAAGAAGAGTGCTTTTACACCTTTTCTCTTTCTTCTCCTACTTATAGGTCCGACTACCTCTTTCAAGGAGAAGAGGAAGTGGAGGTTAGGAGGGGGTTTCAAGAATTCCAAAAGACTCTTCTTCGTGGAAGCTTTTAAGAAGAACTCTTTTCACCTTCCCCTTCTCACCTTCCCTTGATTTGGCCGACCACGTTAATAGAGAAGGGGAAGAGGTTATCTTCTCTTCCTTCATCTCCAAACAAGCTCTCTTATTCATTAATTCACAACCATGAGCTTGTTAATGGGCTTGTGAGTTATGGGTCCTTGTCTCTCTTCCATCTTGGGCTATTAAGTTTTAGAATATTTTTAGAACCCAATAATGAATTTCATCATGAATTTAATTTCTAGACTGTGAGGAATACTTCCACTTTCCTTGTTTTCATGACTGAAAATTATTCATAAATTCTTTTATGAATCATAATATTTGATCATATCAAACTTCATTCGCCGTTGAATTTGACTTTCTTAACGGGAAATAATGAAACCAATACTTGTGTGACCCTCAATGATTCAGGGATACATATAGCCGTGGGTTCACAACTCTTTGTGATTCAGGATCATATTTGTCCTTTATTCGAGCATACCCTTAATAGCTCTATCATATGATCAACACTTTGATTATAGAATATCAGAACTAATTCTGATTAATACCCAATGAATAATGGTAAGAGCATCTAGCAGCATCGCCTCATGACTCCCTATGTATCACTGAATAGTGTCTACAAGAACCAGTCGATTATGGTTAACGTACAGTCCAGTCCCTTCAACTCATATCCCGGTCAAATCTATAATCATTGGTACATCGAGAGTTATATATTGATTTGATAACCATGTAATGTATCTTATAGTGACATTGCATGTGCAACTTGGAAACTCCTTTCCGAAAGCACATCTTTTAGTCTTGATTGGAGACTTTATACACTATAGAGCAATACATTACATATATTTACACTCGTGGATATGTGGTGAATCCCCGACTACAATGCACTGACCCCTATATGTTTTGTTACTGCACCTAATATCACCACTTGATGACCCCAATAGAATTGGTAAATGAGTCAAAATACAACCCCAGCATATAGAGTTTGTGTTGTCTCGGGTTATAAGGACTACTAGTGTACAACCACAAGTAAGGACTTATCCACTCGATAAATAATAACCACTTGAAAAGTCCGAGTGAGGGTAGTTCGATGAACTCATCATATAAGCACCCATTTGTATGCTTGAACATCTCCATGTCCTTACCAATGAAATGTAGTATACTACATCACATATGCTAGTCTCTAGCTCGAGCGACCTTTTATCCTTGTTTATTTGGTTGCTCAATTGGCTAGGAACATATTTAGAATATACAGTGAATATTGATATATTTCATGATGACCATCATATGTACCATCACATCTCACTGTATATTCAAGGACTTTATCTATGCATCCAGTATGGGTATTCAAATAAAGTAAATGCCAAATTGAATTGAATTATATTAAAATAGAGGATGCTTTTAGACAAGAGTCATCAAAGCCCTAGCCAACAGTTGGCTTGCAGGGCATCTACTTTAACAAGTTTTGACCTTCTTGGGCTTTTCTTTTGCCTTTGGCACTAGAACCTTCTTCTTGATTTGTTTTGGGCATTTACTCTTTTAACCTTTTATTCCTACACTCAAAGCATATGATATATTTTTATTTTTACATATTGAGCTTGATTTACCTTTAATGGTGATATGAGAGATATGGGTTTATTCTTCACCGACCTCGGATGTAAAGGTCTCTTTTTGCTCCGATGTTGATTATCTATCATCCCCCTTAATTCTAGAGGTGAAGACTTATACAACTTCTTCCAACTTGGATGTTGAGCACCTCTCGACCTCCGAATCTTTAGGCTCTTGAGATGATGGATCTTCTTCCTCGAACTTATCTTCATCTTGGGTCGAGGAAGGTTCTTCAAGGAGCTTGGCAACCTTGCTCCATAAATCCTTAGCATCTTGGTATTTATCTATCTTACACAATAGGTTATTAGGAATCAAATTAATCAAGATTTTTATTACCTTTTCATTTGTCTCAGGTCTCAAGGTTTGTTCCTCGGTCCACTTGCTCCTTTCGAGAGTTCTTCCCTTTTTGTCCATAGGAGCTTCAAACCCCTCCGTTAAGGCAAATCATTCTTCGATGTTCATTTAAAAAAACACCTCAGTTCTAGCCTTCCATTGAGGAAATCCTCCTAATCCAAAAGAAGGTGGTACTCGGATGTCTTATCCAAATCTATCTTGAAACTTCATTGCTCTTGATGGATTCTTTAGCTTTTGCTCCCTCGGCGGTTAATCCGGTGAAGAGCAAACTCGCTCTGATACCACTTGTTAGGATCTGGGGTCGCTAGAGGGAGAGGTGAATAGCGATTGCGACTCAATCGCCGATTGCTTTCACATGCTCATCTACAACAAGTTATATGCAGTGAAAACAAGATATAGAAAAATACAACACAAAACAAAGCACATAATACCTCGATCTTTATATGGCTCGGAATCTTCGATTACTACTCCACGACCTAGTTCCTAGCGATAGTTCCACTATCCTTTTCTTCTCATAAATGTTCCGAAGACGAAGAAACCTCTTACAACTTGTTCTTTTACAAGAAGAGCAACCAAATACAAATATATAAGGAAAATGAAAGAACAAGAATCAAAACACTTTACACGATTGCGATCTTGCTTTCTTGTAGTTTGGTTGGTTTGGAATGTCTTGGATAATCTGCAATGCAGTAGCACTTTCCCTTCAGAGTCACCAAGAATTGATATCTTCAAATCACATTGAAATCCCCTTTTATATAGTGGTCATTAGGCTGATTTTCGCCTACCAGTCGACTGACGTTACACACTAGGTCTTCAACTATTGTGCGAGCTGACACTCCAATGACTTAATCCACGTCGAATTTTAACCTGCTATTGTGCACCAGTCGATTGGTGAACTTCAGTCAAACTGGCTGGTTGAGTTGAAAATATTCTGTTCATCAAATTTGTCGTTTTGGGTCTCATCAGTCAACTGACAAAACTTACCAATCGACTGCTAAATATTTTGTTTGGTTTTGGGCTAAAAATACTGTGGTAATCAATTATTACTATAGTAGTCGACTACTATTATTTATAGTCGAGTTCTAAACTCAATGGTGCTTGAATAGTAACACTAGTTGACTAGTCACACCTACTAATTGACTGATATCTTAGTCTTAGTTTATTTTCAAGCTAACTTTCGCTTCACCTAATATCCCATTGACCTCAACTTACTAGAACCTTTCTCGTCTAGCATTCGATCACTCTTGACTTGACAGAATCTCTCATATCTAGCATCTAATCACCTTGACCTGTCAGGACTTCACTTCACAGAACATCTAGTCCTCCTTGACCTGTTTGGACTTTCCACTTATCAAGCATCCGATCACCTTGATCTGCTAGGACTTCACTAACACCAAGCATCTGGTCCTCCTTGATATACTTGGATTTTTCATCTCGTGCTAAGTGTCCAGTTAGTCGTGACCTACTTGGTCTTTACACTTGCTAACTCTTTGTTGGACTTTCGACCACTAAGTGTTTGGTTTTCCGTGACCTACTTGAATTTCTCACTTGTCAAGTATCTCGTCAACTTTGACCCACTTGACTTCTTGCTTGCCAACATCCTATTGGACTTTTGATCACCAAGTGTCCGGTCCTCCATTACCTACTTGGATTTCTCACTTGTTAATTTCCTGTTGGACTTTCAACAACCAAGTGTCCGATCCTCTATGACCCACTTGAATTTCTCACAACTTGTTAAGTATTCAGTCAATCTTGATCTACTTGACTTTACGATCAACCTTGACACTACATGCATCATCGATTGACCTGATCCAATGATGACTACACCAACAATCTCTTTCTTTATCACACAACCTCCGGATGTCCCATATGTTGGTGTAGGGGCACTAGATAATCGAACTTGAGTTTTAATAATGGCAAATGTTCAAAGTTAAGTCATATTATATCTAATATTCTGTGTCAAGCTTGCAGGTCTTAGTAAGTTTGCAGGATTAGAAGAGAAGTCCTACAGGTCTGAGGACCAGGGGTTTAGCAAAGGTAAGCTCTATGTGAGGAGCGGTGGTAAGGTCGCGTCCTTGGTATGGGGATAACCGTAGGTGTCGATCCGACCAAGGCTTCCGGAGGAATGCTGAAGTCGAGATCGGACGGTCAAAGATTGTCACGATCACTATTATTATATATCTTATGTTAACCTTGTAATGTAGGTGATTGAATTGAAAACTCAAGTACAATGATGACTAGAGGATCGAGGATCGATCGGGGGCTTTGAGCAATAGAGCAAATTGACTAGTGTGCACGTGAAGAGCCAAGTTGCTACCCCAGAGATAAGATTGTTGGATAAGGTCTATCCAAATCTAGATCTAGATGAAAATGATGGTTTTAAAGGCTTAGGAAGGTCTATAAAAGGAGGGGAGGACACAAACCCTAGAATTAATAATCTCCTAAGTGCTCTTGCTCTTCGACCGTGCTCCTTCGTGCTATAACGCTACTCCGACCGTGCCTCGTCTTCTTACTTTAATTGTCGGTATATTTTTGCTTAGTTTCTCGTGTACTTAATTTCTAAAAGGAGCGGTAAGGTTGTTACCGCCTCCTTTATCTTTTGATTTACTTGTACTTAATTTCTAAAAGAAACGGTAAGTTTGTTACCGCTTCCTTTATTTTTTGTAAGTCTGTGTCTCTTACCTCCAACGAGGAAGAGATCAATTAGTTGATTGACCACCGAAAGCGATCAAGGATCGTGGGCCTTGGACTAGCAACCATTTGGTTGTGAACCAAGTAAAATAAAGTGTCTTTGTGTGTTGTTGTTTTTACTTATTTCGCTGTGCTTTTGCTTTGATTTTATCAAAATGCAACTTGAGCCCAACTCGAGCTTGGTCAACCTTGACCTGAGGTCGATTGCACCAATAATCTCTCCTTTTTTGATGTTTGACAATATCTTTAAGTTGAGCTAGCTCACTTACTTCTTCCTATGTCAATGCAAAATGAAAACCTTTCCTTAAAGGCTTGCTCCCCCTTAACTATTGCACCAACAATGTCTTTGGAGAGGTCCTAAGCCTATAGAACATCTAAACTTTAAACACGAGGGAAAAAATTCAACCTTGAACTTTAACATCCCTTCAAAGTTGGATTCTTACCATAATTAACTCTCCTATTCATTTTCATTAAAAATCTTTCTCTTTTAATATTTTTCCAAGCATATCAGAGGGTTAGAAGAAGTTAAGTTACCTAGAGTTGTTGTTAGATGGCTAAACCACACTTGTTCGACCAAAAAAGTCCTACCAGCCGATTGAGGAGTCCACTGGTCAATTGGTTCATGAAACAGTCGATTGATTTCTGATTTTCCTGAAACTGAATTTTTAGACGAATTTTGAAAATAAATAAGTAATTCTATATTTTTTGAAAAATTTTGAAATTTCATACACACATTTCTTATGTCAAATAGTATAGAAAAAATAATAATTTTCTATAAAAATATCCATTATCTTCAAAGAATGATCAAAAGTTGAAAATCATTGAAACCTTCAATGTTTTAACATAATTTTGTATCAATACCATCAATGGTGATTTCTATCAACAGATAAATTTCATCAAGATTTTTAAAAATGATTTTAAAAGCATTTTCAAGCTGTATTTCTAATCATGATCAATGAGTCAAGTGTACATGATTTATACATTAGCTTTTTTCATGATTTATTCGTATCCCTTGAAGAGTTTGAATTTATTTTGATGCAACATATAAATACCTTAAACTTGACTCATTATCCTACCATCTCACTTGTGTCTAAAATGCTTCAATATATATACAAGTAATCTTATGATTTATGTGAGATGTACATTGGTTCTTCCCTAAGTTAAGGGATCATACATTTCTATTTAAATATTTCTAATTTGATCATCTTACCTAGGATATCAAATGATATTAATTTTTCTTAATTTCAAGTAAATAAATATATGTATATGATCATGATATATTAATTGCATAATTTTATAAAGAAAATCTAACAAGCCTAAATGATATATGATATCATGGCAAGACATAAATCAACATTGTTAGTTCTTATAAGATCCACATATCTTCACAATAGTATGATATTGTCCACTTTGGGCCTAAGCCTTCATGGTTTTATTTTTGGGCTTTACCCAAAAGGTCTCATTCCAATGGAGATATCTTTTTTTATCTTATAAGCATATGATCTTTTCCATGTCTTATCAATGTGGGACTTTGATTATATTCTCCATACTCCCAACAACCCTCTCCTTAAACGAAGGACCACATTGAGCCCCCCTCAAGCCTATCCGTCCTCGAAGGACTTCTTCTGCTTGATGTCCGATCTTTAACCCACCAGGACTTCCTGCCAACTGTCTGGTCCTCCTGACCCAGTTGGACTTCCTGCCAGTTGTTCAATCCTCCCGACCCAACTGGACTTCCTGTCTGGTGTCTGGTTCTCTTGATTCTGATATGAGAGCTCCACTTCCTTCGTTCGAGGTTCTTGGCTTGACATGGACCATGACTCTGATACCAATTGTTAGTGCTTATAAGATCCACATATCTCCACAATAGTATGATATTATCCACTTTGGACCTAAGTCCTCATGGTTTTATTTTTGGACTTTACCCAAAAAGTCTCATTCTAATGGAAATATCTTTTTTATCTTATAAGCACATGATCTTTTCCATGTCTTACCAATGTGGGACTTTGATTGTATTCCCCGTACTCCCAACAAACATAAGTATTAAGATGACATATTTTATATAATCATGTGATATATAATATCATGACATGTAGTATGACATACAAAACATGACAAATTTATAATAAGGTATAAAAATACTTAATTCTTCAATCTATTTGTCATTTTCTACCATTATATTAAATACTAAATTTGACATAATGACGGACTAACTCCCTTTAGTATGCCAAAACCTCCAAACTTGGCACACCTTAGACTTTAGTCTAATGTATCAATTTCAATCAACTTAAAGTTTAAATTTTATTGATAGATTCTAAAATCTTTTATAAAATAAATTCATTTTCAAAGTATTATTATACCTTGAAAATTCTTCGAAGTGTCAACTTTAATATAGTTAAGTTGACTACCATTCCACCTTAAGTTGGCACACTCTATACTCATTTAATGTGAAAAGATCACACTCCTAAGAACTCAATACCTATTGGAGCTTCTTGGGTTTTCTAGGTATTCACTAGGGATAACCTCCCTTGATACCTTCCTAATGACTCTCTTAGACTTCTTAGAAGTCTTAGTCATTTGAGTCTCATCAAGGTCAACTCTAGGGATATCTTCCCTTGTAAATTTGACATTTCTAAACCTTAAGTGTAAAGGGGTAACTCTTAAGTGGGCAGGGGTCAATTTCCGGGGAGGTCATGACTCTGGGCCATCGACCGACCCTCTCCTTTGCACTTACCACCTGGGTCCTGATTTACCTCCTCCATCGGTAGGGGCAGCCGGAGGAGGTTGCTGATGTGGCGGTTCCACATTTTGACATTTCTAAACCTAGGTTTAGTTCTATAATTATATGGAACACTATAGTAAGATGACATAATTTTCTTGGACTTAGGTTTGTATCCTAAACTCTTCTTGTCTCTAGATGAATCTTGTCCATCAAGTCCTAGATTTTGTTCTTTTGACCCATTAAACACCTTTTCCATATTTTTAAGGGTCTTTTCCAATTTGTAAAGTCTTGATCTCAAGACTTGATTTTCTTCCTCTAATGTCTCAAGTTTTGACTTTCCATGATTTTGTTGATTATTTTTCTTCCTAGGCATATGTTTATTTCTTTTTGGGTTATTGTTTAGATTTTTCTCATCATTTCTATCCTTATGTAAAATAGGTCTACCTTGAAAAACTCTAAAGTTCTCCTTAGGTAGTGTAGTTCTTAAGGTAATAAGTCTAGAATTGTCCTCGGGCCTACTTTCATAATATTTAGCACTTAAATGATAAAATTTAGACTTAACATGTTTTTTCTCATGAAATATTAAAATTGCATTATAAAAAGGTGATCTTTTTGTTTTAGGAGCTCTCCCTACATTTGATCTTTTCCCTTTGTCCTTGATTGGGTGCCTCTCCCTCGAACATTGATTGCGGTAGTACCTGTTTTGATTGCACAAGAAACACACAATGTATTCCTTGCCTTACATATCAAGGTTCCAACCTCCTTGAGTTTTTCCTTTGCCTTTGCCACTAGAACCTTCTTGATTTATTTTGGGTATTTACTCTTGTAATGCTCTTTTGTCCTATACTCAAAGCATATGATATAATTTATTTTTACATATTGAGTTTGAGTTACCTTTAATGGTGATAAGAGAGACATGAGCTTGTTTTTCATCGACCTCGGATGTAGACGTCTCATCTTGCTCTTGTGTCGATTGTCTATCCTCCCCCTTAATCCTAGAGGTGAAAACTTTTACAACTTGTTTTAATTTGGATGTTGAATACCTCTCAACCTCCGAATCTTCAGACTCTTGAGATGATTGATCTTCTTCCTTGAACTTATCATCATCTTGGGCCAAGGAAAGTTCTTCATGGAGCTTGGCAACCTTGCTCTATAAATCCTTAGTATCTTGGTATTTACCTATCGTACATAATAGATCATTAAGAATCAAATTAACCAAGATTTTCATTATCTTTTTATTTGCCTCATATCTCAAGATTTGTTCCTCAGTCCACTTGCTCCTTTTGAGAGTTCTTCCCTTCTTGTCCATAGGAGCTTCAAACCCCTCTGTTAAGGCAGACTATTCTTCGATGTTCATCTGAAAGAACACCTCGGATCTAGCCTTCCATTGAACAAATTCTCCTAATCGAAAAGGTGGTACTTGGATATCGTATCTATCTTGAAACTCCATTTCTCTTGATGGATCTTCTAGCTTTTGCTCCTTTGGTGATTAGTCAAGTGACGAGCGACTTCGCTCTTATACCAATTGTTAGGATCTGACGTTTCTAAAGAGGGGTGAATAGCGATTGCGACTTGATCGTCAATTGCGTTCGCATGCTCGTCTACAACAAGTTATATGCAGAGGAAACAAGATATAGCAAAATATAATACAAAACAAGGCATAACACCTTGATATTTACGTGGTTCGAAATATCCGATTTCTACTCTATGACCTAGCTACTAGCGATAGTTCTACTATCCTTTTCTCTTTCTCGGAAACCTTTCGGAGGTGGAGAAATCTCTTACAACCTGTTCTTTTACAACAAGAGAAACTAAATACAAATATACAAAGAAAATGAAAGAATAAGAATCAAAACACTTAACACGATTATGACCTTGCTTGTTTATAGTTTAGTTGCTTTGGAATGCCTTAGAAGGTCTGAAATACAACATTTCCCTTTTAAAGTCACCAAGAACCGACACTTTCAAATCACCTCGAAATATCCTTTTATAGAGAGGTCATCGGGCTGATTTCCGCCTACTAATCAACTGGTCTTACACACCAGCCGGCTGGTCTTTGACCGTTGCTTGAGTTGACCCTCTAACGGCTTAATCCACGTCAGATTTTGACCTGCTACAGTGCACCAGTCGACTGGTATATGTCACCAGTTGATTGGTGAGCTCCAGTCAAACTGGCTTGTTGAATTGGAAATATTCTATTCATCAAATTTATCGTTTCGGATCTCATCAGTTAACAGCCAAAACCTACCAGTCAACTGCTAAATATTCTATTTGGTTTTTAGATAAAAACACTGTTCACAGGCTAAAAACACTATAGCGGTCGACTAGGGTACTATAGTAGTCGACTCGGGTACTGTAGCAGTCGACTGCTACTATTCATAGTCGAGTTTTAAACTCAATAGTGCTTGAACAGTAACATTGTAGACTGGTCACACCCACCAATCGATTGCTACCTTAGTCTTAGCCTATTTCAAGCTAACTTTCGTTTCACCTAGTATCCGATTGATCTCAACCTACCAAAACCTTTCTCGTCCAGCATTCGATCACCTTTGACCTATTGGAACCTCTTCTACCTAGCATCTGATCACCTTGACCTATCGGGAGTTCACTTCACCAAACATCCAGTCCTCCTTGACCTGTTTGGATTTTCCATTTACTAAGCATCTAGTCACTTTGACTTGTCAGGATTTCACTAACACCAAGCATCCGATCCTCCTTGACTTACTTGAATTTTTCATCTCGTGCCAAGTGTTCGGTCAATTGTGACTCACTTAGTCTTCATACTTGTCAACTCTCTATTGGACTTTCGACCATCAAGTATTTGGTCCTCCATGACCCATTTGGATTTCTCACTTGTTAAGTATCAGGTCAATCTTGACCTACTTAACTTCTCGCTTGTCAATATTCTATTGGACTTCTGACCACCCAGTCTTTGGTCCTCCATGACCCACTTAGATTTCTCACTTGTAAACTTCCTGTTGGACTTTCAACCACCAAGTGTTCGGTCCTCCATGACCTATTGGATTTCTCACATCTTGTCAAGTATCCGGTCAATCTTGACCTAGTTGACTTCATGCTCAACCTTGACACTACATGCATCATCGATCAACCTGATCCAATGATGACTACACCAACAATCTCTTTATTCATCACATAACTTCTAGATGTCTCATACCATCTTTCACTCATTATCAACCTATTGTCATATTGTCAAATATTGAAACTCAAGTCGAGCTTGACCTTGACCTTAGGCCAGTTGCACGAACAATGACATCATCAATGTTATTGTCGTTTGCGATCATAATGTTCACGATGAAGTAGGTTTTCAAAATCTAAGATAAAGTGTCAATCAAATACCTTACGGTATTCAAAATATCGATTGTTAAATGTCGAGATAACTCTGTTATTTGTCTTTGTAGATCCTTGATTCGCTCATAGTGTCTTTGATCCTGGTGTGAGGCTTCCTCAGCCAGAATCCGTCTACCACGACCATGACCATGAACACGATGACCATCCATGAATCGTCGAGATAACTCCATGATTGTTCTTTGTAGATTCTCAATGAGCTCGTAGAGTCTTCAATCTTGGTGCAAGACTTTCTCAATCGGAATCTGCCTATCACAACCATAATCACGATCACAACGTCTATCCATGGATTGCCGAGATAGCTCCGTGATTATTCTCTATAGTTCCTCGATGAGCTTGTAGGGACTTCGATCTTAGGATGTGGCTTCTTTAGTTGAACCTTCCTATTACGATCATGACCACGTCCTTGTTGTCCCTCCATGGATATAGGACTCTAATACCAACTAACGTAGGCGGGGTAGCGAAATGGGCGATTCTTTCCACGTGCGCTGTTAGAATAGAGATGGGCAAAGAGAATCGAAGGAGGGAACTTCGATAAACAAAAAAGGGATCACCTCTAGGTTTAAAAAAAATAACTTTATTAATCCAAAATAGAATGTCTCATGTTTAAATAAACTAACAAGTGAGAAGATTTCAAAAGAAATAAAAGCAATAATAAAAATTCAGAACAAATAAAAATAACAACAACAACAACAATAATAATAATAATAATAATGAAAATATAACGAAAACTCTTAAATTACTTATGTTGTGGCGAGGACACACCACGGCCGACCATGACCTGGCCATGGTGTGGACTATGGCCTAGTCGTAGTGGAGACTACGGTCGTAGTGAGGACCATAGGCAGGTCGTGGTCCCTACTGGATAGCCCCGAATAGGGGTTTGGAGCGCTTAGAAGCTAAGCCTCGGGACCTTTCTTATAGAGTTAATCTGGGCGCTTGGAAGGGTTCCGAGCACCTAGATTGGTCTAGTCAACATGGCACATGACAAACACTCCGAGCGCTTGGAAACATTTCGGGGACTCGGAGTCGTAAAATTTATCAACGTATTTACTGTTTTGTCTATGTGGATGCTCAGACAAGTTTCGATCATTCAGAGTGGTCAAGGTTAGGTCAAACATTGTGGGAGCCGATAAATTTAAGTTTTAATATTAAAATAACTTATTAGGGCGCCTAAATGTCTTTTGGGTGCCTGGAGCAGTAAGATAAAAAAACATTTTTAAAACATAAGTAATTTTTGAAAAATATTAATTTTGAAAAAAAATTTAACATGTCTAATTTTTATATTTCCAATTTAATATCTATAGGACATAAGTCTTCAAGAAATTGGTCACATTATGTGATCGACATTTGTGATTCTTGGTTCATATCGATACACATATTTAAGCATCTAGAACCAAGGGAGAATTCTAACATCTCATGTCCATCTACGTGATGAAATACACAAATAGTTAATCTACTATGTCTGTGATGCAAAGACTTTTAAATCTTGCTAAAGACTTAGTTAAATAAGTGATAGTAGCATATAATTTTTTAGTAAGTAGATCAGTTACGTTATCAGTTGACTAATCTAAGTCACTGATCAAATCTTCTAGTGCAGATTTTGAGCTTGAACTTGACTCTGATTCAAACTCTTGGATTGAAGTTTCTACTATAAAGGTTAAACAATTTACCTGCTATGTGTTTGACTCAGATTTAGAAGATTCATTCCAAGTGGCCTTGAGTGTTTTTCTAGACTTCTTCTTTAATCTTCCTTTTTTTTTTTTGCCGATTCTTTAAGTTGAGTGTCTTTTTGTTGATTCTTTAAGTTGAGGACAATCTGACTTGAAGTGACCCTTCTTATTCCAATAATAATATCTGACTTCTCCTTTATCCTTTTTCTGAAATTCTTTCTTGATTCCTATTTTTGTAAACTTCTTTTTCCTAATCATCCTTCTGATTGCATTGGCTATCTCTAACGATAGGTCTTCATGGACTTTGACCTTGACTTGTATGCCATCTTGAATTTGACTTTGGACCTTGATTTGACTTGGATTGACTCCGAATTACCTACCACCAAAGTTATACCTTTCTTCAATTGGCCAAGGTTAATTGTTCATGGAGCTTAAATTCATAAAAAAATTGATCTAGTTTTACTAATAACAAGGCATTGGACACTTTATATGCACCACCATGGATGTCCATAAAGATGGCCTTGGAAATGTCTTCAAAGCATACCTGATCAACTCTCTATTTTCAACCTGTTCGCTAAGTGAATATAGTCCATTCAAGATTTTCTTGAACCTGCCATGTAATTGACTTATATATTTGCTTTTTTTTTATTTGGATTGTTTGAAATTGATTTTCAAAGGGGTCTCTTTTGGCGGTTCTGGAGTCAATTGTTCTTTCATGCAACTTATTTAACTTTTCTCATAGCTGCTTAGCATTTGAAATTGTCTCACTTTGCTTAGTTGATCTTGAGTTAGATCACATTGCATTGTTGTAGTAGCTCTTGCATTTACTTGAGCTGGGCTCGTTTCTTAATGTCACTGGTCCACTTCTTAAAGTTTAAGGGTTGACTATTTTCATCTCTAGGAAGAACGAAGTCTGTCTTTATCATGATTCAATTTTCAATTTCGTTTATCAAATAGTATTTCATCCTTTCTTTCTAATTGGCAAAGTTATTGCCATCGAAAAGTTGAGGACAAAAAGTACTATAATCTTCCTGTAATGCCATGATAGTAGATCTCCAAGTTCAAAAAGTTGTCTCTTCTAGGTACTTAGATAAGTAGCATAAAAAAAATCAAACGTTTTTAGTTATAGTTGTTTAGGGCTAGAGTTGTGGGATTAAGGATAGAGAGTAGGATAGGCTTAGGTTGGGTAAAAATTTGATCTTATAAATTTTAATTAGGGACATTCTTAAAGTAGTAACATATCTTTCTTCAAATCTAACCACTCAAGGGACTTAGTACTAAGTTTTAGTCTAACTAGTCTAAAATAAAGTGAGGTAGTTTCTGTTAGAATTTTGTAGATATGATTAGGGATAATTGTTATTCCTAAATATCATTAGGAATAATTATTACTTAGGATAGAATTTTGATTTATTCCTAGGATAGAGTTTGATTTATTCTTTTGAATAAGCCATAATCTTGTCTATAAATAGGGCTTCTTTCATGTAAGTTAGGTATTAGTTATTACACAATAACATGGTATCATAGCCCTAATTTTTCACCGTCGACCGCTGCTCTTCTCCCGAGCTGCTCTCACGGCCTTCCGCCGCTCTTCTCCCGACGATCTTCTTTCGGCCACGCCACCTACGCTGGCCGAACGCTTCATCGGCGCTCGCTCAGAAGAAGAAGCAGCCTTCGACGCCGCCGCGTCACCATCGCGAATGGCGGCGAAGGAAGCGCCACGACGACTTCGCGATCTCTCCGCTGCTTTCTCCGACGCTCGGCTACCGACGCTGGTAACGCGGCCGACGCCAGCACGACGCCGGCGCTGCCGACGCCAAAGAACGCCATGATCCGTGATTCTCCCGCTTCACATAGCTTTAGCCCTTCTCCGCTTTTTCCTTCGATTTTACTGAAGGCGAGATCGATCGCCACGATTACCATCGGCGAGGGCCGAGGAGCAAGGGTGCATGTGAGAAGCAACGCGGTCGTGGCAAGTTTATTTTCTCCAAGAGGTTCTTTCCTAATCTCTTCTGCTCGATTCGCTTTTCCTAGCCCCGAATCGGCTAACTCCACAAGCTTCACCAGAAATTCAAGCAAGAACTTCGTAAACGCCGTGATACCATGGCAGACATCGGGAAATCCTTCTCCAAAGGCCGCGACTAGCAAAGAAACAATGACGTCATCTTTACTGATTTGATCCCCGGAGACATAGTTTTTCCCATAGAGGAATTCCTCGAGGGTTTTGAGGCCAATTTCTGTGTGCAGATCCGTGAAGGAGATCGCCATCGCAACAACACTACAACACTGGAGCAGCCGCACAAACCCTAACGACTTTCCATTTTCTTTCTTCTTGGAAGAGGCTTTAACAGCCGCTTCACGCTCCTCTGCTGCTTTCTTGTCTTCCACTACGTAACTCACAGATTAGCCAATACCTGTGTCATTCATCATGACTACCTCCAATACTTCGAAGCCGGAGTTTCTGATTTTTACCAACCATGTGACGGCACCGCTCTCGTCTGAGCTCTTGGATGGTAAGAACTACTCCTCTTGGGTCTCTTATATTGAGCTTTGGCTTGTTGGACAGGGTTATGAAAAGCATCTTACACAAACTGAAGAGGATATTCAAGTGGCCGATCGTCCTTTATGGAGAAAAGTTGATGCTCAGTTGTGTTGCATTATCCGAGCCACCATCCATCCATCTCTTCGGGATGTCTTCCGAACTCATAAGACCTGCAAGGATGTTTGGATACAAGCTCAACAACTTTTTACGAACACTTCTCGACAACTCTATCAAGTTTGTGATGACTACGACCATTCTTAATGCCGTCGGATCAAGGAGTCTACGGCTAACTTATTTGGGATCACTCTAGCCTTACTGTGTGAGTTCAACGACCGCTCCACCGGCCACTCCTATTGCAGAGCTTGAAAATCGGAAGAAATTTTTTATGTCTCTGGCGTTATATGGTATGCCCACAAATTACTCTCATATTCGTGATCAGATCCTGGGCAGCCCCATAGAAGCAACCATGGACTCTACCTGGGCGACTCTCCTTCGTGTCCCTACCAAAGTCTTGACATTACCATCCTCCGTTCCAGTTGACTCTTCAAAGATTCGGTCTCGGAAATAACAACAAACCTCCACCGCGTAAGAATGGCAAAGGACGTCCGTGTAATCATTGTCACCGACAGACACACGATTGATAAATGTTGGAGTCTCCACGGTCGACCTCCTCAGATCGCTTCAGATCGCTCGTAGTTCATTCACGCGTCTTGGCCTATACATTGACACGGCCCAACTCCACCGCCTAGTCCAACACCACCCAACTCCACCGCCTTCCTATGATGACTTTCTGAAGTGGTATGCGGGTCGACAGGAGTCTAATTCCTCACGCCATTACACTGCCGGTAATTCCTTCACGGCATATTTCGCTCTTCTGATCCTCGGGTACTTGATTCGGGGCCACCGATCATATCACTGGTAATAGATCTCTTTTTTCCTCACTATCTACTTCTGGTTATTTACCCTTTGTCACTATGGCAAATGGTTCTCAAACTCAGTCCCAAGGTGTTGGTATTGTTCATTCTTCTCCATCTCTTCCCATTCAGAATGTTCTTTATGTTCCCGTAGCCCCCTTTAATTTATTATCAATAAGCCAGCTCACTCGGTCTCTTGATCAGGTCATCTCATTCACTAAATCTTCGCTTCATCATAGGACTACGGGAAGGATGATTAGACGTAGTCTACGGTCTATATCAACTTCACCAAAACTCTCTCACAGCGGCAGAGATCTCCACTTGTTATCCATGCTCACTGGGACATCCCGGTCTTGATAAGTTAAAACAATTACATCCTAGTCGTTTAGAGTCTTTGTCTTGTAGTCGTATCGAGTTAAGCGGCGTACGTAGTTCATTTTCTCCTCGCATTATAAGTCGCCACGTCTCCCTTTCGCTTTGGTTCATTCGATATTTGGGGTCCGAGTCGTGTTACCTCTACATTGGGTCACGATATTTTGTTACTTTGTAGACGATTTTTCCGTTGTACTTGGTTATATCGATGAAAGATCGCTCTGAATTGTTTCTATTTTTCAATCTTTTTAATGAAGTCAACATGATTTGGTATCCCTCTTCGATCCTCGCAGAGTGATAATGCACGTGAATATCTATCTACTCGCTTCAAACCTTTTTGGCATCTCACGGCATATTACATCTAAGTCTTGTCCTCATATCCCCAACAGAATGGGAGTGGCGAACGCAAGAATCGCCATCTTCTCGAGACTACGGACCCTTCTCCTCTCCTCTCACTCTCCTCTTCGCTGGGGTGACGCCGCATTTATCGTGCATGTTATCTCATCAATCGCATGCCTTCCTCTACTTTACAGGTGGTCAAATACCTCATCATGTACTTTATCCGGCGGTCCCTTCATCCTTTACCACCTAGGGTCTTTGGTTCTATATGTTTTGCTTTACGCTCTTGATCCGACATTGATAAACTCTCTCGATCAGATAAATGTGTTTTCCTTAGGTATCCAGAAAGGGTATAAGTGTTATTCCCTACTCTCCGTCAGATTTCATCTCGCCGATGTCGCGTTCTTTGATTCAGCCTTTCTTTGGGTCTTTAGAGTCATCGTCCGAGTTCATCATACATGCATGTATCGATCTTTGATCCTCGGAAGTTTCTCTATCACCCCACCCCAATTCCTCCTCCGTTGCGGGTTTATCGAGCCTCGCCTTTCTCACGGCCACCCGACTCTGCCATGGAATCATCTCTGGAGCCAAATCCTCCGCTCCCTCCTCCCGTCCTCCTCGAATCGATATTCCCATCGCTTGAAGGTATACGCCCACTCGTAATCCTTCTCCACATTATGTTTCTTTGAGTTACCATTGTCTTTCTCCTTCCTATTATTCTTGCTCTTTCCTCTTTGCTGCCTGCTTTCTCTCCAAAGATCGCAGGAGATGTATTTGCCCATCCAGGATGGAAACAGGCTATGTTAGACGAAATGAGTGCCTTACAGAGTTGTGGGACTTGGGATCTCGTTCCTTTACCACCAGGAAAGTCAATTGTTAGTTGTCGATGGGTATATACAGTGAAGGTTGGTCCAGACGGAACGGTTGATTGGCTTAAGGCTCGTCTCGTTGCTAAAGGTTATACTCGATCTTGGATTGGATTATGGAGACACGCTTTTCTCTGCCAAGATGTCCTCTATACGCTTACTATCCATTGTTGCGATTCAACACCGGTCTTTTATCGATTAGACATTAAGAATGCGTTCTACGTGGTGATCCGCCGAGGAAGTCTAGAGCAACCTCCGTGTTTTGTTGCTCAGAGTCTTCGGTCTTGTATGTCTGCGAAAGTCTTTATATACGGTCTCAAGCACCACCGCAGGCATGGTTCGGTAGATTTAGTATTGTAATTCAACATTCGGCATGACTGAGAGAGGTCGACCATTCGCCTTTTATTGTCACTCATCTACTGGTTGCATCTATCTAGTGGTTTATGTTGATGATATTGTCATCACAGGTAGTGATCATCTCGAGATCTCACAGTAGAAACAACATCTTTTCAAACATTTCCAGACAAAGGATCTCGGCGGACTTAAATATTTCTTGAGGATAGAAGTAGCACAGTCCAGAAAGGGAATCATTATATCTCAAAGGAAGTATGCAATGAATATTCTAGAAGAAACAGGAATGTTAAACTCAAAGACAGTTGACAACCCTATGGATCCTAATGTCAAGCTCCTACCAAATCAGGGGGAGCCTCTACTAGATCCTGAACGATACAGGCGATTAGTAGGAAGACTAAGTTACCTTACTGTTACTCGTCCAGATATCTCATTTGCAGTAAGTCAGTTTCTCAACTCTCCGTGTAAAGAACATTGGGATGTTGTGATTCGCATTGTTCGATATATCAGAGGCGCTCCAGGAAAGGGTCTTTTGTATGAAGACAAAGAACATACTCGAGTTATAGGATATTCTCGACGAGATCGGCAGGATCTCCCATGATAGAGATCTACTGTTTTGTATATTTGTCGGAGATAACCTTGTTTCTTGGAAAAGCAAAAGGCAGAATGTTGTGGCAAGATCCAGTGCAGAGGCAGAGTATCGAGCTATGGCCATAGTCAGTCAAGAACTTATATGGCTTAAACAGTTGCTTCAGAAGCTAAAATTTGGAGACGTTACACAAATGTCACTTATATGTGATAACCAAGCCGCCATGCATATCGCCTCAAATCCAGTTTTTCATGAGAGGACAAAGCATATAGAAGTCGACTGTCACTTTGTCAGAGAGAAAGTCATATCTAGAGAAATATCTACTAGTTTTGTTAACTCACATGATTAGCTAGCAGATATATTTACGAAGTCACTGAGAGGTCCCCGAATTGACTACATATGTAACAAGCTGGGTGCATATAATTTATATTCTTCAGCTTGAGGGGGAGTGTTAGAATATTGTAGATATGATTAGGGATAATTGTTATCCCTAAATATCATTAGGAATAATTATTACTTAGGATAGAATTTTGATTTATTCCTAGGATATGGTTTGATTTATTCTTTTGAATAAGCCCTAATCTTGTCTATAAATAGGGCTTTTTTCATGTAAGTTAGGTATTAGTTATTACACAATTACAGTTTCAATTAGTTTCACTCAGTTAATTATACCAGATAGGATCTCCTTTATCCAACCTAGATACACATTAAGTTAATATTCCTTAACTTGCTATTAGCTTATCCTACTCTAGTACAAATTGATAGGATCGAAACAACAATAAAGAGGGTGTATATCGTTACTTAATTTTATAGAGCTAATAGTGAACAAAAAATCAAATTAAAGAAATAAATTAAATAATATAAGCAAGAGTTTAAGCCGCATAAATAAGATGACACAATTTTTTAATGTGGTTTGGCTTCCCTCCTAGGCTCCTATTTCACGGTCTATAACCCGTCACCTAGATCAACCAAATATAATGTCCACTATTTTTTGTCCTTTCTAGAAATCTGGAGGTGGAAAAACCTCTTACAAAGTATGTATAAAATGAAGTACAGTAAGAGCAATAATGAATAAGGCAATTAAAAATTATACCAAAGTATAGGAGGTTGCTATAAGAGAGATGACGAGAAACTTAATGATTCGTTTTTCTTTCTTGTTTCTTGTTGATTTTATTTGAAGCTATCGTATATTCTCTTTTATAGGTTTATCTTGTCACTGGGATGCCCTTTTGGGCACCACAGTTCGACCTCATTCGAGTCCGACTCCTTTAGCTCATATCCACTTTCAGTCGCCCAGATGTCTTTTGGGCTCTCGGATGCTGATGTGGTAGAATCTTAGCGATATTTGATTTGTCTGACTCTGTTAGTGTTCATCCTTCTCCGGTCACCGAATGCTGATGTGGTACACCATGATGGATCCCAGATCCGTGTTTTCTAAGATAAAATTTGTCATGTCATCATGCACCTGCACTTGATCTGGACCTGATTTGAACCTCCGATCGTCTAGAACTGATCCGGTCACCCAAAATTGATTCAGTCGCTTGAACATCTAGTCACCTGGATATGTTTGATCTAGTTGATTTTATCTAACCTATAAATTTGAATTCCTGCATTACAGAGTTAGTACAAAATAGTATGTATCTATAATAATTCAATTGTCTCACTCTTGATTTATGTCAGAGTGGTGCCTAGCTCAAAGTCTACTATGTCCTCAGAAATAGTGACACTCCTCCACTTTCTGAAATTGAAAATCACTTAAGCTTACTTACCTTACTTGGGACCTCCATGACTTGCCTTGCTTGGAACCTCTCAGATTTGCTTTCTTGCCCGGGACCTCTAAGATTTTCTTCCCTTACCTGGTATCTCTAGGAATTTCTTGCTAGATTATTCTTCTAAAGCTTATGTATTTGCACACTTGACACACTACATTAGATCACCAACATCCTAATTTCAAAACCCTGTTTCATACATTAAATTATAGATTTGATTTTATGGTGCCCTTGGCACCAACACCATATATAACATTTGTTTTTAACGTTGGCCTACAAGCTAATGCAACTCTTCTTCTTTATTCGGATTTTGGATCGATCACGGTGGAATTGTCATTTTTATGATCTACTCTCTCTCACACACACGCAATTATCTCAAATTCAGTCTTTTTCTACCTTTTCTCTTCTTACACAGTAAGTGATTGGAACTCTAATCTCACTCATGTTGGCAATACCCCTATCTCACTTAGTTCTGCAATATACTTTTTCTCGAGTAGATGTCGGAACTTTAAATACGTCCATCTCTGACATCTTCATGCAAAGCCTCTTGTCTGCTATCAACTCATTTAAAGAGTACATGTTGAAATGTTAAGTTGAAATCCTAATCTATCTATTTCACTCTCCATCCTCTTGCAAATTATTAACGTCTTAGTGATGTCTTCATTTTTATAGGGAGTCAAGGAGAAAGATAATTGTTGTTTGAAGATTGTCACCAACTTCACCCTTTGAAAATCTTTCTTGATAACAACAGTCAAGCCAATAACTCTTTAATGCAGATAGAATTAGTTAAATTTAGGATCTACAAATACATGAATTATGACTCATAACAGTCCATTATTTAATATTTTTATCCCTCTCAAGTAATATATATCATGCCTCATCCAGACTAGGATAAAAAAATTGCTAATCTTTTTGCTTCGGTTGGAAAACCTTAGGCTGCATTTGGCAGCGCTCCGCGTTTTTCATTTTTTGAAAAATAAAAAACGATTTTTTTCATTTTCTAATTTTCCAGAGAACACTGTTTTATTTTCTGGAAAACGGAGATGAAAAATGACAACCAAACGTCATTTTCTATGTTTTCTCATTTTCTGAGAAAATAAAAATAGAAAATTAGAAAATTCTCTACCAATCAAATGACCCCTTAAGTTCTCTGTGATGTAATTTTCAGTGATACGTATACCATGGAATAGCTTACGTGGATAAATGTGTGTTTATTTGTGACTTCATTTCCTTCAATATACTCAACAAATAATCTGTGAGCATTTCTTTAAAAGAATGTTTGACATAAATCTAGAACTTCTTTTTGTTCAATTGTCCTATTCTTTTATTTCTTAGGGTTTTTTTTGTTATTTCTAAAAGTGGTTAGAGGATTTTGTCTAGTTGCGAGTTTTATCTCACTTCTTTGATTCGTGAACACGGTTATCTTTTCCTTCAGAGCGCTTGTGGAGCCCTTTGGAGTCAACCTCCACCGGTAGCCTCAACACTACTGTGCTGCAGCGCTTACAGTACTTCAGATGTTTGTTGAACCGCCGAGGAATAGCTGCTGCTCCAGTGACCAACAAATATGCTAGAAGCCCCCCTTATGGCACTGGTTCCTGCTACGTTCAATAATTTATCGTTCTACACATCTGTTCACTCGTAAATATTGTCAGCTCTGTTGTTTACGTTGCTTTTACTTTTTCTTTTCTTATTATGCAAGTTGATTGGAATTCGTAATAAAAGTGTTTGGTCTACGCTGTTCGATTTAGTTCCAAATGGAATAAATCATTTGTCATGGAATTCTTCGATCTTCAGCTTGCTGATTTCTCATTTGTATTCCATTTTTTTTTAATGGTCTTACTTTCTCGACATCAAAGTCCAAATCACTATTCCTGATGGAATAAGGATGAATAGCGGTTATTACGTTCCCATCCTCGTCCTGTTTCTTTAAAGTTCTCTACGTTGCTACTTCAAAGAACTGACACTTTCATTAGAGATGTCAGAGATACATGGAGTGACTTCGCGCGTGTGATCATTGCAGTTGTTATCGGTTAGTGCAAAAATTGTCCAAACGAACCAGTTAATGCTTTTACACGTGAACTATTTTTTCTCCGTGCTTTAAGTGTGTAAGAGACATATTAATAGCCATCGAAAGTTAATGATCAATTTATAACTGTCCGCATAATAACAGTTGGTTATTGATGGCTAGATGGTTGTGAAGTTCAGTCGTATTTGAAAAAATAGATATCTAACAATATTTTTAAACATTTGACGAATCTATTTTAAGAGTGTAGGACAATCTTACTATCTTTTTGTATTCAACTGTTTATTTATATTTTTATACTCAATCTCTAACAACAATCTTAAAGAGAGTAAGATTATCCTACAAAGATAATGGGCAAGACATAAGTAGAGCGAGATTAAGCAATGAAGGTACATATGAGGTGACACTAAGGCAAGGGGTTATCTGATCCATGCTATGTGTTCCAATTTGAACATGTTGGAGCGGTGCAAAAGCGGTTTGAATTGTTAAAGGAGAAGGATGAATACCGGATCTGCAAGAAAAATATTTTTTTTTCTCTTATTTAAGACTTTAGTAAGGACAAACATTAATGCAAAATATATAAACAGAGCAACACATGAACATAAGAATTTAATTGATTCACAACCCCTAGATTACTAGTTCAAGGTCAATACACAGGATTGTTTGTCCATTAGTTTTCTCCTCATTGATAAAGTGTCCGAGGTAGAGAATTCTCTTACACAACAATTAAATACAAGGAGATGACTTTCATCAAGTAAGAATAATATCACAGAAGCAATTCAAGTGTGTTGTGTTTTGTCTTTGAGCTCTGGGGTCCTTTGAAAGCCTTCCCCTCGATTTGTCCATTGAGCTGATGTGGCAATGTTTCGGGCTCCTAGAAGCCTTCTGGACTGACAAGATTTTCATCTTTATCCACAAATAGGTCGTCTCGATTAGACAACACCTCGTCTTCTCAAATCTTGATCACTTGCTCCGATCCCCGATTTGCACATGCCTCCAGTTGCCTGGAACCCTTCTGGTTGTCCACATCAGCACATTTTTTGAATCACATACCTATTAAAAATAGATAAGTTTACATGTATAGAAGCGCCCATATTGTATTTGGTCACCCGGTGTTCCAATCGCCTAGAACCCAACTTCGATTGCTTGGAACTCTGTCTCAAGTTGACTACGACAAAGTCAACCTAAGTTGAGTTTCCACTCTCGTCGCGAGTTCATTTTACTTAACTCATCTCATAGCTTACCTTATGCAGTCTTTCTCTTAGTTCTCATCCCTCCGATGCACCTAGCTCTTCCAGCTCACTCTCTGTGCATCCTTCTTACTCTACTAGAGTACTCTTCCGCAATCTTCTCCTATCTCAATTGTATCGAGCTTGTCGACTCCTTTCCCATGACATCCTTATCGCATGTTTACATCTTCCTCCATGGCTGCATTGCCTCTGATACTTCTCGTCATTTCCAATCCCTTGAATATTTCATACCATCTTTCTTTGTACTTCAACAGACCTTGAGTTATTGGGTACTTGTATATTCTCCTAAGTCTCTGTACACTTAGATACACATATTAGATACAAAATAAGGTCTAACTTAAGTTTAGTTGATCACACATCGAAATCATCGTGGCATCATCACTTGGGGTTCCATGATCTTTCCCTAAACCACTTGAGGTATTAATAATCTCTCTTTTTTTATGTGTATCAGCATAAATTAAGTTAGGGTAACACATTATAAAAAATAAAGTAAAGTATAGGCAAAATGAAATAATTTAAATGCAAACAACTTCTTTGCATTTATATTCAGTTTCTGCCCCTTAACTAGTTATAAAAAATATTATCCTAACTTATCTTCAACCATTTCTCTCCCTTTAACTGTTATATTTTATTGGTACAATCGATCTCAGGTCAATGTTGACCAGACTCGAATGAGACCCGAGTAGTATTTTGATGTTTGCCAATACGTTTGACATTGGTTTGACCATATGTTGATCATATGACTAGTGAATGGTTTGGGACATCCAAGGTCATGTGATGGAGATTATTATGAGGGAGATTGTTGGAACAATCAATCTCAGGTCAAGGTTGACCAAGCTCAAGTGAGACTCGAGTAAAAGTCCAAGTTTAGAGGCTTGGCAAGGAAAAGTCCAAGTATGGATACTTGGTAATGGAGAAGTCCAAGAATAGATTCTTGGCAAGGGAAAGTTCAAGTATGGATACTTGGCAATGGAAAAGTCTAAGGGTGTAGTCTTGGTTGTATAAGTCTAAGTGTGTAGTATTGGTGGCGAAAGTTCAAGTATGGATACTTGAAAAAGGAAAGTCCAAGGGTGTAGTCTTGGTCATGTAAGTCCAAGGGTGTAGTCTTGACGGTAAAAGTCCAAGTTTGGAGACTTGGCTATGGAAGTTCTAGAGGCACAACCTCTTGACAAAGGGTACCCGTGTAGGGGATCGATCGACCGGCTAGAGGGGGGTGAATAGCCCTTTGTCGTTGGATGGTGGAATTTGCTCGTCTACACAATTGTTAGCGCAAGAGAAATACTAATAAAGACAAGCAACTAAACAAAGAAGAATACAAACAATGCTAACACCGAAATATAACGTGGTTCACGGCTATGCCGCTAATCCACGGTCCCCGATTCATCCTCGGTGAATCACTCCGCAACCAAATCACTATCGGTCTCTCCTTTGCACTAAGCTAGGTGGAGGTAACCCTTACAACTCAAGAACACTCCTTCTTTTACAATAGATGTGAAAGAGATCTAGAAGGAGTTTATCACTTGTGGAGCACTTGGATGATAGTTTGGAATATAAGCATTAGCCATCCAAAAGCCCACACCCTCTCTTTTTATAGAGAGGGCTGATTTCTTCCCGTTGGTCGCCACCAGTCGACTGCTGCCCTTGGTAGTCGACTGCCACCACTTCAACGACCTCCGAACACGTTGGATCCCGACCATTGTAGTCCAACAGAACACTTGGCAGTCGACTGATGGATCCCGTGATCTCACCGTAGTCGATCGCCTACACACCTACGAGTGGTTCTGCGGCCCCAAACCCTCTTGATCGATTGGATCACGCCTTTAGCGGTCGATTGATTGATGGTCTTAGCGATCGACTACCCACATATGATACGATCACGCCCAAAACAACTCAGTCGGATACCAGTCAAACCCATTCGACTCAAAGCAGTCGACTACGTCACACCTAGCCAAAGTATTTACTTCCTTGTCCTGCAGATTCTAGTTACTGCACATGTATCCAAGAGTACATACTCTAAACATGTAATACTTTGGCCAAAGACTTTAGTAACAATCCGACGAGAGACCATAGGGTATACATGTCACGCCCGCCCTTTCCGGACCCAGAACTCGGAGGGGCGGCGCGTGACGTGACCGTACATACATACATACATACATACAGCGGAAGACTTAATACATATTTCGTACTTCTTACAGCGGAAGACTTTAGACATTTTTTTTCTTTTATAACATAAACATGCGTTGACATATATATATATATATATATATATATATATATATATATATATATATATATATATATATATCTATATATATATATATATATATATATATATATATATATATATATACTTCTTCTTCTTCACATAGGGCATGCATCATAACATATATAGATACTTCTTCTTACTTCTTCTTTACTTCTTCTTATTAACATAGAGCATGCATTATAACTTAGATAGATACTTAGTGCTTAGTTCAGGTTCGTAACCATCGTTGTCATACTGAGACATAAGTAAGGACATCCATAAACATCATCATCATAGGTAAACATATATATATAAACCTAACGGATCTTCTCCACCATGCCACTGCCACACACATTTGGCCCCTCCTGCTGCTCCCTTTAGTTTATCCATCCCTTACCCTTATCTGCTGATAGAGAAAGATAAACTATAAGCACATAGGCTTAGTAAGATCCAGTCCTACTCACAAAAACCATATATCGACATTAATCATAGCATGTACCATTCATAACATATAAGCATGTAACATTCATAACATATAAGCCACATAACATGTAACATACATGGCGTAATTAACTTAACATGTAGCATAAATAACGTGAGTAAACATAACATATCTCATCCATAGCATGGCAGCACAACATGTATCATCTATAACATAGCATCATGTCATGTACGTCTAGGACTTATTTAAACATAACATATAACATATGTAACGTAGCAAATCAACATAACATAAAACATATAGGTATGACCTATCAAACATAACATACATCATATGTAGCATAGTGACATATCAAACATAACATACTTCATATGTAACATATCAACATGGCATATCAAACATAACATACTTCATATGTAACATATCAACATGACATATCAAACATAACATACTTCACATGTAACATATCAACATGGCATATCAAACATAACATACTTCACATGTAACATATCAACATGGCATATCAAACATATCAACATGGCATATCAAACATAACATGCTTCATATGTAACATATCAACATGGCATATCAAACATAACATGCTTCATATGTAACATATCAACATGGCATATCAAACATAACATACTTCATATGTAACATATCAACATGGCATATCAAACACAACATACTTCATATGTAACATATCAACATGGCATATCAAACATAACAATCTAATCATGTAACATATGCGAGATGCTTTTGAAAACATATTTTATAGGTACGTAAATATAAATCTCAACATATTTGGGCCCGGCATTGTACCACTTCTTCATTATCATAGCGCGCATCCCTAAATAGGCTCGAGGTAGCAAGTCTCGAACCTAATAGGTTACTAGGCCCGATCTTAGTCCGTCGACCTAGGGCAATCGTCATAGCGTAGAAGCCCATCCTAGGCTCGAGTCTTACTCCATCGACCTAAGGCATCTTGGAGCCCATCCCGTACTAGGCCCGAGTCTTATTCCATCGACCTAGGGGCAATTATACATAGAAGCCCATCCTAGGCCCGAGTCTTATTCCATCGACCTAGGGCATCTTAGGAGCCCATCCCTTCTTGGACCCTGTTAGGGTCTTGGTACAAGCCATGCAGAAGGTAAAATACTTATATGCTTATTTTATAACATAGCTTACATTTTGCAAACATAGCATACTTCATTTCATAACACATCATGCTTCCCTTCATGGACATATCATCTTTCATTTAAAAACATGTCATTCTTCATTTCATAACATATCATTCTTCATTTCATCATCATGTCATATTCATGTCGTGTACATATCGTTTTGTTTCATTTCATAATCCTATCTTCTTCCATTTCATAACATATTTCAAACATAGCATACACATAGACATGGCAAAAAGGCATGGCGTCAAAAGTAAGTAAACACTAACCTAAGACATGTTATCTTCATCTAGCATTATTTAATATCACAAGTCAACATGAATTCACCCAACATAAAACACATGTTAACCTATTCATTTAACTTAACAACAAATTCATATGCACATAAGACTTATATTAAGACTTCATCTAATCCCCAAAATGCATGATGGCCGAATGGTCCATAGGGTCTTCTAGGGTTATCTTTTAACCTAATTCATTTCATATAACAACAACCTAATTCATTTCATATAACAACAACTTCATTTGCATATAACATATGGATTAAAACTTCATTTGTTCACCCCAAAACCTAGGTTGGCCGAATGGTCCAAGTAGGGTTTTTAGGGTTAACCTTTAACCTAATTCATTTCATATAACAACAACTTCATTTGCATATAACATATGGATTAAAACTTCATTTGTTCACCCCAAAACCTAGGTTGGCCGAATGGTCCAAGTAGGGTTTTTAGGGTTAACCTTTAACCTAATCCATCTTAATCCTAACATCATCATATAGTTACAAAAACATGGCATAGAGCTTCATTAGAACCCTAAAATCATGGCATGGCCGAATAGGCTCTAGGGGCTATTAGGGTTAGCTTCTAACCTAATCTTTTTTTTTTTTTGTTAACATCATCATATACCTCCTAAACTTAGCATACAACTTCATTGATAAACTAAAACATAGCTTAGTTAGATATAACATATAGATTTTCTTTTACAAACATCAAACGAAACTACTCGTATGCAGGTGAGGGATACTTACATCCTTCGCTTTGCTTTGGGTGGGGAAGATAACCTAAAGAACCAACCTAGCCTTTGCTTTCTTGCTTGGATGAGGTTCGGCCAAAAGAGGGAAATGGAGAGGGAGAGAATTCGGTGAGAAGAAGAAGAAGAAGAGAGGAAGTGGCAAATTAGAACCTTCCCTCTTCTTTATAAAGGGAGGAAGAGAAGTTTCTCTTCTCTTCTTCCATGCCTCTTCATTTGCCTTTATCACACTTATCTATAATCCCCCCCTTCCTCTAATGATAATATCCTATTGGGCTTCTGGTTAGTGGGTGCATCTATAGGGTTTGGCTATCTCTAGAGGTTTGGAGTTCAATTCCTAGGTCTTGCATCCATTTTTTTTTGGCTTATTTTCTTTTGTTTTGGAAAAGGCCCACCCAAGGCCCATGATCATCAAGCCAAAAATTTCTTGTAAAATTGCTAAGAATTTTACGGGCGTTACAATCCTTCATACCTTTTAAAAGTTTCGTCCTCGAAACTTAGAACAATTGTGGGTACTTCTGCTTCATGTCCTCCTCGCGTTCCCAGGTAGCTTCCTCGTACCGTTGATTCTGCCACAGGACCTTTACTAAGGGCACCTCTTTGTTCCTTAGCCTCTTGATTTCTCGGTCTAGTATTTGGATAGGCCGACTTTCAATACTCAGGTCCTCTTGAACTTGTACTGTTTGTGTCTCGATCACTTGGTCCGTACTGGAAATGCATTTCTTGAGCACAGAGACATGGAACACGTTGTGAATAGCCGACATCTCTTGAGGCAGCTCTAGCTTGTAAGCTACCTTGCCAATCCTCTGCAATATCGGATACGGTCCCACGTAGCGTGGACTCAGTTTACCCTTCCTTCCGAATCTCATCACTCCCTTCATAGGAGCCACTTTGAGGAATACTAGGTCCCCAACTTCGAATTCTAACGGTCTACGTCGCATATCCGCATAGCTCTTTTGTCGGCTCTGAGCAGTTTCAATTCTCTGGCGGATGTTCCGTGGTGTCATCGATGAAATCCGTCTGGAGTCCCATCCTCTTCTTTTCACCACCCTCGTACCAGCATATGGGAGATCTACATTTCCTCCCGTATAGAGCCTCGTAGGGTGCCATTCCAATAGTAGCTTGGTAGCTATTATTGTAGGCGAATTCTGCCAAACATAAGTATCGACACCAGCTACCTTTGAAATCCAGGGCGCAGGCTCGTAACATATCCTCCAGTACTTGATTTACTCTTTCGGTCTGTCCGTCCGTCTGGGGATGGAAGGCAGTACTGAACAATAGCTTCGTGCCTAAGGCCTTCTGAACGCATTCCCAGAAATGGGAGATAAAGCGACCATCTCTGTCAGAAATGATGGTCTTAGGAATTCCATGTAGTCTGATAATTTCCCTAGCATATAACTGAGCCAGTTGCTCCGTCGAATAGGTCATCTTGATTGCTAAGAAATGGGCGGACTTTCGATCATCCTGATTACCCATATAGCATCATAATCGTTTGTCGTCTTGGGCAATCCTGAGATGAAATCCATAGAAATGTCCTCCCATTTCCATTCTGGAATCTGGATCGGCTGCAGTGTTCCTCTAGGTCTCTGGTGTTCTGCCTTAACCCTCTGGCAGGTCGGTGCAAGAAATCTTGACATCTTTTTCATTCGAACCACCGAACTTTCGCTTTAGGTCTTGGTACATCTTGGTGGTTCGGGATGCATCGCATAAGGAGTTACGTGAGCTTCCTCAAATATCTCCTTCCGCGATTCGATCGTCGGAATACAAGCGATCCCCGAGGTAGAGTACTCCACTATCGAGATCCAAACCCGTCGCCCTTTCCTTCTAGGACCTCTTGCTTGATCCTCTGAAGGCTTGGGACACTGGCTTGCTTTTCCAGTATATAATCGAACAACTTCGGTGTTATCGTCATGGTCGAGTCATCCGAGATGATTTCAACCCCGTAACGCATAATCTCTTTTTCTAAGGGTCGAGATAACACTGATAGGGACATCAAGGTGGCGCAGGACTTCCTGCTGAGTGCATCAACCACCTTGTTAGCTTTCCCCAGATGGTAAAGAATCTCGCAGTCATAATCCTTGACGAGCTCGAGCCATCTTCGCTGTCTCATGTTCAGGTCCTTCTGTGTGAAGAAATATTTCAGACTCTGGTGGTCTGTATAGATCCTACACTGAGCTCCATAGAGATAATGCCTCCATGTTTTGAGAGCAAAGACCACGGCCGCTAGCTCTAAATCGTGGGTGGGATAATTCCTTTCGTGTTCCTTGAGTTGCCTAGAGGCGTAGGCAATGACCTTGCCATTCTGCATAAGTACAGCTCCGAGTCCCAATCAAATCAACTATACCTCATACATCCCATGTAATAAACTAATCACCAATTTCAAAGGAAACGAGCTCATAGGAAACGAGCTCATTATTTCTTATTCATACGTTCAGAAAAGAAAAATGTTAATATATAACATTCCTTATTTCTAATCGGAACAAAACTACTTGAGAAGATAGTTTATTACGACTCCCACTAGGACAAACCCTAGTGCAGTTGTAATTATGTTTAATCCTATCTTCCTTGGCCTCATTAGGGTAGTCTCAGGCTGGCCAATAAGTTGACGGTTTGTGGAACTCTCTTCATTCTTTTCGAGGCCAGCTACCACAGGATTCTCTTGAACCTTGTGCTCCAGTAGTTCCCAGCACAACTCAGCATATGTTATCCGCCCTTCATAGCGGCCCCATACGTGATGCGCAACTACCATGAGATCATTTGGGAGAGAGCGTACCAAGGCCCATATCCGATAATTGTCTAGTAACGGAAACTCCTGCTGTTCGAGTCTCCTAAAAAGACCATCGAGCCTTTTTATGTGTCCGTTGACCCCCTTTGGCCAATCACAAGTGTTTCTTGTGAAGCTAGTATACGTTTTTCGTTCGTTGCCCTACGCATACTTAGACTAAAGCTAACATAAAGTCATTTTAAGCTTAAGGCATCATTCATGTTCTCATGCATAGTTTAAGCTTAAGGTATTTTATATCATACAAGAACAAGCATAAGGGTATCATACATATTTTCATGCATATTTAAGCTAGAAGCATTTCCTATCATACATGGAAAACAAATTCACAAAATTAGAGAAGACATAGAATTCTTACTTGGAGCGGCAGGATTTGGAGCTTGATGTGTGTGTAGTGGAAAGGCAGATCCGCTCTGATACCAACCTGTCACGCCCACCCTTTCCGGACCCAGAACCCGGAGGGGCGGCGCGTGACGCGACCGTACATACATACATACATACATACATACAGCGGAAGACTTAATACATATTTCGTACTTCTTACAGCGGAAGACTTTAGACATTTTTTTTCTTTTATAACATAAACATGCATTGACATATATATATATATATATATATATATATATATATATATATATATATATATAGATATATATACTTCTTCTTCGTCACATAGAGCATGCATCATAACATATATAGATACTTCTTCTTACTTCTTCTTTACTTCTTCTTATTAACATAGAGCATGCATTATAACTTAGATAGATACTTAGTGCTTAGTTCAGTTCAGAACCATCGTTGTCATCGAGACATAAGTAAGGACATCCATAAATCATCATCATAGGTAAACATATATATATAAACCTAACGGATCTTCTCCACCATGCCCGCCACACACATTTTGGCCCCTCCTGCTCCCTTTAGTTTATCCATCCCTTACCCTTATCTCTGATCGAGGAAAGATAAACTATAAGCACATAGGCTTAGTAAGATCCAGTCCTACTCACAAAAACCATATATCGACATTAATCATAGCATGTACCATTCATAACATATAAGCATGTAACATTCATAACATATAAGCCACATAACATGTAACATACATGGCGTAATTAACTTAACATGTAGCATAAATAACGTGAGTAAACATAACATATCTCATCCATAGCATGGCAGCACAACATGTATCATCTATAACATAGCATCATGTCATGTACATCTAGGACTTATTTAAACATAACATATAACATATGTAACGTAGCAAATCAACATAACATAAAACATATAGGTATGACCTATCAAACATAACATACATCATATGTAGCATAGTGACATATCAAACATAACATACTTCATATGTAACATATCAACATGGCATATCAAACATAACATACTTCATATGTAACATATCAACATGGCATATCAAACATAACATACTTCACATGTAACATATCAACATGGCATATCAAACATAACATACTTCATATGTAACATATCAACATGGCATAACAATCTAATCATGTAACATATGCGAGATGCTTTTGAAATCATATTTCATAGGAACGTAAATATTTTATAGGATGCTCAATGCTCCTCCTCCCTAGCCCACTATGCCTGATGGGCATGCATGTGTTGTTGCATCTTCGTGTGGTAGGCAGTCTCATCCTGGCGATGAGCAATCTCCTCCTGGAAGTATATGTGGGTCTCGTCGTAGAACTCCTCAGCCCTCTGGAAATGCTCCCGGAAGCCCTGGAACTCTGCCTACATGTAGGCGCTCTGCTCCTCCCATTGCTGCCTCTGCGTCTGCTGCTCAGTGTATATGTCGTCGAGGCACGATCGGAACTCTGAGAAATCATAGGCTGACATACCTGCATCCTTCTCAAAGGTGGAAAATGTAGTGGTGCAGGTGCAGACTCATGTCGGCGTGGACTAGGTGGGCTCCTATGTATGTGTGGACTGGAGAGAGAGTGATATAAAGGTGGAGAGATGGGCACCGATGTGGAGGGTCCCTCTTGTGGAGGGGACTCCACTATCATGTCCAAGCACCAGTTGGCGCGTGTAGTGATGGTGGTACAATCTGGTCGGGGAGCCTAAGGGTCATCAGATGTTTCCTTACAAAGCATAAGGAGTCTCCTTCTCTCACAATCATCTTCATGGCCATGCACACTCCTAGGTCGATCCTAGGGCTCCCCTCTATACTTTCTAATGCAGTGTAATCGTACCCTATCCTATGACAAATGTGGGTAAGTAGGTCTCCCACATTAATCTCCCCTCGTGCTGCTTTGCCCATCTTCACTAAGTGTCTGATGAAGTGGGACCCTACATCGATGCTACTCCTTTCTTGCAGCATGTCCCAGAGGCAAAGTAGCTCGCTAGCTCTAACTACACCGTCACTCTCCCCACGACCAAATATAGTACTGGCCATGATGCGATGGAGGTATCGAAGACGGGTTTTTGGAGGCGCGACGCTTTGGCCCTAAAAGGGTCATAAGCGTGCTCTCTCATCAACTCGGTCCAAAATACCCGAGAGTTGAACCCAATATGGATTCTTCTCTCTCCTCCACTCGGCAAGCCAAAGCATGAGTTCCATTGGTGAAGGGTCCACTCATGCTCAATGTTAAAAAGCCTAAAAGTTATCATACACTCCTCGCTCTCTCTACCTGTTAAAATTTCCGCCTCTAAGGAACTCAAAAATTCTAGAACTATCCTAGGGTAGGTTGGGTGTCTTATTCCCATCATCTCTTCCCACTCCATTTTTGCAAATAGGGCTTGAATATCACCCAACAACCCTAAAGACTCTAGCAAATCTTCATCAAAGTACCTAGTAGTAGTGAGTTTACGAGTAGAAAGCATATTATATCTATCTCTATGTTCATTATTGTGAAAAAGAAGAGTGGGTAGGGTGTTACCCTCCTCCGGAGCTTGAGGGGCGTCGACTCTCCTTGTTCGTCGCTCCGAAGCACCGAATCGAGGTGCTACATGCTTGGTCCTCCTCATCCTTGCGTCTGGTGGCTTCCTCTGTGGTTAAACGTGCTTCTTGTGGGGTTCACGCCCGCCCTTTTTGGGACCAGAATCCGGAGGGGCGGCGCGTGACGCGACCGTACATACATACATTACTTACAGTGGAAGACTTTATACATATTTCGTACTTCTTACAGCGGAAGACTTTAGACATATTTTTTTTTCTTTTAAAACATAAACATGCATTGACATATATATATATACTTTTTCTTCTTAACATAGAGCATGCATCATAACATATATAGATACTTCTTACTTCTTCTTTACTTCTTCTTATTAACATAGAGCATGCATCATAACATATATAGATACTTAGTGCTTAGTTCAAGTTCTTAAACATCATCATCATAAGGAGACATAAGTAAGGACATCCATAGACATCATCATCATAGGTAAACATATATATATAGACCTAACGGATCTTCTCCACCATTCCACTACCACACACATTTGGCCCCTCCTGCTGCTCCCTTTAGTTTATCCATCCCTTACCCTTATCTGCAGTACGAGGGAAAGATAAACTATAAGCACATAGACTTAGTAAGATCCTGTCCTACTCACAAAAACCATACATCGACATTAATCATGGCATGTAACATTCATAACATATAAGCAATATAACATGTAACATACATGGCGTAATCAACTTAACATATAGCATAAATGGTGAGTAAACACAACATGTATCATCCATAACATGGCAGCATAACATGTATCATCTATAACATAGCAGCATATCATGTAAATATATGACTTAATCAAACATAACATATAACATACGTAACATAGCAAATCAACATAACATACAACATATATGTATGACATATCAAACATAACATACATCATATGTAACATAGTGGCATAAACATGACATATCAAACATAACATACATCATATGTAACATAGTGGCATAAACATGGCATATCAAACATAACATACATCATATGTAACATATCAACATAGCATGTGAACATAACAATCTAATCATGTAACATATGCAGGATGCTTTTGAAAACATATATTATAGGTACGTCAACATAAATCTCAACATATTTGGGTCCGACATTGTACCACTTCTTCATTATCATAGCGCGCATCCCTAAATAGGCCCGAGGTAGCAAGTCTCGAACCTACTAGGTTACTAGGCCTGATCTTAGTCCGTCGACCTAGGGCAATCGTCATAGCGTAGAAGCTCATCCTAGGCCCGAGTCTTATTCCATCAACCTAGGGGCAATCATACATAGAGGCCCATCCTAGGCCCGAGTCTTATTCCATCGACCTAGGGCATCTTAGGAGCCCATCCCTTCTTGGACCTTGTTAAGGTCTTGGTACAAGCCATGCAGAAGGTAAAATACTTATATGCTTATTTTATAACATAGCTTATTTCATTTCGCAACATAGCATACTTCATTTCATAACATATCATGCTTCACTTCATGAACATATCATCTTTCATTTCATAAACATACCATACTTCATTTCATAACATATCATTCTTCATTTCATCATCATATCATATTCATTTCGTGAACATATCATTTTGTTTCATTTCATAATCTTATCGTATTCCATTTCATAACATATCTTAAATATCACATACACATAAGCATGGCATAAGGCAAGGCATCAAGAGTAAGTAAACACTAACCTAAGGCATATTATCTTCATCTAGCATCATTTAATATCACAAGTCAACATGAATTCACCCAACATAAAACACATGTTAACCTAATTCATTTAACATAACAACAACTTCATATGCATATAAAACTTGAATTAAAACTTAATTTAATCACCCAAAAATACATGATGGCCGAATGGTCCATAGGGGTTTCTAAGGTTATCTTTTAACCTAATTCATTTGCACAACAACAACTTCATTTGCATATAGAACATGAATTAAACTTCATTTAATCACCCAAAAATACATGATGGCCGAATGGTCCATAGGGGTTTCTAGGGTTATCTTTTTAACCTATTTCATTTAACATACTAACCACATCATAAGCATACAAAACATGGAATAAAGCTTCATTGAATCACCACAATATAGGGGTGGCCGAATGTCCTTATAGGTTTTTAGGGCTAGTCCTTTACCCTAATTCAATTAACCTACTAACAACATCATAAGCATACAAATAACAACAACTTCATTTGCATATAACATATGGATTAAAACTTCATTTGTTCACCCCAAAACCTAGGTTGGCCAAATGGTCCAAGTAGGGTTTTTAGGGTTAACCTTTAACCTAATCCATTTTAATCCTAACATCATCATATAGTTACAAAAACATGACATAGAGCTTCATTAGAACCCTAAAATCATGGCATGGCCGAATAGGCTCTAGGGGCTATTAGGGTTAGCTTCTAACCTAATCATTTTTTTTCCATGTTAACATCATCATATACCTCCTAAACTTAGCATACAACTTCATTGATAAACTAAAACATAGCTTAGTTAGATATAACATATAGATTTTCTTTTACAAACATCAAACGAAACTACTCATTATGCAGTGTGAGGATACTTACATCCTTCGCTTTGCTTTGGGTGGGAAGATAACCTAAAGAACCAACCTAGCCTTTGCTTTCTTGCTTGGATGAGGTTACCAAGAGAAATGGAGAGGGGGTGAGAAGAAGAAGAAGAAGAAGAGAGGCAAATTAGCAAATTAGAACCTTCCCTCTTCTTTATAAAGGGAGGAAGAGAAGTTTCTCTTCTCTTCTTCCATGCCTCTTCATTTGCCTTTATCACACTTATCTATAATCCCCCCCCTTCCTCTAATGATAATATCCTATTGGGCTTTTGGTTAGTGGGTGCATCTATAGGGTTTGGCTATCTCTAGAGGTTTGGAGTTCAATTCCTAGGTCTTGCATCCATTTTTTTTTAGCTTATTTTCTTTTGTTTTGGAAAAGGCCCACCCAAGGCCCATGATCATCAAGCCAAAAATTTCCTGTAAAATTGCTAGGAATTTTACGGGCGTTACAATACATCTCCTCGCAAAGAGTGTTGAATCCTCTATTAGCTATTCAAACACCTTCGGCCACTTCGATTTATGCCCAATCATCCCGAGTCCACATCTCCTCGGAGATGCTTACTTAAGATGTCAAAGCATAAGTCTCTGTGACCAATATGACTTGAATTACTCAAGTCGAAGGAATATCGCACTTAAGTTGTAGTAAGGATTTCATTGACATATCTGTATATGTAGAGAACCATATAAAGTCTTACAGCTGGTCACTCCAATGAACTAGTTACCATAACTAGCATCCACAATCAACTCTGGACATCCAATGTCTCCAGCCAATGAGAAACAACTGCTTGGATAAACCAAAGAGTACACCATGTGCTAGTCTCAACAGAATCAATGGTCTCCAAATGCATCAATTCATCGACTTGAGATAATTCCAATACATCACAATTACACATGTAGAGATACTCACTAGTTGTGATCTAATCATAAATTCTCTCATACTGTGAATCATATTGGGGACATTCAGTAAATGAGTTTAAGATCCAATCAAATACATGAAAACATATATACTCAAATAGTGAATCTTCATTTATAAAATAAATGGTACAACCATAAGGTGATTGCCTTAGGGCATCTCTCATATATCACTAACAAGCTCCCACTTAGCCTAATGCCAATCGCCACGGTATCCAATACCATAAGCTCTAACATGTCCCTCAAACTTACTTTGAGGTAAGGCCTTAGTTAAAGGGTCCGCTAAGTTCTTTTCAGTGGGAATCTTCGAAATTTATATTTCCTTCCTACTTATGATCTCTTTGATCAAATGATAGCGGTGAAGCACTTGTTTGGATCATTGATGAGATCACATCAAGTTCAAAGATGAACTTCTTGATCTAAACCGCTTCCTTTGCAGCTTCCAAAACTGCAATGTATTCTGCCTCAATGGTAGAATCTGCTACAGTGTCTAGCTTGGAACTTTTCTAACTTATTTCACCTCCATTTAAGGTGAATACGTACCTAGATTGAGACCTGGAATCATTCGAGTCTGTGAGGGGAAACTTCACTTCCCACTTCACCTCGGTCGCTTGTTCATGGCGATCCCATCGATCTCCCCGGATTAAAAAAAAATTAATCCTAGACAAAAATGATTGCCCAAACAACCAAGTCATCGTCGTGCTATTCGTTTAGAGAGGACACTTGAACAAACTTGTTGTTCAAGCGGCCCACCTCTATTCTACGAGTAGCCACGGAATAGACGATGTACGGATCGCCGGCTTTTGTGTTTATGCTCGGGATCCAAGTATTATTTAGCCACATACACAAAGTAAACAAACACATACAACATGCATATAATTGAAAAACAATTATAGACATAATACAAAAGAACACTAATCAAAATAAACAAGATTATACCTCTTGTTATACCTCTTGATCTTCTATTATATGTCCTTCTTCCTTTCGGACGTCGTGTGGGCGACGATCTACTAAAAGTTGAAGCCTCCTAGATCACCAATCTTCCTTTCCTTGTTCACTCCGAACAAAGGAAGATAAAAAAACTAAACTCATCTTCCTATCTAGAACTGGCCACCAAGTCAATAAACTCGATGTTGCCGCCGACCAAGGAAGAGAACATGGAGTATGGGAACCGGCCAAAGGAGAATCAATGAGGGCATGGGTGTCGGCCAACACTTGGAGAAGAGAAAGGAAAGCAATCCTTCTCCTTGTTGTTGCCCAAACCCTAAACCTAGCTCTCCTAATTTTCGGCCAAGGATAAGGGGAAGAAGAATAGGATGAGAGCCAGCCAAGGTAGTGGGAAGAAGGAAGGAACCGGCCAAACCTTAGGAAGAAGAAGAAAGGGTCCTCTTCCACTTGTTGCCGCCCACCCCAACCTCAAAACCCTAACCCTAGCCGCCCACTCCTAATCCTAACCAAACTAGGATTACTTGCTGCCCAAGGGAAACAAACCCTAATGCCATCCATTAAGTTGTCGCCCAAGCCATCATCCCTTATTTATAGAGTTAGGTTCATCCCTCCTTTTAATCTCCACCATTGGTTCTAGGGATTTAATCTCAACCGTCGGATCTAGAGATTTAATCTCAACCGTCGGATCTAGAGATTTAATCTCTACCATTGGATCTAGAGTTTTGTTTTCATCCATTGGATCTAAGCTTCATGAGGTATTAATAGGCTACAATAGGGACCATGAGGAGGAGTTGGATCTTGGCCACCCATGGATCAAGCCCACATAAAGTCTGATCCATTAATGATAATCCAATCCACTAAAGGATTATCATTGATCTACCTCACCAACCCCCATAAGATAATATGGGCTCCATATATTATTTGTACATTTTCTCTCCCTGTTTAAGATCTCGAATGTCCGTCGATTAATTAATTTACTGACCATTAATTAATCAACATCTAACTCCATGAGTAGTACCACTCAACCTTTTCATCATGCCGGACCAAGTCCACCTGCAGGGTTTACATGATGAACCTTATGAGCTCCTCAAGGGGACATCATCATCCTAATATATAGGACATTGTTTCCTTCTATAATCAACGACACACCATATAAATAATATCATTTTCCAACTTACCGAGCCTATCGATTTAATCTATAATTCTCGCCCATTGGTAAATAAAAGAAATGAATACTAAGTATATGTGCTCATTATTATATCGGGATTAAGAGTATGTACAATATAATATCTGAGGTCCGATTCGATTACGTAGTCAGTAATAAATCGAATCACCTCTAAGTCGGTCCTGCTCAATACACACAAGGTGCACTAGTGTGATTCTATGGTCAAGACAAACCAATACCAAATCACACTACAACCATTCCAATGGTTTGTCCAAAGTCATCTCGGTTGTGAGCCTTTACTTATACTTTACAAGGAGCCGATAACATGATCTCCCGTGTGACACCACACACCATATTTTCGACAATGTAATGTATTAGACAATATGCATAACCATAAAAATGCAAACAATGATCATGTGATTCTTATTTCAAAAATAAAGATGTTCATACAAAAGATAGACTTTTCAGTATGCATCCCAACAATCTCCCACTTATACTAAAAGACTATGCTGTCCTCATACTGTCATACCTCTGATTCCCATTCCCTCCACATACCTATCAAAAGCTCTCGTTAAAAAGGCCTTAGTGAAAGGATCTACTAGGGTATCCTCTGATGCAATCTAGGCGACAACACCTTCTATCTCCTTTACGATTTCTCGTATCAGGTGGTACTTGCGCTCTATGTGTTTACTTGCCTTATGGGCTCGTGGTTCCTTCGAGTTTGCAACTGCACCATTATTATCACAATAAATTGTGATAGTTCTGGGCAAACCAGGAATCACATCCAAGTCCATCAAGAAGTTCCTGAGCCATACAATATCTTTAGCCGCCTTAGAGGCCACCATATACTTAGCTTCCATGGTGGAGTCCGCCACGCATTTCTGCTTGACACTCCTCCATACAATGGATCCACCTCCCAAAGTAAACACAAAACCTGAGGTAGACTTACTGTTATCCCTGTCTGATTGGAAGTCAGAATCTATGTAACCCACAGGGAGTAATTGGTCTGCCTGGTAAACTAGCATATAATCTCTAGTCCTTCTCAGGTACTTCAATATATGCTTTACCGCAGTCCAATGTCCCTGTCCTGGATTACTCTGATATTTGCTGACCATGTCGACGACAAAGCAGATATCTGGTCTCGTACATAGCATCATATACATGAGGCTTCCTACTGCCAAAGCATAAGGAACCACCTTCATCTCCTCTATCTCCTCAGATGTTCTAGGACACATCTCCTTAGATAAAGGAACTCCATGCCTGAAAGGTAGAAAACCCTTCTTGGAGTTCTGCATGCTTAAACGCTCCATTATCGTGTCTATATATGAAGCTTGGGATAAGCACAACATCCTTTTTCTGCGATCCCTTATAACCTTGTTCCCAAGGATGTGTCCTACTTCTCCCAAGTCCTTCATATCAAACTGTTTGGATAACCATACCCTTACGTCCGATAACACCTTGATATTGTTGCCAATCAATAAAATGTCATCTACGTATAGTACAAGAAATACCACTACGTTTTCGTCATATCTCTTGTATACACAAGACTCATCCGAACTTTGAATAAATCCATAAGACTGGATTACCTCATCAAAGCGGATATTCCAAGACCTCGAAGCTTGCTTCAATCCATAAATGGACCAATTAAGCTTACACACAAGATGCTCTTTGCACTTAGCAATGAATCCCTCTGGTTGCTTCATATAGATGTTTTCCTCAAGACTTTCATTAAGGAAAGCTGTCTTGACATCCATCTTCCACCCCTCATAATCCATATAAGCTGCTATGCATAAGAGAATCCGGATAGACTTAAGCATAACTACTGGTGAAAAGGTCTCCTCATAATCGATACTCTCTTTCTGAGTATACCCCTTCGCAACAAGCCTCGCTTTGAAGGTCTCAACCTTCCCATCTATTCCTCTCTTTCTTTTGTAGATCCACTTGCATCAAATGGTTTTTACACCATCGGGTGGTTCTACTAGCTCCTAGACCTGATTTGAATCCATAGATTCAATCTCAGCATTCATTGCACTTTGCCAAGATACTGCATCTTATCTTGGGTCGCCTCGTCATATGTCTAGGGATCAGGTTCATGTTCACTAGGGACCGAATCAGAAGATTCTCCCAAGAACATGAATCTATCAGGCTGTCTCACAACCCTTCCACTACGACGAGGTATCACCTGTGTATCCTCTGTGACACGCGGTGCAGTGACATGTGGTATATCCTCTTGTACCAGTGGTACTGAAGAAGTGACTTTGCCTTTTAATTCCTCCAGAACAATTTTACTCTTGGGCTTGTGGCTCATCACATAGTCTTCCTCTAGAAATCTGACGTTCGTGCTAACGATCACCCTCTGATCTCTAGGACTATAAAACAAACCACCCTTCGTTCCTCTAGGATAGCCAACGAACATGCGTACTTCTGTACGAGGTTCCAACTTATCAGCATCTGCCTTCAGCACATGTGCTGGACTCCCCCATATCCGAATATGTCTTAGACTAGGCTTTCACCCAGTCCACAATTCTGTGGGAGTATAAGGCACTGATTTAGATGGAACCAAGTTCAGAATGTACATCGCCGTATCTAGAGCATATCCCCAGAACGAATCTAGCAACTCAGAATAACTCATCATCGATCTAACCATCTCCATAAGAGTCCTATTTCTTCGCTCTACTACACCATTTTGCTGGGGTGTGCCAGGTGTAGTTAATTGGGATTAAATCCCAACCTCTGATAAGTAATTCCTAAACTCTCCCAAGAGGTACTCACCACCATGATCAGATCGTAGTGTCTTGATACTTTTACCTTGACATTTCTCCACATTAGCCTTGAATTCTTTGAACTTGTCAAAGCATTTAGACTTGCGGCGCATCAGGTAAATGTATCCATATCTCGAGTAATCATCTATAAAAGAGACGAAATACTCAAAACCACCTCTAGCCTGGATAGACATAGGACCACACAAATTAGAATGAACCAATTCTAATACATCTTTGGCTCTATACCCCTTGGCCTTAAAAGGCCTCTTGGTCATTTTACCCTTCAAGCAAGATTCGTAGGTTGGGAAATCCTCCACCACTAATGAACCCAGAGGTCCATCATCTATCAACCTTTGAATTCTGCTTAGGTTAATATGACCAAGCCTAAGATGCCAAAGATATGTTTGGTTCATCTTTGAAGGTTCTTTTCTCTTATTGGAATTAGAAGATGAGTTATTAATTTCAATTTACATCGTGGGAGCTTTTGGTTCAAGTGTGTACAAATTTCCTATCAATGCACCAGAACAGATAATGTCCCTATTCATTTTTATAACAACTCTGTCATTAAAAGAAATAGAATATCCATCCATAAATAATTTAGAAACTGAAATTAAATTCTTTCTAAATAAGGGTACATAAAGGCAATTCTTAAGAACCAAAACTTTATTTTTCTCAAAAGTTAAATGAACGTCTCCCACTGCAACTGCCACCTCCTTCGTGGCATTGCCCAAGTACACGGTAATCTCTCCCTCAGCCAGTCATCTGGTTTCCTGGAACCCCTACAAAGTATTGCAGACATGATCAGTGACTCCCGTATCTACACACCAGGTGCCGGTAGATAACACCGCTAAATATGTTTCAATGATTAGACCAAAAGATATACCTTTGTTCTACTTGCGGTTGGGGCAGTCCTTCTTCCAGTGTCCAGTCTGCTTACAAGTGAAGCACTTGCATTTCGGCTTCTTCACTCCTCCCTGAGTACCTCCCACCGCCTTTGCCCCAGTTTGTTTCTTCTTCTTCTTGCCTTTCGGCTTAGAAGTAGAAACCTTTTGGGTCACCATGGCATGTGCCTGAGCACTCTGACGAAATAACCCCTCTGCCGCCTGGAGTTCTATCAGAAGTTCTGCCAATGAATACAACCTCTTGTTCATGTTGTAGTTCAGGCGAAACTGCTCAAAACTCCTAGGTAGGGACTGGAGTATGATATCGACCTGGGTTTCCCCATCGATCTCAGCTCCAAGGACCTCCAGCTCATTCAAATGAGCCATCATCTTGAGAACATGATCCCTTACGGGTGTTCCCTCGATCATAGTAGTCGTCATCAAGTTTCTCATGGCTTCTTGCCTAGCAACCCTATTCTGGTGTCCGAAAAGCTCTTTGAGATTGAGCATCATGTCATAAGCAGTGGGCATGGCTTGATGCTGATGTTGTAGTACATTTGACATAGATGCCAAAATGTAACATCGCGCCATCTCATCGGCCTTGATCCACTTCTTATAACTCTCTTGTTGGTGCAGGGGCACCTAAGTCGAACCTGTATTTTGATTATGACAAAAGACGCAAAGTCAAGGATATATCATTATCTCACGAGCTGAATCAAGTGTGCAGAAAAGTGCTAAAGCTGGAGCTGAAGGCTAGCGACACCCGGAGGAAGCCGCGGTGGTCGGGCGACACTCGAGTGACTTCGGAGGGAGCCGAAGGAATCGAGTGGAAGGCCGGAAGCAAAAGCAACACGTAAGTATCGAGGTAAGCTCGTGTGTGCGAGCGTAAGTGAGGTCGTATCCTCTTTACGGGGATGATCTTAAGCGTAGATCCGACCAAAGACATCCTATAGATGGTCTAGGTCGAGATCGGACGGTTGACGACCGTCGGAATTATGTTTTTGTTGAGTTAACTTTGACTTGCAGCAAGCATCAGTCGACTGCCAGCTTGGAGGACTCGACTACCGTCAATCAGTCGACTGCCGGAGGTCAGCACTCGACTGATGGTCAAGGATCAGCCTCGAGAAGTCAAGATCTATCACCATTTTTCAAGGAGGTTTTGTGCCCAATTCCTATTGGTTGAAGACCCATTCGATGAGGGGCTTAAAGGCTATAAAAGGAGGGCTTGTCCTAGGGTTTTTTCATCAATTAAAAAGCTTCCAAGTGCTTCCGATCGCTCACAGTCTCCGACATCCCCTCTGACGAGCTGAGGAGCGACTCAAGCTCCAAGATTCAAGTCTTCAAAAGTCGTCGGTATAATCTTTAATTTGTATAAGTTGTTCTTATTTCGAGCTTTAAATCATATCAAGGAGAGGGGGAGTGTCCCTCTACCTTGAGTCTTTCTTGAGTTTTTATATTCGTTTAACTCCTATCTCCAACGAGAAGGAGTTTGTTTAGTGTTTTGCCCTCCGTGCGTAGTCAAGGACCACTAGGGCTTCCAACTTATTTCACCTCCATTTAAGGTGAATACGTACCTAGACTGAGACCTGGAATCATTCGAGTCCGTGAGGGGAAACTTCGCTTCCCACTTCACCTCGGTCGCTTGTTCATGGCGATCCCATTGATGTCCCCAGATTAAAAAAATATTAATCCTAGACAAAAGTGATTGCCCAAACAACCAACTCATCGTCGTGCTATTCGTTTAGAGAGGTCACTTGAACAAACTTGTTGTTCAAGCGACCCACCTCTATTCTACGAGTAGCTGCGGAATAGACGATCTACGGATCGCCGGCTTTTGTGTTTATGTTCGGGGTCCAAGTATTATTTAGCAACATACACAAAGTAAACAAACACATACAACATACATATAATTGAAAAACAATTATAGACAAAATACAAAAGAACACTAATCAAAATAAACAAGATTATACCTCTTGTTATACCTCTCGATCTTCTATTGTATGTCCTTCCTCCTTTCGGACGTCGTGTGGGCGACGATCTACCAAAAGTTGAAGCCTCCTAGATCACCAATCTTCCTTTCCTTGTTCACTCTGAACAAAGGAAGATCATAAAACTAAACTCATCTTCCTATCTAGAACCGGCCACCAAGTCAATAAACTCGATGTTGCCGTCGGCCAAGGAAGAGAACATGGAGTATGGGAACCGGCCAAAGGAGAATCAATGAGGGCATGGGTGCCGGCCAACACTTGGAGAAGAGAAAGGAAAGCAATCCTTCTCCTTGTTTCCGCCAAAACCCAAAACCTAGCTCTCCTAATTTCCGGCCAAGGATGAGGGGAAGAAGAATAGGATGAGCACTGGCCAAGGTAGAGGGAAGAAGGAAGGAACCGGCCAAACCTTAGGAAGAAGAAGAAAGGGTCCTCTTCCACTTGTTGCTGCCCACCCCAACCTTAAAATCCTAACCCTAGCCGCCCACTCCTAATCCTAACTAAACTAGGATTACTTGCTGCCCAAGGGAAGCAAACCCTAATGCCATCCATTAAGTTGCCGCCCAAGCCATCATCCCTTATTTATAGAGTTAGGTTCATCCCTCCTTTTAATCTCCACCATTGGTTCTAGGGATTTAATCTCAACCGTCAGATCTAGAGATTTAATCTCAACCGTCAGATCTAGAGATTTAATCTCTACTATTGGATCTAGAGTTTTGTTTTCATCCATTGGATCTAAGCTTCATGAGGTATTAATAGGCTACAATAGGGACCATGAGGAGGAGTTGGATCTTGGCCACCCATGGATCAAGCCCACATAAAGTCCGATCCATTAATGATAATCCAATCCACTAAAGGATTATCATTGATCTACCTCACCAATCCCCATAAGATAATATGGGCTCCATATATTATTTGTACATTTTCTCCCCGTGTTTAAGATCTCGAATGTCCGTCGATTAATTAATTTACTGACCATTAATTAATCAACATCTAACTCCATGAGTAGTACCACTCAACCTTTTCATCATGCGGACCAAGTCCACTGCGGTTTACATGATGAACCTTATGACTCCTCGAGGGACATCATCATCCTAATATATAGGACACGGTTTCCTCCTATAATCAACGACACACCATATAAATAATATCATTTCCCAACTTACCGAGCCTATCGATTTAATCTATAAATCTCGCCCATTGGTAAATCAAAGAAATGAATACTAAGTATATGTGCCCGTTATTATATCGGGATTAAGAGTATGTACAATATAATATCTGAGGTCCGATTCGATTATGTAGTCAGCAATAAATCGAATCACCTTTAAGTCGGTCCTGCTCAATACACACAAAGTGCACTAGTGTGATTCTATGGTCAAGACAAACCAATACCAAATTACACTACAACCATTCCAATGGTTTGTCCAAAGTCATCTCGGTTGTGAGCCTTTACTTATAATTTACAAGGAGCCGATAACATGATCTCCCGTGTGACACCACACACCATGTTATCTACAATGTAATGTATTAGACAATATGCATAACCATAAAAATGCAAACAATGATCATGTGATTCTTATTTCAAAAATAAAGATGTTCATACAAAAGATAGACTTTTCAGTATACATCCCAACAGACCTAACCATGTCCAACAAGGTTCGGTTTCGCCTCTCAGATACACCATTCAGCTGCGGTGTATACGGCAGAGTCCATTGAGACAATATACCATTGTCCCTTAGATATTCCTGAAACTCTTGACTCAAGTATTCACCACCTCGATCCGATCGAAGTATTTTAATACTCTTGCCAAGTTGTTTCTCTACTTCATTTCTGAATTCTTTGAACCTTTCAAAGGATTCAGACTTGTTTTTCATCAAGAACACATACCCAAACCATAAGTGATCATCGGTGAAGGTAATGAAGTAGCTATAGCCTCTTAGAGCTTGAGTTAACATAGGTCAGCATACATCAGTATGTATTAGACCAAGAAACTCTCCCACAAGTTCGCCTTTTCCAGTAAAAGGTAACTTGGTCATCTTGCCCTTTAAGAATGATTTGCATGTATCGTATGAATCTAATTCAAATGATTCCAGAATTCTACATCGGTGTAATTCGAACATGCATTTCTTGCTCACATGGCCAAGACGACAATGTCAACTGTAGGAGTCTAATTGATTATCTTTTCGAGCACACTTATTTCTCACTTTGATATTGAACATTTCACTGGATACGTCCAACATATAAATACCATTGTTTAAAGTTCCAATCCCATAAAGAACATCATTCAAAGTTATGTAACAATAATTGTTACTAAAAGTTAAATGATACCCATTTCTATTTAAACAAGAAATAGAAATTATGTTCTTTATCAACAAAGGAACATAAAAGCAATTGTCCAGTTCGAAGACAAGTCCTGTAGGGAGTTTCAACAAATACGTTCCGATGGCGAGTGCAACAACCTTTGCTCCATTCCCAACATGTAAATTTGACTCTCCCTTGACGAGTCTTCTTCTATTCCTTAGCCCATGTATGTTATTACATATATGTGAACCACACCCGGTATCCAATACACAAGTGTCTAAGAAAATAGAATAATAATCAATAATGAAGATATCTGAAGAAGATGGGGCATCAAATGTCTTATTCTTCTTCACAGACTCAAGATAAATCTTGTAGTTTCTTCGCCAATGACCCTCCTTGCCGCAATGATGGCAAGTGCCCTTTTGAGCTAGTTATGTCTTTTTAACCCTTTTCTTCTTCCCCTTCTACTATTCCTTTGACTTCCTCTTAGAACCTTTCTTCGAGGAATCAACTAACAGCACCGTCTCCTGCTAATGCTTCACAGAAGGCTCCATATTCTTCAGCATGTTGAGCAGTACCATAGATGAACCTTCTTGCATCTCAGAGGTGAAGAGGAGCTTGGAGGCTTCGAACCTTTTGGATCTCACTTTCTCATCAAACAACTCATAAAGATGAAAGACTATGGTATGAGCATCCATATGCTCATGCTGCTTCCGCAGCTCGGGTACTATCACGACTAGCATGATGCAACTCACTAGTTCAGAATCACTCAAATGTTTCTGATGAGCCAACAATTGGTCCAGAGTTGCATCATCACTAGGATGGGCGGGAAGAGCCGCTTCGAGGACATACTCAAGCATTTCAGCCTTGAGAATAGTTCTCAAGTTTCTAAGTCAGTCCAAGAAGTTTGGCCCAGTCAATTTATTCAAATCCAAAATAGAGCGCAAATTCAAAGACATCATGATCAAATGATTAACCTAGAAATACATTTATATATCAGCATATATGAGAAAATGATTTTAAAATCCATCAACATACATTTATATATCTCATTCATTTTTCGAAATTCAAAAACCCTCAAAATCAATTCGGGAGATCATAGGTCCATCTCCGAATGGGTTGATATCCAACATATATAAGAACAACCTTGGAGTGAGTCCAACAAACCATTCTTAGCTATGATGGTAGGTATCAAGTATACCGGTTATATATCATGTATATGTAACTATCACAATGTGCTATCAACTAATTGAATGTTCACACATATATTGGGTTGTTAACACATTAACAAGTATGCATCATATGCATAGCACCCAACTTCACTTCTCTTCACATCGACCTTGGAGTGAGTCCAACAAATTGATGCTCCAAGTTAGAACCGACCCATTAATCGTGAAATAGTTTTAATATGGTTAAAGCGCATTCAACCAATTAGCTAGGCTTGGAGTGAGCCCAACAACCCAAACTAACGATTGACCTCTGACTCTTACCATATTAGTGTCAAACTATTCCAATGATTTGAACATGTTCAGGTTCAAGCCGGGCTTAGAGTGAATCCAACAACCCAAACAATAAACAAAACTCTGGTTCTAACCATATTAATGGAAAGTGTAGACTTTAATATTGTGTAAGGGATTTAAGGTATCATCCTCTTTGAATGCAAATAACTTTTATCTACATGGCATGACACACATGACATACATCTACATGTCAGGACACGCATGGCATAATGATATGCATCTAATACAATTACATGACATACAATTATGCATGTACAAGTAGTTTCCATATTGTCAAAATTAATTTTTGGAAATAAAATATGTTTGCGATTTGATTTCCCAAATCAAATCCTGATTAAATTAGGAAAAAAATTTCCAAATTTAATCACATATTCTATTTATGGAAAATATTAATTAAGGAAATTCAAATTTAATTTTGGAAACAAATTTCCTAATCACATTAGAAAATTTCCAATTTGAATTTCTTTACTAATTAAAATTTCTATAATTATTTTTAAACTTTCCAAAAGTAGTAAATTTCCAAAAATACAATTATATCGCAAAACAATTTTACGATTATGTCGAAACACAGTTGGGCTCTGATACCACTGTTGGGTTCCCATGGCACCGACGTGGGTGTTGTGTTCGAACACGTTTCGTAAACATGCACACAGCGGAAGCAAAAACAAGTAATAAACTATTTATTACAATACACACACCACACGCATGCAAGGATACAACATGTGTAGACATAATCGACATTTCAAATTTTGCAATAAAAGGAAATTTATTCTAGTTATACCTAACGAATCACGTGTAGCGGGAATGACATCAATCATAGCGACCCTCATTAGAACCGCCTCTATTCGTATTTGTTAGGACCTTTGTAACGCTAGAGGGGGGGTGATTAGCGTTAATGGAATTCAATCGCGGTTGTGTCTACAAATTCGTTAGCGCAGCGGAATATAGATAATACAATAACAATAATGAAAACACAACACGCTAACACGAGTATATAACGTGGTTCGGAACCGCACGGTTCCTACTCCACGGATCGGGCTCGAATGAGCCCTAGCGATGCCAATCACACACCACTATCAAATAACTCCTTCTCGGAACAATCCGGAGGTGGAGAAACCTCGTACAATATGATTACAACAATAATCAAATGAATACAAGTAATATAGTGAAATACAAAGCAATACAAGTAAAGGAAACACTTTACAAATGCTCTTTGAATGCTTGATCGCTTGGTTGATCGAGTAGCACTTGGAGACCCTGAATTGCAACAGCAACTCGCCCCAAATCTCCTCAAGGAACCATTACTTTTTCCTCCACCTTGAGCTCCATATATAGCTTCAACTTTGTCTTTGGAAAAAGTCGATCGATCGGTGATCGAGACCATCGATCGTGATGCCGCGTTGTCGTGAGACAGCGGCTAGTTGGATAAGTCAGCGGAACTACTATCGATCGGCCCGATTGTGACCATCGATCGGCCCGATGGAATCACTCGACCGGTCAGTCTCGACTCCGATACGCGTGCGAATTCACGAGCACCGGTCGGTGATCACAAGATCGATCGGCTCAACTCATCGATCGGCCATCATCATATCGATCATTGCTGGCCATAACCCACAGGCAAACCCTAGTTGACTCGGTCCGGTCGGCGCCTCATGGCATCGGTCGGTGGCACACCTCAAACATGAGGTTTTAGCCCAAGTATGGTTCCCCATACTTGCTAGACCACCCTTAGCCTAGACCTAAGCCTTCTAGCCACCTCCATCAGCCTCACGCCTCTCGGATCCCTCCAAGTCATCCATGACTTGTTCATCCATCGCGCTAGCCTTCAGGTGCTTCCATCGGCTATGTCATGCTAGCGGTGTCTACACCGCCAAGGCACATTGGACTTACGCCGCCAAGACTCCGCTTGGACTTTACGCCGCCAACCATTGGACTTATGCTGCCAAGACTCCCGCTTGGACTTTCTGCGACCAACCATTGGACTTATCGCCAAGACTCCCACTTGGACTTTCTGCGACCAATATCAATCCCCTTGGACTTCAAACGCCAAGACTCAAGCTTGGACTTTCCATTTGCCAACACATGTTGGACTTCTCAATTGCAAGACAATGCTTGGACTTTCCATTTGCCAAGTACTCAAGACTTGGACTTTCCATGCCAAGACCCATGCTTGGACTTTACCATGACAATTACATTGTCATATGTTTTTGTCGAAACATCAAAACATCAAAACATCACTCGAGTCAAACTCGAGTTCTGGTGTCGTGACTGGGCCGATTACCAACAATCTCCCCCTTTTGATGTTTGACAAAACCACACAAAACATTTGAGTTAGAACATTAACTCAATTCCCTTACCAATTATCCCAAATTGGTAATCTTAAAACATTCTCCAAAATGTTTTCTCCCGAATGTTCTCCCCCAAACATTCTCCAAACATTCTCCCCTTTTGACAAATAGCAAAAAGTTATCACTCCAAGGAGGTCAATGTCTCATGTCCCAATGAGATCTTACAATCTCCCCTTGATCCAAAAATACCTAGGATGCCTACCAATCTTCCTAGTGATAAGTCCCATATCACTCAAGAGAGGCAATCCTATTCACTCTCCCAATTTCCAAATTGGGTATCAAAAACTCATCAATTTCCCAATTGATGATACATTCTCATAACTTCTCCTTTTGAGGAGAAAAACACATCCATCATCCCAAGATGGATACCTCCCCTAAAGGCTTGCTCCCCCTTGACCATTGCACCAACAATGTCCTTGGGAGTCCCTAAGCCAATAGGAACTCTAAACAATCAAAATTAAGGTTAGAAATTCAACATTGAACTTTCCACACCTTAACATTGATACAAACCCTAAACAATTTTCCTAATCCATATCCAATGGATTTTCACCCTTTATAATGCTTCCCAAAGCATATCCTAGGGTTAGGAGTGATTAGGGACTTTAACCATAGTAAAATCGGGTTAAACAAACCTTGTCGACCCAAAATCAGCCTTGGCGATCGACTCTGTCGGATAACGATCATTGCCATACCCATCGATCATTGCCACCCAGGCGATCGGTGATCTTAATCGATTTTGATTATCGAAATAATTTCAAAAAATCATAAATAATTATCGTTTATCGAAAAATCACGAAATTTGATCGTATAATACTTACGACCAATACAATGGGTGAAAAATATTTGAAAATTATTTTACCCATAAAATAGTGAAATTGGCACAAAGTTCAAAACCATTGAAATTTTCAATGTTTTGGCCCTACTTTGTATCAACTTCATCAATGGTGATTTCTATCAAAGATAGACTTCACCAAGGTTTTTCAAAATGATTTTAAAATGTTTTCAAAACCTTATTTTGGATCATATTCCTTGGGCTCTATACATGACTTGTACACAAACTTTCCCAATGATCCACTATTAAAATTAGATGAGTTTTAGTTCATCTAGATGCAAAACTATGCATCTTGAACTTAACTCATATCCTAGCATCTCACATGTATCTAAGGTGTATAAATACATATATGTCAATTAGATGTGAGATGTGGGTTTTGTTCTCCCTAAACTAGGGTTTCATGCATTTTCTAGAGCAACTCTACTTGATTCCCTTATAAGCTGGGACTTCAAGTCATGCCATAGTCCTTAAATCAATTTTAATCAAGTTAATGCATGAATGTATGATCATGGCATAAATAATAGTGTTATTAAGCGTGGCCAATGATCATGATGTCATGGCATAAGATGAGATCTAAAAGACACATGACATTTATCCTTAATTCTAAAGCATAATCATGACATATAAAATGATTAAGAATAAACATGATGTCATGATATGGCATATGGTAGCAATACAATTATACAAATATTCATTCATACACGCAAGATTTTTCAGAAATAAGGATTTCATTTAAACTTAAATTTGTCTTTTACAATCAAAGAAAAGATTGGCTAAGCTCAATCTTACTACAAACATTGACAACCAAAAAAAAAAATCCTCTAATCGTCCGCAGGAGGTGGCAATGGAGGTTGCTGCTGACTCAGAGTCCAGGCCCGCATCATCTCTAGCATATCGCGCTGATGCTGCTCTATGCGGACCTGGGTCTCCTCCATCCTATCGAGACGTGTGCCAAAGGATGCTGCACGTATAACTCTGTCGACCTAGAGTCAACCATCATTGCGATAATCCTCAATCACGGACTCCGGTACCCACGAGTGATGGACCAGCCGATGTGTCTGCCGGCATCTGGTCATCCTCATCAGAGGTGTCCGCATCCTCGTCGTCCTCTACTGCATCTCTGGGCGGCGGAGGAGGCTGTCTGTGCGCCCTGGGTGGTCGTGGCGCCAACTCCATCTGTCCAGCGCCCATCCGTAGCTTTGCTAAGGAGATTCTGGTGATATCTGATCGTACACTTAGATAGTATCATGAGCCCCTATGGATGTTAATGCCTCAGTCGAGCCATCTTTGTGATGATATGTCCAAATGGCATATGCACTTTCCCTTATGTGAGAAGTGAAGTCTGTAATGCAATGGAAGATGTTCAATGCAAAGTTTATGTCTAGCGAAGGCGCATGGCATATAGAAGAAAAAGATGGGAGGCGAATCTTGGCGGACCTCAGTGACAATGCGGAAGAAAACACCCAACAATGACCTTATAAAGGACATTGTCAGTCTGATTTCTTCGATGATAGAAAATAGGTTTTGGGCGGTGGGCGTGGATAACCAAAAATGCGCTCATGCATGGACTCCATAGTGATATGGGCAAAAGGCTCGAGTAGGGAAAGTCCATGGTAGGGTAGAAGATAAAGGTATCATTTGAGGCCTACACTCGAGAAACTCTGCGATGTGCGAGGTGAACTCATCGCGTTTCTGCGAGTAGTGTATGTAGGGCCGTCATCTACCTTTTTAAGGTTTTGATAGAATTCTTTAATGAGATCATCATTGATTGGATCGTGCACAAGGCGATCTTCATCAAATTGTAGTATGCAATGAGTTCCATGAGCGTCACTACAATGCCTATCGAAAAAGTTCTTATCTATGTACCTAACCAACATAGGTTGATCTGGTACAACCGAGATTCACTCTCGGATGGATCATTCCTACGGGCTCTCCTATTATGAATGTAATGTGATGATATGCAATGCAATGGCAACAATACGCGATTAGATAAACCTACATTGTAATGGAAATGAAAATTAGGGCTCGGAAAGAAGAGTCGTTACTTAGGCGCCATGTGTGTGTCGGAGGGAAGGCTCAAAAAGTTCTTTGAGGATCGCGGAAAAGTCGCCGGAAAGCTTGGCCGGAACCTAAGCGGAACAAAGACAATAAACCTAAATCGCGTGAACTAGTGCTCGAGATGGGTCGAAAACAAAGGAAGGGGAGAGGCATGCTTATCAAACCTAGGACTTTGGAAGGTTGACACCGGAAGATTTGGTCGGAGAGAGGAGGCGTCGATCGAGAAAGGAAGGAAGAGCTTTAAATCGCGTGAAATGCGAACCCTAGCGGTTCGCGTTTTAAAAACGATTGATCGGTGATGTGGAGCATCGGTCGGTGATCGTGATTTATTACGAGTTTACCGAGCGGCGTCGTGATCGGCTCGGCCCGATCGCTGTTGAACCTTATACGTAGCGTGCTCTGATAGCATCGATCGGTGATGTTGCTCATCGGATCGTGATCGTGCATATCACTCGGCTCGTCGAGCACTCGTGATGGCCTTCTGACCTCGGTGAAAGATACCATCGATCGGTGATGGACCACATCGATCGTGATGGTCGATCGATCGAGTCATGGAGCTAGCACTTGTTATCGATCGGTATTTTATCATCTTAATTGTTCCATTTTATCACGTTAGATATTGTATCTTGAATGTATTGATGTTATACTTTTATTTATGTATTTGTTCATGTATTTTAATGTTTTATTTCATTTTGCAAACATTAACATTCAATGATTTCCAAAACCTAACATCTCACCCTTTCTAAGTGTTGAAATACACAATCAAGGTAAAAGACTTGTTTTGTGAGATGTAATCTATCCTAGACATTCATTTCATGCAAACATATGGTAAAACATATGAAGCATGGTGAATACAAGACATCAAGTTGTGTGGCACTTGAGTATCACTCTAGATATTACCTTTACATCTTAACCACACATTTCTTGATACATGACCTTCCCAAGTGTGCCAATAATCAAAAGTACACACTATGACCTCTAAATCTAGATAGTGTCAATTTTATTGATTTTCATGTTTTCAAGATCTATATTGACACAACCTAAAATTCTTTGAAATTAAAACTCAAGGATATTTCCAAAGTAACCATAACCTTGAGAGTAACCTTAAAGTGCCACCTTTATTATGGTTGAGTTAACTACCCATCCAATCAAGGTTGGCACACCCTAAACCCATCTTAGCGTGAATCAATCACGCTCTTAGGAACCCAAAACCTATTTGAGCTCCTAGGGTTAATTAGGTATTCCTTAGGGATAACCTCCCTAGATACCTTCCTAATGACCCTCCTAGGCTTGGTAGCCTTGGTCATTTGGGTCTTACCTAGGTTGACACTAGGATTGCCTCCCTAACAACCTTCTTAGTGGCCAGCGTAGGTTTCCTAGAAACCTGAGCCACTAGGCACACACCAGGGTCAACTCTAGTGATGACTTCCCTATTGACCTTGGTCTTCCTAGACTTAGTTAGTGTTTCATAGTCAAATGGAACACTATGGTAAGCACCTTAGGCTTAGGTTTGTGACCCAAACCTTTCTTGCCCTTGGTTGACTTTTGACTCTTAGGTCCTAGACTTGTTGGCTTTGACTATATGACCTAAAAGTTTGACCAATTGACCCTTGCATTTGATTTTGCATAATTTTAAGGGTCTTTTCTAGTTTTCAAGTCTTGACCTCAAGACTTGATTTTCCTTTCTAATATCTCAATTTTTAATTTTTCATTTTCTCTTGAGATATTTTTATTTCTAGGCATATGTCTAGATTTCTTAGCATTAAAACCTAGATGTTCTCCTATTTTCTTAATGCTTTCCTTAGGTAAAATATTTTTAGGGACATTAGTCCCAAATTTCTCCTTATTCTTAAGGTGAGCATTCTTAGCACCTAAGCAAATATGTCTATTAGTTCTAGCATGCTTTTCATGTACAATAGCAAGAGAATTAAAAGCATTCTTTTGCCTAGAAATTGAAGGTGCATTAACAAATTTTACCTTAGGGTTTGCCTTGGAGGCTCCCCCTACTTGTGTAGCTCCTTCTTGCCCCTTCTTCTTCCCCCTTGGGCATTGACTCCGGTAATGTCGGTTGTCCGACATTTGAAGCAAGCGACTTGCTCCTTGCTTCTAGGCGTTGGGGGACCGGCATCCTTGACCTTTGGAGCGGTGGAGCTTTCTTGATCCTCTTTGGGCATTTGCTCTTGTAATGCCCATACTCCCTACACTCAAAGCACATAGTATGTTTTTTATTTAAAACTAAATTGCTTGAGTTACCTAGTTCGATGGTGGAGACCGGAATTGGACTTTGGGCTTCTTCATCTTGGCCAGATGTCGAAGCTTCTTCTTGAGGTTGCTCCGGTGTAGAAGATGGTCTCTCCTCTTCTGCTATTTCCTCTTCCGATCCGGAAGTTGACTCTCACTTCCTCCGATTCCTCACTTTCACTTGAGGATGAGCTCTCTTCTTCAGTCTCCTCCTCTTCCGAATCTTCTTGGACCGATTCGGGATTTTCGTGGAACTTGATCAACTTGTTCCACAATTCTTTGGCATCCCTATAGCTTCCTAATCTAGACAAAATATCGTTAGGTATCAAATCAATTAGCATTTTTGTTACCTTAACGGTTGTCTTGAATTTTTTCCGTTGCTCCTCGGTCCATCTCTTCATCTTGAGGATTTCACCGTTTTCTCCTCTCGGAGCATCAAAACCTATAGTCACGGCAAACCAATTTTCTATATTTGTCATTAGAAAATATTGCATTCTACCTTTCCAATACGCGAAATGTTCGCGGTTGAAGGAAGGTGGGATGTTGACGTCGTCACCCAATTTTTCTTGAAATTCCATATTCTTCCCTCTAGCTTCTTCAACTCTCGGCGGTTAGTCCGTAGAAGAGCCCTAGGCTCTGATACCACTTGTTAGGACCTTTGTAACGCTAGAGGGGGGGGTGATTAGCGTTAATGGAATTCAATCGCGGTTGTGTCTACAAATTCGTTAGCGTGGAAATAGATAATACAATAACAATAATGAAAACACAACACGCTAACACGAGTATATAACGTGGTTCGGAACCGCACGGTTCCTACTCCACGGATCGGGCTCGAATGAGCCCTAGCGATGCCAATCACACACCACTATCAAATAACTCCTTCTCGGAACAATCCGGAGGTGGAGAAACCTCGTACAATATGATTACAACAATAATCAAATGAATACAAGCAATATAGTGAAATACAAAGCAATACAAGTAAAGGAAACACTTTACAAATGCTCTTTGAATGCTTGATCACTTGGTTGATCGAGTAGCACTTGGAGACCCTGAATTGCAACAGCAACTCGCCCCAAATCTCCTCAAGGAACCATTACTTTTTCCTCCACCTCGAGCTCCATATATAGCTTCAACCTGTGCTGGAAAAAGTCGATCAGTCGACTGATCGAGACCATCAGTCGACTGATGCCACTGTTGTCGTGAGACAACGGCTAGTTCCACGCTGGATAAGTCCAACGGAACTACTATCAGTCGACTGATTGTGACCATCAGTCGACTGATGGAGTACTCACTCGACCAGTCGAGTCTCGACTCCGATGCGTGCCCGAATTCACGAGCACCGGTCGGTGATCACAAGATCGATCATTTGCTCAAGCCATCGATCATTGCCATCATCGTCGATCGCTAGGCCATAACCCGCAAATAAACCCTAGTTGACTCGGTCGGTCCGGCGCCTCATGGCATCGGTCGACCGCACACCTCAAACATGAGGTTTTAGCCCAAGTATGGTTCCCCCATACTTGCTAGACCACCCTTAGCCTAGACCTAAGCCTTCTAGCCATCTCCATCAGCCTCACGCCTCTCAGATCCCTCCAAGTCATCCATGACTTGTTCATCCATCGCGCTAGCCTTCAGATGCTTCCATCGGCTATGTCATGCTAACGGTGTCTACACCGCCAAGGCACATTGGACTTACGCCGCCAAGACTCCGCTTGGACTTTACGCCGCCAACCATTGGACTTATGCTACCAAGACTCCCGCTTGGACTCCCGCTTGGACTTTACGCAGCCAATATCAATCCCCTTGGACTTCAAACGCCAAGACTCAAGCTTGGACTTTCCATTTGCCAACACATGTTGGACTTCTCAATTGCCAAGACAATGCTTGGACTTTCCATTTGCCAAGTACTCAAGACTTGGACTTTCCATGCCAAGACCCATGCTTGGACTTTACCATGACAATTACATTGTCATATGTTTTTGTCGAAACATCAAAACATCAAAACATCACTCGAGTCAAACTCGAGTTCTGGTCAATCGTGACCTGGGCCGATTGCACCAACAGTATTCACGTCGAGTATCGTCGGGATAGCTTCACAAAGCCACGAGCCCCGACTTCATGAAAGGTACTAGCCTCACGTTGAAGTCGTTGTGATCCGAGAGATGATCACAATCCCAATCAAATTCAGATCTAAAAACGAGTTCCACGAACTTGCATCTTCGAAGCGGTTTTCATCAACCAATTGACGAAAACTTAACCCTCCACCTATGAGAATTGCTGGAGATCCAATCCCCGGCAAGTAGGTCACTGTCGGAGCACAAAACGTCGACCAAACGACCTCTCCATGAAGAGGACAACAAGCTGTCCAAAACTGGACAGCTTGTTTTGGTGGAGGAGATGGTCGGGCAAAGACTTGGTCGGCTGCCCTTGATGGCCGACAACCAAGGGAGGATGGTCGGAGAAGTTGCAGGCGACCAGTGGATGGTTGGTGGCAATGAAGAGGAGTAGCAACTCCAATGGGCGGCGGCACAAGGAGCTTGGGCGGCAACAACACCTCTCCTAGGGTTGGGCGGCAACAATAAGGGAGGAGAAGAGAAAAACATCTAGGGTTTCCAAAACCTTGAACCGATTAATTACAAAAACCCTTAAGTCGTGTTTTTATAGAGAACATATTCTCCTAACGCTTATTGGTTCATAACCAAACTCCATTAACCCACTCCAATAACTTAAGTTAAAATAAACCAAACCGCGTTGGTCTATTTTAAGTTAAAACGAACCGAACCAATTTCAGTTCATTCGTTTAAAACAAACCAAACCACTTTGGTTTATTTTTCCACTATTGGATTAGAACCAAACCGATTTGGTTCATCCATCATGTCTTCATAAGACTTGGCCCATGTATGCTTCCGATGCGACTGAAACAATTTCATACTCGCTCTTTGTTTGATCCAACCAAACCAAGTCTCTCTCGATATGATAATCCTATTCTCAAGCTCATTTTAAATCCTTTAGATTACGCTCATTGTGCATGTGACCAAATAGATTTTCGATTTATATTGGCCATCTATAATTAACCATTAATTATAGAATGATCGTGAGTAACACCTAGTAGTACATCATGATCCCTAATTAACCAAAAAATCAATGTTTGATCCCTCGCAAGGAGTGGTGAATCCTCTGTTGGCTATTCAAACACCTTCAGGCACTTTGACTTAGGGCCAGGCCATGTGCGTCCCTAAGTTGGCTGATCTCGCCCATTGGACACGGCCGTGTGTAGCCACATGCCCTGGCCGTGTCCCACTCTGCGTCTAGCTGCAAAATGTCCGTCTTTTGCTTCGAAAGTGCACCTTTTTCTCCCAAAATGCTAACCTGCACCCAAAAGTACAAAGAGCAGACCTCCGAACCAGAAAATAGGAAATGTGTACAAAATAAAGTAACATATGCATGAAACTAACATAAAATGTAATGAGATGTGAGCGAAAACTACTCCTAAAACCCTATATGTTTCGCTCACATAACTTCCCCCAGACTTAAATCTTTGCTTGTCCTCAAGCAAACCTCAGTACCATGAAATTTAAAAAGACATTATTCCATACTTAGCATGATAACTAAATTTATCAAGTGGCATTTACAATCAAAGCAGAATAAATATGTTCTATAAATTCACTAAGTTAGCTCCTCGTGCTCATGCTAAGCGAATCATTCTTAGGGGATGCCCGTTCCATGGTGAGTTAAGTTGTCACCCCATAGCTTTTCTAAGGTTTCCGGCTCTTAGGCACTTACTTGCCCAAAGCGAGGGTCGTTCCCTAGATATAGTATAAAGTCTCAAAGGCGTGCTCAGTATTAAGAGAAATTGGTAGGTGTTTCCCCAGTAACCTAACTCGGTCTCAAAGGGGCACCTAGCCATTTCCACCCACGACAATTATTTTTTTATCCCTCATAATCTTCTATCTCTCTCTTCTCTCTCTTTTTTTTTCTTGTTTTCTTTTTCATCCTTTTCTCTTTCTTTTTTTTTCACTGGGATTTTGATTTTTCCAAATGGGCTTACACAATTCGAGCATCTCCAGTAACTAAAATGCTAAACCTAGAGTCACCTATGAATTCCAAAGTACTAGACTACTGAGATGAATCATAACTAGATATGTACTAGATTATCTCTTTCAGAATGTTCGACATGTGTAAGTGTAAAGAAACAAAGCTAACCAGTGTAAGTCTAGAACATTCATTAAAGTGAATAAAATAAAATACCACGAGATAAATGAAGTTGAGCTACCTATGGGAACAACTCATGTAAGCAACTTTTTATAAATACTACTAAGGCAGCTTTACAGATAACAAAAACTAAGTACTGAAAGAAGTTCAACGACCCATGCATGAATAAATGAATGAATATACTAGAAAAAAAATTACTACTAGGAAACAAAATAAAATAAACTTTGGGGTCCCCCCCAGACTTAAATGAAAATATACCTCTAGTATGGTGGACGAGGTGGAAAGTCTGGGAGCCTCGGCATCTCTGGATCCTGGGAGAACCTGCTGCTGAGCCGCTGATGTCACATGTACATGTGGTTGATCTGGGAGTTGGTGGATGCAGCGGATGCTCAATGCTCCTCCTCCCTAGCCCACTATGCCTGATGGGCATGCATGTGTTGTTGCATCTTCGTGCGGTAGGCAGTCTCATCCTGGCGATGAGCAACCTCCTCCTGGAAGTATATGTGGGTCTCGTCGTAGAACTCCTCAGCCCTCTGGAAATGCTCCCGGAAGCCCTGGAACTCTGCCTACATGTAGGCGCTCTGCTCCTCCCATTGCTGCCTCTGCGTCTGCTGCTCAGTGTATATGTCGTCGAGGCACGATCGGAACTCTGAGAAATCATAGGCTGACATACCTGCATCCTTCTCAAAGGTGGAAAATGTAGTGGTGCAGGTGCAGACTCATGTCGGCGTGGACTAGGTGGGCTCCTATGTATGTGTGGACTGGAGAGAGAGTGATATAAAGGTGGAGAGATGGGCACCGATGTGGAGGGTCCCTCTTGTGGAGGGGACTCCACTATCATGTCCAAGCACCAGTTGGCGCGTGTAGTGATGGTGGTACAATCAGGGTCAGGGAGCCTAAGGGTCATCAGATGTTTCCTTACAAAGCATAAGGAGTCTCCTTCTCTCACAATCATCTTCATGGCCATGCACACTCCTAGGTCGATCCTAGGGCTCCCCTCTATACTTTCTAATGCAGTGTAATCGTACCCTATCCTATGGCAAATGTGGGTAAGTAGGTCTCCCACATTAATCTCCCCTCGTGCTGCTTTGCCCATCTTCACTAAGTGTCTGATGAAGTGGGACCCTACATCGATGCTACTCCTTTCTTGCAGCATGTCCCAGAGGCAAAGTAGCTCGCTAGCTCTAACTACACCGTCACTCTCCCCACGACCAAATATAGTACTGGCCATGATGCGATGGAGGTATCGAAGACGGGTTTTTGGAGGCGCGACGCTTTGGCCCTAAAAGGGTCATAAGCGTGCTCTCTCATCAACTCGGTCCAAAATACCCGAGAGTTGAACCCAATATGGATTCTTCTCTCTCCTCCACTCGGCAAGCCAAAGCATGAGTTCCATTGGTGAAGGGTCCACTCATGCTCAATGTTAAAAAGCCTAAAAGTTATCATACACTCCTCGCTCTCTCTACCTGTTAAAATTTCCGCCTCTAAGGAACTCAAAAATTCTAGAACTATCCTAGGGTAGGTTGGGTGTCTTATTCCCATCATCTCTTCCCACTCCATTTTTGCAAATAGGGCTTGAATATCACCCAACAACCCTAAAGACTCTAGCAAATCTTCATCAAAGTACCTAGTAGTAGTGAGTTTACGAGTAGAAAGCATATTATATCTATCTCTATGTTCATTATTGTGAAAAAGAAGAGTGGGTAGGGTGTTACCCTCCTCCGGAGCTTGAGGGGCGTCGACTCTCCTTGTTCGTCGCTCCGAAGCACCGAATCGAGGTGCTACATGCTTGGTCCTCCTCATCCTTTCTTCTTTTGGCTTCCTCTGAGGTTAAAAGTGCTTCTAGATGGTGTCACGCCCGCCCTTTTTGGGACCAGAATCCGGAGGGGCGGCGCGTGACGCGACCGTACATACATACATTACTTACAGTGGAAGACTTTATACATATTTCGTACTTCTTACAGCGGAAGACTTTAGACATATTTTTTTTTCTTTTAAAACATAAACATGCATTGACATATATATATATACTTTTTCTTCTTAACATAGAGCATGCATCATAACATATATAGATACTTCTTACTTCTTCTTTACTTCTTCTTATTAACATAGAGCATGCATCATAACATATATAGATACTTAGTGCTTAGTTCAAGTTCTTAAACATCATCATCATAAGGAGACATAAGTAAGGACATCCATAGACATCATCATCATAGGTAAACATATATATATAGACCTAACGGATCTTCTCCACCATGCCACTACCACACACATTTGGCCCCTCCTGCTGCTCCCTTTAGTTTATCCATCCCTTACCCTTATCTGCAGTACGAGGGAAAGATAAACTATAAGCACATAGGCTTAGTAAGATCCTGTCCTACTCACAAAAACCATACATCGACATTAATCATGGCATGTAACATTCATAACATATAAGCAATATAACATGTAACATACATGGCGTAATCAACTTAACATATAGCATAAGTAACGTGAGTAAACACAACATGTATCATCCATAACATGGCAGCATAACATGTATCATCTATAACATAGCAGCATATCATGTAAATATATGACTTAATCAAACATAACATATAACATACGTAACATAGCAAATCAACATAACATACAACATATATGTATGACATATCAAACATAACATACATCATATGTAACATAGTGGCATAAACATGACATATCAAACATAACATACATCATATGTAACATAGTGGCATAAACATGGCATATCAAACATAACATACATCATATGTAACATATCAACATAGCATGTGAACATAACAATCTAATCATGTAACATATGCAGGATGCTTTTGAAAACATATATTATAGGTACGTCAACATAAATCTCAACATATTTGGGTCCGACATTGTACCACTTCTTCATTATCATAAGCAAGATCCCTAAATAGGCCCGAGGTAGCAAGTCTCGAACCTACTAGGTTACTAGGCCTGATCTTAGTCCGTCGACCTAGGGCAATCGTCATAGCGTAGAAGCTCATCCTAGGCCCGAGTCTTACTCCATCGACCTAGGGCATCTTGGAGCCCATCCCGTACTAGGCCCGAGTCTTATTCCATCAACCTAGGGGCAATCATACATAGAGGCCCATCCTAGGCCCGAGTCTTATTCCATCGACCTAGGGCATCTTAGGAGCCCATCCCTTCTTGGACCTTGTTAAGGTCTTGGTACAAGCCATGCAGAAGGTAAAATACTTATATGCTTATTTTATAACATAGCTTATTTCATTTCGCAACATAGCATACTTCATTTCATAACATATCATGCTTCACTTCATGAACATATCATCTTTCATTTCATAAACATACCATACTTCATTTCATAACATATCATTCTTCATTTCATCATCATATCATATTCATTTCGTGAACATATCATTTTGTTTCATTTCATAATCTTATCGTATTCCATTTCATAACATATCTTAAATATCACATACACATAAGCATGGCATAAGGCAAGGCATCAAGAGTAAGTAAACACTAACCTAAGGCATATTATCTTCATCTAGCATCATTTAATATCACAAGTCAACATGAATTCACCCAACATAAAACACATGTTAACCTAATTCATTTAACATAACAACAACTTCATATGCATATAAAACTTGAATTAAAACTTAATTTAATCACCCAAAAATACATGATGGCCGAATGGTCCATAGGGGTTTCTAAGGTTATCTTTTAACCTAATTCATTTGCACAACAACAACTTCATTTGCATATAGAACATGAATTAAACTTCATTTAATCACCCAAAAATACATGATGGCCGAATGGTCCATAGGGGTTTCTAGGGTTATCTTTTTAACCTATTTCATTTAACATACTAACCACATCATAAGCATACAAAACATGGAATAAAGCTTCATTGAATCACCACAATATAGGGGTGGCCGAATGTCCTTATAGGTTTTTAGGGCTAGTCCTTTACCCTAATTCAATTAACCTACTAACAACATCATAAGCATACAAAACATGGAATAAAGCTTCATTGAATCATCAAAATATAGGGGTGGCCGAATGGTCCTTGTTGGCTTTTAGGGTTAACTTTTGACCTAATCCATTTTAAATCCTAACATCATCATATAGTTACAAAACATAGCATAGAAACCTTAAAAACATGGCTTGGCCGAATGGATCTTGGTGGCTATTAGGGTTAACTTTTGTCCTAATCCATTTTAAATCCTAACATCATCATATAGTTACAAAACATAGCATAGAAACCTTAAAAACATGGCTTGGCCGAATGGATCTTGGTGGCTATTAGGGTTAACTTTTGTCCTAATCCATTTTAAATCCTAACATCATCATATAGTTACAAAACATAGCATAGAAACCTTAAAAACATGGCTTGGCCGAATGGATCTTGGTGGCTATTAGGGTTAACTTTTGTCCTAATCCATTTTAAATCCTAACATCATCATATAGTTACAAAACATAGCATAGAAACCTTAAAAACATGGCTTGGCCGAATGGATCTTGGTGGCTATTAGGGTTAACTTTTGTCCTAATCCATTTTAAATCCTAACATCATCATATAGTTACAAAACATAGCATAGAACTTCATTGAAACCTTAAAAAAAACATGGCTTGGCCGAATGGATCTTGGTGATTTCTACACAAAACGATCAACTGGTAGCTACTCGTATGCAGGTGAGGGATACTTACATCATTCGCTTTGCTTGTAGTGGGAAGATGACCTAAGGAACCAAAACCTAGCCCTTGCTTCTTGCTTGGATGAGTTTCGGCCAAGGGATGAAAATGGAGAGGGAGAGCTCTAGGATTCGGTGAGGAAGAAGAAGAGAAGAGGAGAAAATAAACTTTGTAACTCATGCCCCCTCATTCCCCCTATTTATTCACTTGAAGAGTCCCTTCATCTCCTTTACCTCTAACTATAATTTCCCATGTTCTTCTAACAATACATTCTTGTTGGGCTTCTGGTTAGTGGATGCATCTATAGGGCTTGGCTATCTCTAGAGGTTTGGGGTTCAATTCCTAGGCCTTGCATCATTTTTGGCTCCTTTTCTTTTATTTTTTGAAAGAGCCCACATAAAGTCCCTATAATCATACAAATTTTTTTATAAAATTTCTAGAGCTTGGGATGAAAAAGGAAGGAAGGGAAATGGGGAATTCGGCCAAGGATGAGGAAGAAGGAGAATGAAGAAGGAAAGTGGGGTTTTACTTCCTCTCTTCTCTTAATTCTCCTCTTTAATACCTAGGGAATGAACACTCTTCATCCTTCCCATCTATATTCTTTGTATATTCTTTATATATCTTATCCATGAATCATCCTATGGTCTTGTACATTCTATATATATCTTATCCATAAATTATCCTAGGGTCTAGTGGTGTCAAGGCTACCTCCCTATTAGGAGGTTCAGGGTTCAAATCCTACCTATAACCATTATTTTATTTTATTTTATTTTAAACCTTTTATGGCCTTAAAACCTATATAATTACTTTGCATAGTTTAAAATTTTGCGGGCGTTACAGATGGTGGGGAAGACGAAACCACATGGCTAAGTCAAGAGCATTCGAAGCACACGGCGCAAGTGGGGTGAAAATACACGGCTCACCCCTTTTAACCTCGCGCGACACGGCCGTGTGCGCCTCAGGTCGATCAGGAACGACCGTGGAAAAACACACGACCAGACCATGTGTCACCATTTCTCTCCCCGTTTTGCGTTAGGGTTCGAATTTTCCCATACATTTCGTCGTGTAGGTTAATATGGATTTTATTTTTGCCTAGCTAAGTTCTTTTCTAGTCCTAACTCTAAATGAGATGGAAATCAAAACTAAAATTAAATGAATGCATGCAATACAATTAAAGGGAAATCTAAAACTAAACTTGGGTTGCCTCCCAAGAAGTGCTTTGTTTAAGGTCATTTAGCTCGATCACACTCCACTATCAACTCGGCTCTGGAGGTTCAGTGAACCTCCATTCATCCATCTCGAAAGCTTCATCTGGCGGTTCCGGCTTCATTCTGCTAAATGTGAAGCCGTCGAGGTAGGGGGCTCGGTGCTCCGAAAGGCTGAAGAGGATAATCTCCCCATCTACCTCCAGGGAGATCTGGTGTGCCTTCACGTCTATGCACGCCCCTGCAGTTGCCAGAAAAGGCCTTCCCAGAATGATGGGATTCTGGGGATTGGGTCCTGTGTCCAGTATGATGAAGTCCGTGGGTATTACGAAATCCTCAATAACCACAGGCACGTGTGGTAGCATGCCAACGGGCTCCTTGACTGAATCATCCCCCATATAAATACCAAGATTCACTAGTTGGAGCCCGCTCAGTCCCATCTTCAGATAGTATGCGTAGGGCATCACACTGACTGATGACCCCAAGTCGCATAAGGCTTCATCGAAGCTCTCCCCATAAATTGAGCAGGGGATAACAAACTCACCGGGGTCCTCAAGCTGTAGTGGAATCTTCTCTTCAATTTCAGCTTGGTCAGGTAGGGTGGTAATCATGGCTCCACACCCCTTGGCGAATTTGCTACTCTGCCCCACTCCTTCCTCTTTAGCTTGACTCACCGGAGAGCTCTTCACATGTTGCGACACGGTTTGGGCTATCTGGGCCACTTGCGTCTCCAACATCCTAGTGTGACTTGCAAGGCCGTCAACGATGGCCTTCAAGTCCTTGAGTGATTCTTCAGACTTCTGATGTTGGTGATGAAATTTCTCATTGGCCTTAGTTTGGGTAGCTATGAAGTTCTTCATCATCAATTCCAGTCTGGACATCTGTGCCCTGCTGCTGCCCATACCCCCCTGATGGTTGTGAGTTTCATGAGTTATTCTTATAGGAGAAATTTGGGTGATTCCTCCATCCGGGATTGTAGGTATTGGAGTATGGGTTGTTGGGCCTTTGGTCGTAGTCCCCAACCACGTCAATATGCTCAATCTGCTCCTCTGAGGTTCCTTGCCCTCTATAGTGGTCCTCTCAATACACTACCGCTCCCTCTCCAAAGTCAATGGCCGTGCATGCAGATGAAGGATTCAAAGATTCGAATCATCTACTGAGCGCGTTCATCCTTGCTGCCAGGTGGTCCATGGAGTTGACAGTGTATCGTCCCGCTGCAGGCGTAGGTTGACCACGTTCGGAAGCCCATTGATGGTGGTTCTGGGCCACCTCTTCTATTAGCTCCTCTGCTTCCTCTATGGTCTTATTCATCAGTGATCCTCCTACAGTAGAATCCAGGGACATCTTCATGGCGTATGCGATCCCATTGTAGAAGATGTGGATCACCAGCCACCTCTCCAGTCCGTGGTGGGGCATTGGTAGAGTAGCCCCTTGTAGCGATCCCAAGCTTCGAATAAGGACTCCCCCTCCTTCTGGCGAAAGCTCGTGATGAGATGGCACATGTGAGCAGTCTTGCTTGGTGGGAAGTATTTGTTCAGAAACTGCTGCTCACATTGCTCCCATGTAGTGATGCTCCCCGCAGGTAAGGAGTGAAGCCATGCCTTAGCCTTATCCCACAGTGAGAATGGGAATAGGCTCAGGCAGATCGTGTCAGAAGGGACTCCGTTCATTTTCATTGTCAAGCAGATTTCAAGAAATGCCTCAAGGTGCCGGTTCGGGTCTTCAGTCGTAGCTCCCCCGAATTGACTCTGCTGGACCATATGTATAAGTGTCGGTTTCAGCTCAAAGTTATTTGTCGAAATAGATGGTCCAGCTATACTCGGCCTAAATCCTCTAGCACTAGGAGTTGTGTAGTCCCGCAGAGGTCGACTACCTATGTTCACTTCGGATGCGGCTTGATCTTGTATCCTTCGCTGCTCTGCTCTCCGGCGATGAAAGGTTCGCTCGATTTCTAAGTCGATCTGAATTAGGCCTTCCAATCCTAAGCGTCTAAGCATATGAAGAACCAAGCCAAAAAAATTAGGAGTGCTGACTAATTCTAAAAGAAGAAAATAAAACAATATAGCCAATAAAATCTAAGATGCAAAAAGGAAATAAAAACAACTACTACTAAAATAAAAAAAATTAAAAACTAAATCTAAATATGGAAGATATAAGACTAAAGTAAATAAAGCAAACTAGAAATAAAATAAAGTAAGTAAATAAATCTAATCCTAAGTATGATATAATTTTCCACCGTTCGATTCGATATCGAATCGATCAGTCCCCGACAACGGTGCCAAAAACTTGATGCACCCGATCGCAACCTCAAATCTAGCGACGGAGGCCATCGAGGACTCGAAGCACGCACTCGCGCTCAACACCCGCAAGTGCACGGATGTCATCAAGTAATAAAAGATTATCGATTCCATAGGGACTGGGACTCGAATATCGGTACGTTCAGTGGTTTAAATTGTTCGGACGTAAACTCTAAGAGGTTTTGACTTGTGAGGGCTGTCAGTGGACTATACTCTATACGGTGTCACACGGAGGAGGAAGGGAGTGTGCCGAGGTCTTCAAAAGTGATTCTAGGACTTCGGTTTCGCTTGTGTGTCACAAAACAATGCTGTCAATTGGCGTTGTCTAGACGTTTAGCTATGGTTTTGTGGAAGGGACATCATACACTCTCCCGAAGAGCCACAACATCTACCGAGAGCTATCTCCGCCTAGAAGGATGGGATAGACGGTACGAGGATGCCGAATCAATCCCTATGATGAACCATGTCCGGTTCCATCGCATCCTTCTACCCACAGTTACAGGAGATCAGGTTTACCCCTAGGTCCCTTGTATAAAATCCCCTAAATCTTAGATACGAGGCCTGCCACCCCTCGTATCTCCTAAGCACAGCAGGTAGAAAACCAAATACACATAGATAAAGTAAAAAACAACTACCAATTGTCAAATTAAACTCAAAGGCAAAATTTAACATGAACCAACATTGTAATGTGCACACAAGCTACTCCCTAATCCTAGAATCGAAAGAGCTACTCCATGTATATGAAGGAAGAATCACAAAGCATGTTTATGTTCGAATACATAAGGAATAAAATGCAGGAACAATGGATTACAATGCTTTTGTGGTTTTCTCTCCGGCGTTGAAGTGCAAGGTGTGGACCTCCGGCGGCGTTCCTCCTCCCTGTTGCGAGTTCCCGAAGCTTTTTAGGGTTGCGGCATGCCATCCTCGCCGTCGTGCTTCCTCCCCAGGGTTTGGGCAGAGCCATCCTTATATAGACATCACCTTGGACCGCTGCAAAATCCGAAAAAACCCTAGTCGCGCAAATCTGGAGGGCTGCCACACGGTCGTGTGTTTCCACACGACCAGGTCGTGTGCGGCCCTAAGTTGGATGATCTAGCCCATTGGACATGGCCATGTGTAGCCACACGCCCTGGCCATGTCCCACTCTGCGTCTAGCTGCAAAATATCCATCTTTTGCTCTGAAAGTGCATCTTTTTCTCCCGAAATGCTAACATGCGCCCAAAAGTACAAAGAGCATACCTCCGAACCAGAAAATAGGAAATGCGTACAAAATAAAGTAACATATGCATGAAACTAACATAAAATGTAATGAGATGTGAGCGAAAACTACTCCTAAAATCCAATATGTTTCACTCACATCATCGTCTAGATCCAAATTGGACTCTGTTAGGGCAATCTCTTGCCATGATAAGGTTTTGATGTGTGTGGCAAAGGGTTTAAGTTAGGATGATATTTTTATTTGATATGTGCGTTGGAGTCTTGCAGGACTTAGTAATTCGCACATGGAGCCTTGGCGGGTTCACCCTCACAACCTCGGTCCTTGAGTCGGTGAAGGATGACTTTGCGGAAGCCGTGCGCTTGGAGCATCCGAGGGACCGCCAGACGAGATGACTTGAAGTGAAGCCAAGGAAGCAGACTTCGAAGGCAAGAGACGCGAAGGAGCATTGCAGAGCCGTGCGCCTGATGCTGCCGAGGGACGTGGCCGCGAACGAAGAGAGCTTCGGCGAGGGACTTCGAGTGAGATGAGAGAATGAGTGAAATGTAAGTAGCTCATTAGGTGAACTTGGCCGAATGGCTGAGTGTCGGAGACTTGACCGCAAGGGTTAAGGTTTACCCGACCGCCGGAAGCTCAAACTTATGTTAAGTTTGAGTTTCACACGGCACCAGTCGACTGCCATGTAATGGCAGTCGACTGCTCTGAGTCGAGTGTGTTCGACTGGTATCCGACTGATGGGTTTATGCCCAGCAGTCGACTGCCAGAGGATGTCGCGGGCACAGAACCGCTCGTAGCCGGGCGATCGACTAGGAAGCGCGATCGGTGAGGTCCATCAGTCGACTGCCAAGAGTTCCGTTGGACTACAACGGTCGGGATCCGACGTGTTCGGAGGCCGTCAGTAGTGGCAGATCGCCAAGGCGTGATCGGCAATGAGTGGCGGCCAACGGGAAGAAATCAACCCTCTCTATAAAAAGAGAGGGTGTGAGCCTTTGAGAGGCTAATGTTTATGCTCTAAGCGATCTTCCTAGTGCTCCACAAGCTTTAAACTCTTCTTACTTGTCTTTACTTCAATCTTATTATAAGAAGAGTGATCTTGGTTGTAAAGGTTACCTCCACCTAGCTTGGTGCAAAGGAGAGACCATTAGTGGATTGGTTTTGGCGGAGTGATTCACCGAGGACGAATCGGGGACCGTGGATTAGCGGCGTAGCTGTGAATCACGTTACACCATCGTGTTAGCGTTTGTTTTATTGTATTTATATTTTCTTGTCTTGCTTTATTGTTTCCGTTGCGCTAATCTCTTTGTAGATGAGCAAATACCGACATCCAACGTTCGAGGGCTATTCACCCCCCTCTAGCCGGCCGTTTCGATCCTTCCCAACAGACTCATCATCTTCGGGAGTTGGTTTACTTTTTGTTTTCTTCTTCCCTGCAAACAAAGCTATACTTTTCTCGACTGGGGTCGAATTAGTTTGTTCATGCAATTCAAATTCAGAAAAAAAACTCATCTAATCTAATCTTACAAAGATCCCATGACACTGTGTAAGCATCAACCATTGATGCCCACAATGTAGTCCTAGGAAAAGCTTTAAATCCGTACCTTATAATGTCACGGTTCTCTACCTTCTGTCCGATGGAATGGAGGCCATTTAGGATGTCTTGGATGCTAGAATGAAGTTAACTCGCAGTCTCGTTGTCCTGTATTTTTAAATTAAATAATTTATTTAAAAGTAAATCCCTTTTGCATACCTTTGTATCGGTGCTAATAAAGGGGCCGACGCGGTTGAGCTCCTCTTTGGATAAACCACATTGCAAGATTTGGGTTGCTTTGGCATCCGCTTTGATTTGTTTCTTCATTGCATTGGTCCACAAATCACATTCCAAGAGCTCACCCTTTTCGTCGGTAGGTAGGTCGAACCCTTTTTGGATGACGATAGATATGTCGACTTGAGTCTTGAGGAAACACTCCATCTGACCCTTCCAGTAACGGAAGTCATGTCCGCAAAAATACGAAGGTCAGACGGTGCTAAATTTCTCTTGACTAGCCATGTAAATCTTGCACGAAACAAAAACAAAATAAAAAAAATATTCCAAGACTTGGTCTTGGATTAGTAGTGCGGAATAAAACTCAAGAAAAGAATAAACCAATAAAAAAAATGCTCGACCGGTGTTTGCACCGAATCTGAGCACCCCCGCTCTGATATCAATTGTAGGATCAAGAAAGACACTAGAGAGGGTGAATAGCGTATTTAAAATCTTTCTTTACATTTGTAAAAAGATTTAAATGCAGCGGGAAACACAATTAAAAGCAAAAACATAAACACACTTTTTTTTTTCTTGGTTCACAACCAAACGACTGCTAGTCCAAGGCCCTACGATCATTGATCGCCTTCGAAGGGAAATTCACTAAAACTCTCTTCCTCGTTGGAGGTAAGAGATATGAAGCAATACAAAAAATATAGAGGAGAAGGTAACATGCCTACCTTTCCTCTTAGCAAGTAATAAACAAAAGAAACAATAATTAGACAACTACCAACTTTTAAGATGAGATGACGGAAGCTCGGTCGGAGTTACAGCGTCGTTGCATGGCGATGAGAGCTTTGGGTTAATGGAGCACTTTAGGAGTCTTTCAATTAATGAATAAGGGGTGCTTCACCCCTTCTTTTATAGCCTTTCAAACCCTAGCACATTGAGATCCAGATCTGGATCAAACCTTATCCTTATCCCTAACATTGTGGCTCTTATCTTGACTTTGCTTCAATGTGTCCACATTCATTAGCAGTCGACTGCTACATCCAACAGTCGACTGATGATGATCCAGTTGACTACTATTTCCTCCAGTCGACTGATGTCTTGAGTAATTAACTACATCACATGGTTAGCACAAGAAATGTATAATGACATGCAGTGTGACTATCATGCCCCGAGGGTATACTTGTCCGTCGATCGGATGGTACCCTCTAGTGACAATATACGATAAAGACTGATACATGGCCCACATAGCCGCTGACACCCATAAACTATATATCATAATGAAATAACACTGCCAAATAATAAAACTATAAAGACACAAAGATGCACACCAGTGCGACTCTAGCACAATAGCAAAATATAATCAAATCCAACATCCAAACCAAAACCGTAATAAAGTCCAAATACAACCAATCACATACACAACCTATAAATCCAAAAACAACAGTGGAACAAATATGGAAAAAAATCCAAATGCTCGATGTGAGATGGGATCAGCTATTGGAGCTCCGAGCACCCAAAGAATCTTCTACTTGCTACTTGGGCGACAGAAAAACCCAAGGTTTGTGGTGGTGAGTATAAAATTCAGTGGTAAAGAATAGATAGTGCATGAACTAAATAAATATATGGAGATCAATAGGTATATAGTCTTAAAGGTAATAACAAATAACCATCAATATAAATCTAATCTGATGCATATAACAACTTGACCCAAATCATACCCAAGTACTCCATACATAACAGTATATACTATGCAAATGGTATGTATAATGATGTACAAACATATGCAGTAATCATAGCTCAAATAGATGCAACAAATCACAAGCATATGCAATATGCATCAAACAAAAATATGTGCCTCCATGGCTATGCACATGCATGGTCACTACCTGCACACCTCGCTACCATGACCCCGTGTAGCCTAGGTGAATAAAACATGATAACTGTCCCAACTCCAACTACCACTACTCACGAGTGGTCGAATGGGCAATATGAGTAAGTAGCTATCTAGCCACATATAAGGGGTCTCTGCTGCAAGTAACTCCAGCTACCACTACTCACGAGTGGTCGAGTGTTGTAGAAATCAACAGTCCATATCTCCCGCAACCACTATCCCACAGTGGCCAGGTGGACAAATATGACTAATGACTCTCTCGTCCACAAGGGAGACATAGTCAATAGCATGCATGCAATGTGATGATGACTCCAATGCACGTAAGCCCTCCGACATGCACACTACCTCACAGGGAGTCATAAACAACAGACATATATACATATCATGCTAGGACCTCCAGTCCGTAAACAACACTCCACTGACGACCCTCTCAACCATCCATAGTAATCATGATCGACAGGAGTTACTCAATGCAAGGTAATGCAATAAGACAACCAAGTCTACAGTTACAACCATTAACAACTCTAGTTGTATAACATGGTGACCAATCAAAGAGAACTGTGTTGGGGGATCGAAACGGCCGGCTAGAGGGGGGGTGAATAGCCCTCGTTCGTTGGATGTCGTAATTTGTTCGTTCTCGTGTGCTTGTCTACAATTGTCGTTAATATAGGCAGCGGAATAACAATAGAAATAACAACAATACAAGCACAATTAATACACAAGCATATATGTGGTTCGGAACCGAATGGTTCCTACTCCACGGGGTGAGCTCAACGAGCTCGTGTTATGCGCACGACACTAACAACACTCCTTATCGACTACACGTCGAAGGTGGAGAAACCTCTCACAAGCTATTACAATAAGTAATATGAAATACAACAAGAAATATAAAGACAATACAAAAGAGAACTTTTACACAATTGTTTTGATCACTTTCTTGTTGCTAGCATTTGCTTGCTCTTGAAGGTCTGGAATGCAACAGCAATTCCCCTCCAAAGTCACCTCAAAAGCCTTGGCGAAATCCTCCAACTCGAGCTCCATTTATAACCTGCATCAAGCTATTTTTGCGCACATCAGTCGACTGATCGTGACCATCAGTCGACTGGTCCCGTAGCCATTGTCTCACAACGGCCAGATCCATGTTGGTTAAGTTCCAATGGATCACACATCAGTCGGCTGATGGCACCCATCGATTGGTGATCATCCATCGATCAGTCTTTGGCGGCTCGACTCCATCATGCCCATGCGGTGTCATCGATCATTGCCATCCCTCGGCGGTCGGCCCGATCCTAACGATCGACTACCCTCCTCGGCGATCGGTCAGTGACACCCGAACTTGGTTCAGTCGAACACTGGTCGAACCCATACGACCTAGAGCAGTCGACTGGTACCTATGCCAGTCGACTGATGTCGGCTAAAACCTCAAACATAATGATGTTTGAGCCTCCGACACTCAGTCTTAGCCACTTGGCCAAGTCCACCTTATCCCTCATGGAGTTCCCCACCGAAGCTCTCTTCCCTCGGCCTATGTCCCTCGGATGCGCCAACCGCACGGCTTCGCAACACCATCCTTCACGTCTCATGCCCTAGAAGTATGCTTCCCTTTGGGCTCACTCCATTTTCTCCCCGTCCGGCGGTCCCTCGAATGCACCAAGCGCACGACTTCGTAATGCCATCCTTCACCGACTCAAGGACCCGAGCCTAGTGAACTTGCCAAGTTCTCCAGACTTCCCAAATGCACCAAGCGCACGGCTTCGCAATGCATTTCTCACCAAGCACCAAGCGCATGGCTTCGCAATGCTTTGGATTTCCCATGCCAAGCACCAAGCGCATGGCTTCGCAATGCTTTGGACTTTCCCATGCCAAGGCTTCCCCCTTGGACTTCCACACCAAGCTCCATGCTTGGATTTTCCATGCCAACCCCATGTTGGACTTTTCCCATGACAATCCCATGTCATGAGTTTTGTCTATCATCAAAATACTATCAAGGTACTTCTCGAGTCAAACTCGAGTCAACCTGGGCCGATTGCATCAATAATCTCCCCCTTTTTGATGATTGACAAAACTACCATCTCAAGTCTACCAATTCTCCCATATTGGCAATTCTCATATCCCAATGAGAATTCCAACGAACCCTAATTGGTAACTTGGTAACTTCTCCCCCTTTTTGACATTACATCAAAAAGGTCCTCCCCAAGGGTATGAATGTCTCATATCCCAATGAGATCTTACAATCTCTCCCTTGGAGGAACACATGCCTACAATCTTTCTAGTGATCCCATATCACTTAAAGAGAGGCAACCCAATTTTCCTCCCATGAGGAAATACACATCCATCTTCCCAAGATGGATATCTCCCCCTAGAGACTTGCTCCCCCTTGACCATTGCACCAACAATGTCCTTGGAGAGTCCCTAAGCCAATATGAACATTAACCAAATCAAAATTAAGGCAAAGTTCAACAATGAACTCTCTTTCACCTTAAAATTGATACTCACCCTCAACCCAACTCCTAATCCATATCCAATGGATTTCCACCCTCTCTAATGCTCTCCCAAGCATATCCTAGGGTTAGGAGTGGTTAGGGGACCAAAACATGGCTAAACATGAGCGACTATTCGGCTGTGCGATCGACTCAGTCGGATACCGATCATTGGACTTACCATTAGTCATTGCCATTACAGGCGATCGATAATCTTGATTCTGCGATTTTGATTTGAAAAATGGATTTTTGAAATCCATAAGTAAATATACGTAATTCTAAAAATCATGAAAATGCATACGTATAATACTTATCCTAAACACTATGGGTGAAAAATATTGGAAATTTATTTTACCCATTAAATTAGGAGATTGATACAAAGTTTAAAATTTAAGAAAAGCTTCAATAAAGAGTCATCTTTGTATCATCCCATTCAATGGTGATAACTATCAAAAGATAGGCTTCACCAAGGTTTTTCAAAATGTTTTCAAAATGTTTTTCAAACCTTTATTTTATTTTTCCTAAACATCTCACCAATATCTAGATGTGTAAAACACACACAAGTCAAATTTTTGTGAGATGTGAGTTTTGTTTTGTTTATGTTCTCATGCATATTTCTAGGCAACATTAATTTGATTCCCTTCAAATTGTGCCATAGTCCTTAACTCCATTTTAAACTATGCATGATATGATTATGGCATTAACATGATTTAGATGAAAACATATGCCAATATCATGATGTCATGGCATGTGAATGAGAACTAAACATACATGACATCTAAAAATAATTCTAAACATGATCATGACATTTTATAGATAAAAATGAAAATGATGTCATGACATGGCAAGGAAAATAAAGCATGGCAAGAAAAATATACTAAGGTATAAAATACCTAAGTGTTAAAAATCAATTGCCATTTTTAGGAATTAAATTCACTTTGCCTTAAACCATTCATTTCCCTAGTGTGCCAAAAACCCAAAATAGCACACCACGACCTCTATGACCTAATTGTGTCAATTTAAATCATTTTTTTTTAACTTCTCAAACCATATTGGCACACCCTAATGTGTCAACTCACAATGGCTAGGTTAACCACCCATCCACTTAGGGTTGACACACTCTAACCCATTTAGCGTGAATCAATCATGCTTTTAGGAACCCAATACCTATTGGAGCTCCTTGGGTTAACAAGGTATTCCCTAGGGATAACTTCCCTAGATACCTTTCTAATGACCCTTTTTTGTTTTGACACATTAGTCAATCGGGACTTTCCTAGGTCAACTCTAGAGGTGACTCCTCCATTAACCTTCTTAGTGGCTACATTTGATTTCTTTGAGGTGTTAGCCACTAAACACATACCATGGCTAGACTTAGGGATGACTTCCCTATTAGCCTTGGTTTATCTAGACATAGATGATGTTCCATAATTAAATGGAACATTATGATAGGACATAGGTTTGTGACCCAAACCCTTCTTGCCCTTAGACCGTTTTTGATCCTTAGGTCTTGACTTTTGGGCATTTGACCCTAGAATTGAATTTTCTATGATTCTAAGGGCTTTCTCCATTCTCTCAAGTCTTGACCTCAAGACTTGGTTCTCTAGCTCTAATTTTCCCATTTTTGAATTTTCATTAGGTTTTTGGGAAGGCCTCTTCTTCTTAGGCATGTGCCTAGACTTTTTGGGATTAATACCCAAATTTTCTTCTACTCTCCTAATTGACTCCCTAGGCAAGATATTTCTAGAATTATGAGTCCTAGGTTTGTCTTTAGTCATATGAACATGCTTGGCACCTAAGCAATAAACCTTATTATTTCTCCTAGCATGTTTTTCATTTATAATGGCAAGAGAACTAAAGTAATTCTTAGCATGCTTTTTGACTTTAGGAATTAAAGGTGCATTAACTAAATTTACCTTAGGGTTAGCTTTGGGAGCTCCCCCTACATGAATTGCACCTTCTTTCCCTTTCTTCCTCCCCCTAGGGCATTGGCTTCGGTAGTGCCCCTTTTGATTGCATTTAAAACACACAATGTGCTCTTTGCTCTTAATTGAGGGAGCACCGGCATCGTTTGACTTTGGGTTGACTTTTGGTGTCGATGCCTTTTTCTTAGCCAATTTAGGGCATTTGCTCTTGTAATGCCCTTTCTCCCTATACTCAAAATAAATAATATAATCTTTACGATTAATTATAATACATGAGTCACCTAGGGAGTTGGTGGAAGCCTCTTGGTCATTTCTTCTGGAGGTAGATGCTTCATTTTGGCTTGGCTCCGGAGTGGAAATCCTTTCCTCCCCCTCAATACTAGAGGTGGAGGTCTCCACCAAGTCATCCACATCATCGAAAGTGGATGGTGCTTCTTCTTCGGCATTCTCCTCTACTTGTGCCGATGGAGGATCTTCTTGGAATTTCATTATTTTCTCCCATAATTCCTTCACATCCCTATAGTCACCCAATCTAGACCAAACATGATTAGGTAACAAATCACTAAGTAATTTAATTACCTCAAGATTTGTCTTGAAGTCCTTTATTTGATCTTGGGTCCACCTTGACTTCTCAATTTGCCTATTTCTTTCATCCCTAGGCAATTTGAAACCGTTTTCTAGGATTATCATAAAATCAAAATCGGTTTCTAGATATACCTCCATTTTTCTTTTCCACCATAGAAAATCTCCTTCGAATTTTGGTGGTTGGAGGTTGTAGCCGGCCATCTTATAGTGCTCTCGCGGCGGTTAGTCCTTGAAGAGCGACCTCGGCTCTGATACCACTTGTTGGGGGATCGAAACGGCCGACTAGAGGGGGGGTGAATAGCCCTCGTTCGTTGGATGTCGTAATTCGTTCGTTCTCGTGTGCTTGTCTACAATTGTCGTTAATATAGGCAGCGGAATAACAATAGAAATAACAACAATACAAGCACAATTAATACACAAGCATATACGTGGTTCGGAACCGAATGGTTCCTACTCCACGGGGTGAGCTCAACGATCTCGTGTTATGCGCACGACACTAACAACACTCCTTATCGAATACACGTCGGAGGTGGAGAAACCTCTCACAAGCTATTACAACAAGTAATATGAAATACAACAATAAATACAAAGACAATACAAAAGAGAACTTTTACACAATTGTTTTGATTGCTTTCTTGTTTCTTGCTTTTGCTTGCTCTTGAAGGTTTGGAATGCAACAGCAATTCCCCTCCAAAGTCACCTCAAAAGCCTTGGCGAAATCCTCCAACTCGAGCTCCATTTATAACCTGCATCAAGCTATTTTCGCGCACATCAGTCGACTGATCGTGACCATCAGTCGACTGGTCCCGTAGTCGTTGTCTCACAATGGCCAGATCCACGTTGGTTAAGTTCCAACGGATCACACATCAGTCGACTGATGGCACCCATCAGTCGACTGATCATCCATCGATCAGTCTTTGGCGAGCTCGACTCCGTGCGTCTGCCGTGCGGTGTCATCGATCGGCAGCCATCCCTCGGCCGATCGTGATCCTAACGATCGCCCTTTCTCGGCGGTCCGATCACCGAACGGTTGACGGTCGAACACTGGCCTAACCCATACGACCTAGAGCAGTTGACTGGCACCTATGCCAGTCGACTGATGTCGGCTAAAACCTCAAACATAACGATGTTTGAGCCTCCGACACTCAGTCTTAGCCACTTGGCCAAGTCCACCTTATCCCTCATGGAGTTCCCCACCGAAGCTCTCTTCCCTCGGCCTATGTCCCTCGGATGCGCCAACCGCACGGCTTCGCAACGCCATCTTTCGTGTCTCATGCCCTAGAAGTATGCTTCCCTTTGGGCTCACTCCATTCGCTCCCCGTCCGGCGGTCCCTCGAATGCACCAAGCGCACGGCTTCGTAATGTCATCCTTCACTGACTCAAGGACCCAAGCCTAGTGAACTTGCCAAGTTCTCCAGACTTCCCAAATGCACCAAGCGCACGGCTTCGCAATGCATTTCTCACCAAGCACCAAGCGCACGGCTTCGCAATGCTTTGGATTTCCCATGCCAAGCACCAAGCGCACGACTTCGCAATGCTTTGGACTTTCCCATGCCAGGGTTTCCCCCTTGGACTTCTACACCAAGCTCCATGCTTGGATTTTCCATACCAACTCCATGTTGGACTTTTCCCATGACAATCTCATGTCATGAGTTTTGTCTATCATCAAAATACTATCAAGGTACTGCTCGAGTCAAACTCGAGTCAACCTGGGCCGATTGCACCAACAAACTGTACTCAGCTACATATATTTATGCAATATTCATATATTAAAAAAATATAATATCTGTAATCAACAACAGTGATGAAACGAGACTGTATAGATATCGAATGAGTATCTCAAAGTTCAACGGCTAAGTATCAAGCAAAAGAAGGGGGGGTTGAATAGCCCTTAATCGTGCTTGATGGATTTCGATCGTTCTTGCGTGCTTGTCTACAATGATCGTTAATATGCATAGCGGAATAATAATAAAACAAAATAAAGATACAACACATACAAGAGATAATCGATATACATGGTTCGGAACCTTAGGGTTCCTACTCCACGGGGTGAGCTCAACAAGCTCGAGTGATGAAAACACCACTACTCAAACTCCTTCTCGACAACAAGTTGGAGGTGGAGAAACCTCGTACAAGCAATTACAAAACGTAATACAAAAGTACAAGCAAAATACAAAGACAATATGAAATACAAGTAAAGAAAAACTTTACAACACTTTGCTTTGATCACTTGCTTGTTGCTTGCTTTGGTTTGCTCTTGAAGGTCTGGAATGCAGCAGCAATTCCCCTTCAAAATCTCACCAAAAATCACTATGGAAATCCTCCCCGAGCTCCTCCTTTTATGCTTGTCTTGGGTTGATTCTGTACCAAGCAGTCGACTGCTCCTGTAGCCATTGTGAGACAACGGCTTGATCCACGCTGGAAAAGTTCCAACGGATAGCCCATCAGTCGATTGCCAAACCCCATCATTCGACTGATGCACAGTCGGTCGAATCGCTGGTCAAGCTTCCTCGCTTATGTGGCTATTTACTCAACCATCAGTCGACTGCCAAGCCACGTGACACAGTCGAACGCCAGTCGACTCCCATCAATCTACTGATACATCACCCCAGTCGAATGGTAAACCTCAACCATGAGTTTTAACCCAAGTATGATGCCCTCACACTTGCTAGACCACCCTTAGCCTAGACCTAAGCCTTCTAGCCACCTCTGTTAGCCTCGTGCCTACCGGATCCCTCCAAGTCATTCATGACTTGTTCATCTATGAGTGGATCCCTCCAAGTCATCCATGACTTGTTCATCCATACGTTAGCCTCCAAGTGCTTCCCTCGGCTATTGTCATGCTCTCAGTGTCTACACTGCCAAGGTACGTTTGGACTTATGCTCCCAAGACTATCGCTTGACCTTACGCAGCCAAACCATCCCTTGGACTTTCACCGCCAAGGCTACACACTTGGTCTTCCCTTGCTAACTCCATGTTGGACATCCAATGCTAAGTCCCATGCTTGGACTTTTACCGCCAAGGCTACACACTTAGACTTACATGGCCAAGGCTACTCACTTGGACTTCCCTTGCCAACTCCATGTTGGACTTCCAATGCCAAGCCCCATGCTTGGAATTTCACCTCCAAGGCTACACACTTGGACTTACGTGGCCAAGGCCTAACTCAAGTCTACCAATTATCCCCAATTGGCAATTCTCACATCTTGTGAGAATTCCAACTAACCCCAATTGGTACATTCTTTCCCTTTTTGACATACATCAAAAAGGTCCTCCCCAAGGGTGTCAATGTCTCATATCCCAATGAGATCTTACAATCTCTCCCTTGGTCCAAAAATACATCTAGGATGCCTTCACTCTTCCTAGTGATAAGTCCCATATCACTTAAGAGAGACAATCCCCCAATTCTCCTCCCATGAGGAGAAATACATCCATCATCCCAAGATGGATAACCTCCCCCTAAAGGCTTGCTCCCCCTTGACCATTGCACCAACAATGTCATTGAAGAGTCCCTAAGCCAATAGGAACACTAAACAATTAAAATTGAGGGCAAAGATTCAATATTGAACTTTCACCTCCCTTAAAATTTGATACACACCCTAAACAATTCTCCTAATCCATATTCAATGGATTTTCACCCTTTTAATGCTCTCTAAAGCATATCCTAGGGTTATGAGTAGTTAGGGAACCAAGAAATAGCTGAACATGTGCTAAAAAAACCTTGTTTGCCCAAAATCAACCCTGACATTCAACTCTAGTAGTCACCAGTCGACTGCCCTTGACGCCAGTCGACTGTCATCCATGGCAGTTGACTGATTTCTATACTGTGTAGAAATCAGACTTCAGAAATGGATTTGTGAAATTCATAAGTAAAAATATGTATTTTTGAAAAATCTTGAAAATTCATATGTACATTACTTATAACAATCATTATGGGTGAAAAATACTTAAAAAATAAAATACCTATAAACTAGTGAAATTGATACAAAGTTCAAAACTATTGAAAGTTTCAGTGTTTGACCCTAGTTTGTATCACCTCATTCAATGGTGATTGCTATCAAAAGATAGACTTCACCAAGGTTTTACAAAATGGTTTTGAAATGATTTTAAAAATCTTAATTCCTTTTCCTAACATCTCACTTGTATCTAAGTGTATAAAACATATACAAGTCAAGTGTTCTTGTGAGATGTGGGTTTTGGTTATTTAGGTTTTCATACATTTTTCTAGGCAACACTATTTGATTCCCTTATGCATCAGACTTCAAATCATGTCATTGTCCTTAACTCAATTTTAATTAATGCATGAATGATGATTATGACATAAATGATAACATAAATAAGCATGTGCCAATAATCATGATGTCATGACATGTGATTCTAACTTAAGGATAACATGACATTCCTAAGCATAAAACATGACATTTTTATGATTAAAAATAAATATGATGTCAAGACATGGCAAGGCAAATAAAGCATGGAAAGTATAAAATACTAAGGGATGAAATACCTAATTGTTAAGCCCAAATTGTCATTATTAGAATTAAATCCATTTTGCCTTAATAATCACTTATCCCCCAAGTGTGCCAAAAACTCAAAATGGCACACCATGAATTCTAAGACCTAATTGTGCCAATTTAATCAATTTTTAACTTCTCAAAGCACATTGGCACATCCTAAAGTGTCAACGCTACCATGGTTAGGTTAACTACCCATCCACTTAGGGTTGACACACCCTAACCCATCTAGCATGAATCGATCATGCTCCTAGGAACCCAATACCTATTGGAGCTCCTTAGGTTAACAAGATATTCACTAGGGATAACTTCCCTAGATACCTTCCTAATGACCCTTTTTGGCTTTGAAACCTTAATCATTTGGGTCTTTCCTAGGTCAACTCTAGGGGTAACTCCCCTTGTAACCTTCTTAGTGGCTTCCTTAGGTTTCCTTGAAACCTTAGCCACTAAACACCTACCTTGGTTAACCTTAGGGATAACTTCCCTATTAACCTTGGTTTTCCTAGACCTAGATATTGTTCCATAATCGAATGGAACATCGTGGTAGGTCTTCTTGGGGTTCGGTTTGTGACCCAAACCTTTCTCCCCCCTTGTTGGTTGTTGCCCCCTAGAACCTAAATTTTGACCATTAGACCCCATAAATGAATTTGTCATTTTTGCTAGGGTCTTTTCTAATTTTTCAAGCCTTGACCTCAAAGCTTGATTTTCCAATTCTAATTTTTCCAATTTTGATTTTTCATTAATCTTTTGGGAAAGACTCTTCTTCTTAGGCATGTGCCTACCCTTCTTAGGGTTAATGCCTAATTTTTCTTCTATTCTTCTAATACTCTCCCTAGGTAAAATAGGTCTAGTGTTATTGGTTCTAGGTTTGTTCTTAGATAAATCTACATGCTTGGCACCTAAACAATAGTATTTGTTTTACTAGCATGCTTTTCATGATTATTAACAATTGCAAGAGTACTAAAAACATGCTTTTTAACCCTAGAACTAGAAGGTGCATTAAAATATACCTTAGGGTTTGCTTTGGAAGGTCCCCCTACTTGTGTAGCTCCTTGCCCCTTCTTCCTCCTCCTAGGGCATTGGCTTTAGTAGTATCCCCGTTGATTACACTTGAAGCACACAATGTACTCTTTGCTTTTCCTAGCAATGACTCCGGCATCCTTTGATTTTACTTGAACTTTTGGCACCGACACTTTCTCCTTAGCCAATTTTGGGCATTTGCTCTTGTAATGCTCGGCTTCCCTACACTCAAAGAAAATTATGTGATTCTTATTTTTATTAATTTCATTTGAGTTACCTAGAGTGATGGTAGGCACTAGAGTTGATTCTTCATCCTTCCCGGAGGTTGAAGCTTCTTCTTGCTCTTGCTCTTCCTCTTGCTCCAGTGATCTATTCTTCGATACAGATGTTGAGCATCTCTCAACTTCCAAGTCTTCACTTCTAGATGTGGAGGTTTCATCCACTTCTTCCACATCCTCGGATGTTGATGGATATTCTTCCTCGGGCTCCTTCTCCGATTGAGTTGGTTCATGATTTTCGTGGAATTTTACCAACTTATTCCACAATTCCTTAGCATCCCGATATTCACCTAACTTGGACAAAATATCATAAGGTATTAATTTTATTAACATTTTCGTTACCTTAATAGTTGTCTAGAATTGTTGTCGTTGCTCCTCGGTCCATTTTGATTTTTTGATTAGCTTGTTGTCTTCATCCCTAGGCACTTCAAAATCATTTTCTATTATTAGCATAGTATCAAAATCGATTTCGAAGTATACCTCCATCCTTTTCTTCCACCACGAAAAGTATCGATGGATGGATGTTGATGCCGGCCATTTTGGTTTCTTATCGCGGCGATGAGTCCGACGGTAAGCTCCTCGCATTGATACCACTTATTGGAGGATCATGTCCCATCTAGAAGGGGGTTGAATAGCCCTTAATCATGCTTTACGGATTTCGATCGTTCTTGCATGCTTGTCTACAAAGATCGTTAATATGCACAGCGGAATAATAATAAAACAAAATAAAGATACAACACATACAAGAGACAATCGATATACGTGTTAGTGTCAGCCCTTAGTGCCAATCATGAGATGATTGATTAGGGATCATGTGTATCATATTTCATTAATAAAAGGCAAAGATTGTTTATTATATTTACTTTATGCATGTGCCAGCTAAAATAAATATAATAATGTCGTTGAATAGTAGGTTCTAATCTATAATATATCAATTGGTAGAATTGATTATGAGAAACTGTAGAGAATACTATTCTTAATATTCTTAGTCAAGTATTAATAGACAAGGGCAATATTAATACATTGAGACTAGCATGTAGGTCAATGGATGACTTGATCTCACAAGTCATGGATATGTGATATCACATTGACACATGAATATATATATTGGAGAATATATATACTGAATTAACCCTCCATGAGAAAGTATCATGGATCGTTATATGAGTGTCATATACTTTCTCATATGACTATTGGTATGAATAGTCCTTAGACCTGAAGTCACTACGATTCCCTACATAAGGAGTTATATACTTTGGTATCGTCTAACGTCACACCGTAATAGTGTGCACTATAACCGCGATCACTGGGTATGTAACGAATTATGCAGAGGGATGTGAGTGATATAGATGGGATCTATCCCTCCTATATGACAAGAGTGATATCTTTGGCCTCTTGATAGAGTAGGACCACGAAATGCATGACCATGCTCAAATGAGTCAATATGAGATATTGAGCTCATTTGTTTGAGTGGGTCTACTTGGGGATCAAGAAACATAAAGATCGATAAGGGGATGACACGGTCTATGCCTCATTGATCGATCTAAGATATCGGAGATAGAAGGACATCGTCATACATGATAATAGTCACGGAAAGGTTGTCGGATCTCGACGATCTTGTAACTTGGGTAGCAATGATGTATTGCTAGATGCCGCTCATTGCTTATGTATCTAAAATAGTTTTAGATACATTGCCAACGTTACAAGAGCCTATAGGGTCACACACAAATGACATTCTGTTTTGGAGATGGTTTCTTTTAGTTGGACTAAAAGGACAATTGAGCATATGGCCAAGATTTGAGTTAGACTAAAACTAGTTAAACTTGAGTTAGACTCAAGTTGAACCATGAAAGATGATTCATCATCATGCATGATTAATTTGATTAATCATGCATAGGAATACCAAAGGGCTTGGTATTCATGATGAGAATTAAAGAAGGGAATACCAAGAGTCTTGGTATTAAGAGAGTTCTTAATGGGGAGATAATGGCATTGATGGCTAATGGTTTAAATGGCCTTTTGGTGTTGAACGTGCATGATAATGTGTGGTTTTTGTGTTTGGGCGTGCAAGCCAAAAGGGCCAAGAGAAAGAGTTCTCTTATCTCCTCCTTCCTCTCCTTCTTCTTCCAAAGAGTTCTTGGTGTTTTGCTAGGGGTTGCTAGCACAACATGACTCTAAATCGGATGGGTGTCAGTGTGGATACCATAGATATATGGTTACCCTTACCGTATTGAGATCTGACAGCTTTTGGAAAAACGGGATTGCGAAGGGCACGCACTGAAGGTATATTTCTCCCTCTAGATAAGATCTAGACTAGATTAAAGAAAATGACTTATATAGTTTTGCATAGATCTCTGGTGGGATCCGGTATAATTATTGTTTCCACTGTGGTTGTGCGAAGTATTCGCCCGTGATGTTGTGAACATCAGATCCGGAGTTTTTCCCAACAATACGTGATTCGGAACCTTAGGGTTCCTACTCTACGGGGTGAGCTCAACAAGCTCGAGTGATACACACACCACTACTCAAACTCCTTCTAGACAACAAGTCGGAGGTGGAGAAACCTCGTACAAGCAATTACAAAATGTAATAAAAAATTACAAGCAAAATACAAAGACAAAATGAAATAGAAGTAAAGAAAAACTTTACAACACTTTGCTTTGATCACTTACTTGTTGCTTGCTTTGGTTTGCTCTTGAAGGTCTGGAATGCAACATCAATTCCCCTCCAAAATCTCACCAAAAATCGCTATGGAAATCCTCCCCGAGCTCCTCCTTTTATGCTTATCTCGGGTTGATTCCGTGCCAAGCAGCCGACTACTCATACCCATCAGTCGACTGCTCCTATAGCCATTGTGAGACAATGACTTGATCCACGCTGAAAAACTTCCAACGGATAGCCCATCAGTCGACTGATGCACAGTCAGTTGAGCCACTGGTCGAGCTGCCTCACTTCTGTGGTTGTTTCCTCAACCATCAGTCGACTGCCTTCCATGGCAGTCGACTGCCAAGCCACGCAACATAGTTGAACGCCAGTCGACTCCCATCAGTCGACTGGTACATCACCCCAGTCAATTGGTAAACCTCAACCATGAGGTTTAACCCAAGTATGATGCCCTCATCCTTGCTAGACCACCGTTATCCTAGACCTAAGCCTTCTAGCCACCTCTGCTAGCCTCGTACCTATCGGATCCCTCCAAGTCATCCATGACTTGTTCATCCATGCACGGATCTCTCCAAGTCATCCATGACTTCTTCATCCATACGCTAGCCTCCAGATGTTTCCTTCGGCTATTGTCATGCTCTCAGTGTCTACATTGCCAAGGTACATATGGACTTACGCTCCCAAGACTACCGCTTGGCCTTATGCCGCCAAACCACCCCTTGGACTTCCCAAATGCCAAGTACCCATGACTTGGACTTTCACCGCCAAGGCTACACACTTGGTCTTCCCTTGCCAACTCCATATTGGACTTCCAATGCCAAGCCCTATGCTTGGACTTTCACCGCCAAGGCTACACACTTGGACTTACATGGCCAAAGCTACTCACTTGTACTTCCCTTGCTAACTCCATGTTGGACTTCCAATGCCAAGTCCCATGCATGGACTTTCACCGCCAAGGCTACACACTTGGACTTACGTGTCCAAGGCTACTCACTTGGACTTCCCATGACAATCACATGTCATATGTTTTGTCTAACATCAAAATACTGTTCGAGTCAAACTCGAGTCTGGTCAATCATGACCTAGGTTGATTGCACCAACAAGTTCAATGGCTAAGTATCAAGCACAAGAATAAGTAGAGTGAAGTCAAGATAATTCTATCTATCATTAACAAAATTCATGCACTAAGATCAAGATCTACAAGAGTCAAAGAGAAATAACCCACCTAGTATATAGCTCGTGCTAATAATATTTGCGTCCACAAACCCTACCCAAATCAAGGTCCTACAGCATAGCAAATATAACCATAAAGTGCCCTGCCATTCTAACATCAAAGTCAAATCCTTATCGATTAAATTATCCACTTAATAAATTTATCCATTTTGTTAATCCATATATGCTCTAATAAAAGGTTTACTATTTTCCCATAAGCACTAGTTCCACTAAATCCACATTTAGCTACCGACCAAAATATTACACAACCTTAGTATAACCAATTGTAACTTAACAACCAATCTAAATCAATTTGTGAACTGCATCCACCACAATTCCAATAATCTTAAACCAAAACAATACAAGCTGCATAATCTATAGGTAACCCACCCCTCAACAAATCAAAACATCATCCATACAAATTAAAATTTACCTCAATCGTTCAGCTTCCATAGCCCCATCCGGAAGATCCAATCCACTATAGTAATCCTCGATCACCTGTAATCCATTTCACATCTCCAAGATTTAGAGGTATATTGATTCACAATCACCTATAACCATAGAAACCATCAGTTTCCCTCTAGTCCAATTTCTATAGTTCTTAAATCAACAACAACCCAACACATTAACCAACAAGTCAATCCACAACATTACCTCTCCTTCTCCTACCGGATCGGAACATTACCAATGTGAATGACGATGCTCGATCTATCTCTCATCACAACAACTGAAGAAAAAGACAGCAAGCTGAATTACTAGCTGTTGGTAGAGGCGCGAACAAACAGAATCGACAGCACAGGGTGGTTCACAGCTGAGCATGAGAAGAGCGATCAGTTGTCATTCTCGCGATGGCAAGGTCGTCTCCTCCCTAACCTTGGTGACGCAGATGGCGACGACTGGTGATCGGTTGAGCTAAGCATCAGGATGAGCGGTGGCTGGACCTCATTCGTAGTGAGAAGAAAAGGTCGACAACGAAGCAAGGTAGAGGAGAGGAAGGCAACAATGTTGGGCTCGCAAATCGTTGGTTGAGGGCAACGATGGAGAAGAGGGTGGATAGAGGAACTAGCTGCAGGCGGATCGACGAACAGAAGGGGTGGATCGGCTTGCTGATGAGGCAGGCGACGATGGGGCGACAGTGGATCTGACTCACAGCAGCAACGGTGTGCCGGTAGTGACCGGTGTGCTGGCGACAATGCAAGCTCGAGTGGTGACAATGAAAAGGAGCATAGGGTTGCGCGATCGGGAATGAGGAAGAGAAAGGCTCGGTGACGGAAAATGGGAGATCCAGATCGGGAGAAGAGGAATCAGGGGAGTGAGGAATCGGGGAAATAATTAGGGACGACTTAAATAGGAAGCTTAGACTTAGGGTTAGGGTTAGATTAATTAACCCTTCTTTTAAATAAATCTCTTATTCCAAATATCATATAAATCTCTAAACATTCCTAAAAATTTCTGAAAAATTCTATAAAATAATTTCTTCTGAAAAATTCTATAAAATAATTTTTTAATTAATCAGTGATATTTTATTTTTATTTTATTTTCCGATATCTTACAGTGACAGTCCTAGACTATCCGATCTCGACTTCGGCCTTCCTCCAGAAACCTTAGTCGGATCGTTGCCTACGGTTGTCCCCGTACTGAGGACGCAACCTATTCTCTCCACACAAGGTTCTTACCTTGCTTACCTTTGGTTTTTCTGACCTGTCGCTTAGCTTCCGGTCACTTGACCACTGAGGTTTCTCGACTTCCCGAGATTCTCCTGCACACTCAACATAGAACATGAGATAACAAAATAACTTAACTTTGAATCTTTGTCATTATCAAAACCTAGGTTCAATTATCTGGTGCCCCTGCACCAACACAATTGTGTCATCATTGGGTCTAGGAACTAGTTCTCATACTTGACTTCTCTCAAATTGAGCTAATTCTTCTTGCATTGCTAATATCCAATCCGGATCAAGTAAGATATCATTAATTGATTTTGGCTCGATTTGGGTGATTAAGACAACTTGATTAGTAGGATCTCTATGTTGGGTTTCCCTGGCACCGACGTGGGTGTATGTTCGAATATGTTTCGTAAACATACACACAGCAGAAATAAAAACAAGTAATAAACTAATTTATTACATCACACACACCACACGCATGCAGGATGCAGGATACAACAAGTGTAGACATAATCGCATATTTAAAATTTTGCAATAAAAGGAAATTTATTCTAGTTATACCTGACGTATCACGTGTAATGGGAATGACATCAACCGTAGCGACCCTCGCTAGAATCGCCTCTATCCGTATCCACGTCGAGTATCTTCGGGATAGCTTCACAAAGCCACGAGCCCCGTCTTAGCAAGAGTTACTAGCCTCGTTTCGAAGACGTTGTGATCCAAGAGACGATCACAATCCGAATAAAAATTCGGATCTAAAAATGAGCTCCACGAACTCGCTTCTTGGAAGCGGTTTTCGTCAACAAATTGACGAAACCTTTGTCCTCCATCTATGAGGATTTCCGGAGATCCAATCCCCGACAAGTAGGTCGCTATCGGAGTGCAAAACGCCGACCAAACGACCTCTCTACGAAGAGAGAAACAAGCTGTCCAAAACTGGACATCTTGTGTTGGTGGAGAAGATGGTCGGCCAATCAATGGCCGGTTGCTCCTTGGTCGCCGGCGGCCAAGGGAGGATGGTTGGAGGAGTTGCCGGCGGCAAGGAGGAGGAGCAGCAACTCTAATGGGCGGCGGCACAAGTTGCTTGAGCGACCAATGAAGTGGGCGGCAACCCTAGAGGAGGAAGAGGAGAGGAGGCTAGGGTTTCTAAAACCCTTGAACCAATTAATTCTCCATGAAAAACCCTTAAGCCATGTTTTTATAGAGAACACATTCTCTTAATGGTTATTGGTTCATAACCAAAACCCGTCAATCCGCTCCAAAAACTTAAGTTAAAATAAACTAAACCGCGTTGGTCTATTTTAAGTTAAAACGAACTGAACCAACTTTGGTTCATTCATTTAAAACAAATCCAACAACTTTGGTTTATTTTCCACCATTGGATTAGAAGAAAACTGATTTGGTTCATCCATCATGTCTTCATAAGACTCGGCCCATCCATGCTTCTGATGCGACTGAAATAATTCCATGCTCGCTCTTTGTTTGGTCCAACCAAACTAAGTCTCTCTCGATCTGAGAATCCTATTTTCAAGCTCATTTTAAATCCTTCGGATTATGCTTGTTGTGCGTGTGACAAAATAGGTTCCCGGTTTATATTGGCTATATATAATTAACCATTAATTATAGAATGATCATGAGTGGCACCTAGTAGTACATCATTATCCAAAATTAATCGAAAAAACAATGGTTGATCCCAGAACCTTTTCTGAAAACCTTCAGTAACTACAATGAATTGTGCCCCAGTCCTTTCACTCATCTTATACCCACTTGGTTCAGGACATGGTCTATTATGTCAGTCCTCACTAGGCTGACTACGTCACACCTAGCCCAAGTATTACTTTCTCGTCCTCCGGATTCTAGTTACTACATATGTATCCAAGAGTACCATACTCTAAACATGTAATGCTTTGGCCAAATACTTTAGTAACAATCCGACGAGAGACCATAGGGTATACATCTCCTCGCAAGGAGTGGTGAATCCTCTGTTGGCTATTCAAACACCTTCGAGCACTTTGACTGATGCCCAATCATCCCGGGTCCACATCTCCTCAGAGATGTTTGCTTAAGATGTCAAAGAATAAGTCTACATGACCAAGATGACTTGAATACCGCAAGTCGAAGGAACATCGCACTTAAGCTTCAGTAAGAACTTCACTGACATATTCATATATGCAGAGAACCATATGAAGTCTTACAACTAGTCACTCCAATGAACTAGTTACCATAACTAGCATCCATGATTAACTCCGGACATCCCAATGTCTCCAGCCAGTGAGGAACAACTGCTTGGATAAACCAAGGAGTATAACTCGTGCTAGTCTCAACAGAATTAATGGTGTCCGAATACATCAATTCATCGACTAGGGATAATTCCAATACAACACAATTACACATGTAGAGATACTCACTAGTTTTGATCCACTCACAAATTCTCTCATGTTGTGAATCGTATTGCAGACATTCAGTAAATGAGTTTAAGATCCAATCAAATACATGAAAACATATATACTCAAATAGTGAATCTTCATTTATCAAATAAATGGTATAACCATAAGGCGATTGCCTTAGGACACCTCTCATATATTACTAACAAACTCCCACTTGGCCTAATACCAATCGCCACGGTACCCAATACCATAAGCTCTAACATGGCCCTCAAACTTACTTTAAGGTAAGTCTTTTGTTAAAGGGTCCGCTAAGTTCCTTTCAGTGGAAATCTACTCGATTTGTATTTCCTTCCTACTTATGATCTCTCTGATCAAATGATAGCGGCGAAGCACATGTTTGGATCGTTGTTGAGACCACATCAAGTTCAAAGATGAACTTGTTGATCCAAACTGCTTCCAAAGCTGTAATGTATTCTTCCTCAATGGCAGAATCCACTATAGTGTCTTGTTTGGAACCTTTCCAACTTATTGCGCCTCCATTTAAGGTGAATACGTACCCAGACTGAGACCTAGAATTATCCTTGTCTGTCTGGAAGTTGGCATCCGTATACCCGTGTATTACCATATCACCTTCTCCATATATTAGGAGCACATCCTTAGTTCTTCTCAAGTACTTAAGGATTATCTTAATAGCCGCCCAATGATCCATTCTTGGATCAGACTGATATTTATTCGTGACACTCAAAGCATATGATACATCAAGTCTTGTACATAACATAGCATACATGATAGATCCTATTGCGAATGCATAGGGGATCTTACTTGTGCAAATCCTCTCGTCTTCTATGCGCGGACACATAGACTTCGAAAGGTGCACCCCATGCCTGATGGGTAGGAAACCTTTCTTGGATTCTGACATGCTAAACCTCTTTAGCACTCAGTCTATATATGTAGACTGCGATAAACCGAGCAACTGTTTCAATCTATCTCTATAGATCTTAATCCCGAGGATGTAGGTCGCTTATCGCAGGTATTTCATGGAGAATGTTTTGGATAACCATATTTTGACCGACTGTAAAATAGATATATTATTTCCTATAAGTAATATGTCATCGACATACAACACTAGGAACACGATTGCAATCCCACTAACCATCTTGTACACACAGGGATCGTCTGGATTTTGTGAGAAATCAAACCTTTTGATTGTCTCATCAAAATAGATATTCCAACTCCTGGATGCTTGCTTCAGTCCATATATGGACCGTCGAAGCTTGCATACCTTAGTTTTATCAACCGATGTGAAACCCTTAGGTTGTATCATATACACATTCTCGAGTAGATTTCCATTAAGGAAAGCCTTTTTCACATCCATCTGTCATACCTCATAATCATAATGAGCCGCTATGACAAAGAGCATCCGAATGGATTTAAGCATAGCTACTAGTGAATAGGTCTCGTTATAATCAACATCTTGCTTTTGACGATAGCCTTTCGCCACTAATCTAGCCTTATAGGTAATCACATTACCATCCATGTCGATTTTCTTCTTGAAAACTCACTTGCACCCTATAGGCTTAATGCCTTCAGGTGGGTCAACCAAGTTCCAAACTTGATTTTTCAGACATGGAATCTATTTCCAACTTCATGGCATCAAGTCATTTGTCCCTTTCTGAACTTTTCAGAACTTCTTCATAACTGGTTGGCTCCTCATCATCAATGAGCAACACGTCATTCGATTCACTTACGAGAAATTCATATCTCTCAGGAATGTTGTGTGTTCTACAAGATCTATGAAGATGTGGTGTCACAATAGGTTCAACCGATGTCTCATCACTATGAGTTATCGGTTGAGGTGCTTGACCAGGTATCTCCTCAATGTCTACTGGAGTCTCTTGAACCTCCTCAAGTTCAACGACTCTCCCACTATTTTCTTTCAAGATAAACTCTTTCTCTAGAAACACAACATTCCTTGAAACAAACACCTTTTGTTCCAAGGGATGATAGAATTGGTAACTCCTCGTTTCCTTAGGGTATCCAATAAATAGATATTTATCAAACTTAGCATCCAATTTTTCTGACACAGTACGCTTCATATAAGCAGGACAACCTCATATCTTCAAGTAAGATAAATGAGGTTTCTTACTAGCTCATATCTCATATGGAGTAGTAGAGACTACCTTGGTCGGGACTCTATTTAGCAAGTAAATAGTTGTTTGAAGTGCATAGCCCCAAAAGGACTTAGGAAGATTCACGTGATTCATCATCGACCTGACCATGTCTAACAAGGTCCGATTTTGCCTCTCAGATACACCATTAAGCTATGGTGTATACAGCGGAGTCCATTGAGACAATATACCATTGTCCCTTAGATAATCTAGAAACTCTTGACTCAAGTATTCACCACCTTAATCCAATCGAAGTATTTTAATACTCTTGCCAAGTTGTTTCTCTACTTCATTTCTAAATTCTTTAAACCTTTCAAAGGCTTCAGACTTGTGTTTCATCAAGAATACATACCCAAACCGTGAGTGATCATCGGTGAAGGTAATGAAGTAGCTATAGCCTCCTAGAGCTTGAGTTAACATAGGTCCACATACATCAGTATGTATTAGACCAAGCAACTCTCCCACCGGTTCACCTTTTCCAGTAAAAGGTAACTTGGTCATCTTGCCCTTTAAGCATTATTCGCATGTATCGTATGAATCTAATTCAAACGATTCCAGAATTTCACATCAGTGTAATTCGGACATGTGTTTCTTGCTCACATGGCCAAGATGACAATGCCACATGTAGGAGTCTAATTGATTATCTTTTCGAGCACGCTTGTTGCTTGCTTCGATATTGAAAATATCACTGGATACGTCCAAAGTATAAATACCATGGCTTAAAGTTCTAGTCCCATAAAGAACGTCATTCAAAGTTATGTAACAACAATTGTTACTAAAAGTTAAATGGTACCCATTTCTATTTAAACAAGAAATAGAATTGATGTTCTTTATTAACGAAGGAATATAAAAGAAATTGTCCAGTTTTAAGACAAGTCCTGTAGGGAGCTTCAATAGATACGTTTCGATGGCAAGTGCAGTAACCTTTGCTCCATTCCCAACACGTAAATTTGACTCTCCCTTAACGAGTCTTCTTCTATTCCTTAGCTCATGTATGTTGTTACATATATGTGAACCACACCAGGTATCTAATACCCAAGTGTCTGAGGAAATAGAATGTCAATCAATAACGAAGATATCTGAAGAAGATGGGGCATTAGATGTCTTATTCTTCTTCACGGACTCAAGATAAATCTTGTAGTTTCTTCGCCAATGACTCTCCTTGCCACAATGATGGCAAGTGCCCTTTTGAGCTGGTTCTGCCTTCTTCTTCCCCTTGTGCTATTTCTTTGATTTCCTCCTAGAACCTTTCTTTGAGGAATCAACTAACAACATTATCCCCTGCTCATGCTTCACAGAAGGCTCCACAGTTTTCAACATGTTGAGCAGTACCACAGATGAACCTTTTTGCATCTCAGAGGTGAAGAGGATCTTGGAGACTTCGAACCTTTCGGATCTCACTTGCTCATCAAACAACTTATAAAGATGAAAGACTATGCTCATGCTGCTTCCGTAGCTCGGGTACCATCACGGCTAGCATGATGCAACTCACTAGTTCAGAATCACTCACATGTTTTTGATGGGCCAACAATTGGTCCGGAGTTGCATCATCACTAGGACTGGCGAGAAGAGGTGCTTCGAGGACATACGCAAGCTTTTCAGCCTTGAGAATAATTCTCAGATTTCTAAGACAGTCCAAGAAGTTTGGCCCAGTCAATTTATTTGAATCCAAAATAGAGTGCAAATTCAAAGACATCATGATCAAGCGATTAGCCTAGAAATACAAATCGAGCATATATGAGAAAATGATTTTAAAATGCATCAACATACATTTATAAATCCCATTCATTTTTCGAAATTAAAAACCCTCAAAATCAATTAGGGAGATCGTAGGTCCATCTCTGAATGGGTTGATATCCAACATAGATAAGAACAACCTTGGAGAGAGTCCAACAAGCCATTCTTAGCTACGATGTAGGTATCAAGTATGTTGGGTTTCCGGCACCGCGGCGTGTGTGTGTTCGATCACGTTTCGTAAACATGAACACAGCGGAAGCAATAAAATAATAAATCTACATTTATTACAACACACACAACACACGCATGCATATTACAACAAGTGTAGACATAATCGTAAATTTAAATTTGCAATAAAAGAAAATTTATCTACGTTATACCTTTCGTATGACGTGTAGCGGGAACGACATCAACCGGAACGATCCTCGCTAGAATCGTCTCTATCCGTATCCACTCCGAGTTCCTCAGGATGACTTCGCTAAGACATGAGCTTCGTCTTCGTACGGGTTACTAGCCTCGTGTTGAAGACGACGTGATCGAGAGATGATCACGATCCGAATCCAAATTCGGATCCTAATACGAGTTCTCAAAACTCGCTTCTCCGGAGAGGTATTTGTCAACCAATTGACGAATCCTTCGTCCTCCACCTCAGAGGATTACCGGAGATTGAATCCCCGGTAAGTTAACCACTGTCAGAGCTCTAACCGTCGTCCAAACGACGCTCCGACGAGAGGAGAACAAGCTGTCCAGAAAACTGGACAGCTTTGGTGGAGGTGATAGGCGCCGGCCAACCAAGGGAGATAGAGCTCACCTTGATGCCAAACTTGAAGGAGATCACCAGAGCACTAACCGGCAGCAGCTCGACGCCGGCGAGGGGGAAGGAAGCAGCCTTCTGGACGCCGGTTGGAGCCTCAAGGTGGGCGGTGGCAAGGAGGAGGAGAGTTAGCTCCGAATTTCTCCAAGGAGAGGTGGGCGGCAACTTAGGGTTGTGGATTAGGGCTTAAACCATCCCTTAAGCCCTCTTTTATAGAGAACTAATTCTCTTAATGGTTATTGGATCATAACCATTAGGCCCGTTAACCCGCTCCATTAAGATAAGTTAAAATAAACCAAACCATGATGGTTTATTTTAAGTTAAAACGAACCGAACCAACTTTTGGTTCATTCGTTTAAAATAAACCAAACCCTTTGGTTTATTCTCCTCCATTGGATTAGAACCAAACCATTTTGGTTCATCCATTACGTCTTCATAAGAATCGGCCCATCCACGCTTCCATTGCGACTGAAACGATTTCATGCTCGCTTTATGTTTGGTCCAACCAAACCTAGTTTCTCTCGGTCTGAGAATCTCATTCTCAAGCTCGTTTTAAATCCTTCGGATTATGCTCGTTGTGCGTGTGATAAAATAGGTTCTCGGTTTATGTTGGCCGTCTATAATTAACTATTAATTATAGAACGATCATGAGTGGCACCTAGTAGTACATCATGATCCCCAATTAACCGAAAAGATCAACGGTTGATCCAGAACTATTTCTGAAACCCTTCAGCAGCTCGAATGAATCGTGCCCCATTCCCTTCACTCATCTTATACCCACTTGGTTCAGGACATGGTCTATAGTGTCAGTCCCCACTAGGCTGACTACGTCACACCTAGCCCAAGTATCATTTCCTCGTCCTACGGATTCTAGTTACTCCACATGTATCGAAGAGTACCTTACTCTAAACATGTAATGCTTTTGCCAAAGACTTTAGTAACAATCCGACGAGAGGCCATGGGTATACATCTCCTCGCAAGGAGTGGTGAATCCTTTATAGGCTATTCAAACACCTTCCATCATTTCGACTTATACCCAATCATCCCGGGTCCACATCTCCTTGGAGATGTTTGCTTAAGATGTCAAAGCATAAGTCTCCATGGTCAAGATGACTTGAATACCGCAAGTCAAAGGAACATCGCACTTAAGCTACAGTAAGAACTTCATTGACATATCTATATATGCAGAGAACCATATGAAGTCTTACGGCTGGTCACTCCAATGAACTAGTTACCATAACTAGCATCCACAATTAACTCCGGACATCACAATGTCACCAGCTAGTGAGAATCAGCTGCTTGGATATACCAAGGAGTATACCTCGTGCTAGTCTCTACATAATCAATGGTGTCCATATCCATCAATTCATCGACTAGGGATAATTTCGATACATCACAATTACACATTTAGAGATACTCACAAGTTGTGATCCAATCACAAATTCTCTCATGTTGTGAATCGTATCGTGGACATTCAGTAAATGAGTTTAAGATCCAATCAAATACATGAAAACATGTATACTCAAATAGTGAATCTTCATTTATCATATAAATGGTTCATACATAAGGCGATTGCCTTAGGACATCTCTCATATATTACTAACAAAGTATACCAATTGCATATCACATATATGCAACTATCACAATGTGCTATCAACTAAATGAATGTTCACACATACATTGGGTTATTAACACATTAACAAGTATGCAACATATGCATAGCACCCAACTTCACCTCCCTTCACATCGACCTTGGAGAGAGTCCAACAAGCCGATGCTCCAAGTTAAAGTCGACGCATTAATCGCAAAATAGTTTTAATTTGGTTAGAGTGCATTCTGTTGGGAAATTTCGGATCGTGATGTTCACAACATCGCGGGCAAATACTTCCCAAAATCGCAGAAAAAATAATATATAAACCGGATCCCACCAGAGATCCATGCAAAAATATATAAGTCGTTTCATATCCTACTTTTTCTAGATATTATCTAGAAGGAGAAGTATACCTTTGATGCGTGCCCTTCGCAATCCCATTTTTCCAAATGTTGTTGGATCATAATACGGTAAGGATAATCGAATCTCTAAGGTATCCACACTGACACTCAGCCATTTTGGAGTCACGTTGTGCTAGCAACTCTAGCAAAATGCCAAGACCACTTAGAAGAAGAAGAAGGAGAGGAAGGAGAGGAAGAAGAGAACTCTTTCTCTTGGCCTTTTGTCTTGCACGCCCAAAACACAAAAGCCACCAGAAAACCATGCCTAGCTTTCACATTGAAAGCCTTTTATCCTCAAGCCATCAATTCCTTCTTAAAGTCTCTTCGTTAAGAAGACTTTTAATACCAAGACCCTTGGTATTTTTCCTTCATCCAAATGCATGAACCTCTCATCAAGAATACCTAAACCCTTGGTATTCACATGCATGATTAATCACATTAATCATGCATGATGATAGATGACACTTGCATCATGATTTATCTTCCAAGGTTTAACTTGAGTCTAACTCAAGTTTAACCAATTTGAGTCTAACTCAAGTCTTGGCCATATGCTCAATTGTTCTTTTAGTCCAACTAAAAGAAATCATCTCCAAAATAGAAAGTCATTTGTGTGTGACCCAATAGGCTCTTATAACATTGGCAATGTATCTAAAACCATTTTAGATACATAAGCAATGAGCGGCATCTAGCAATACATCGTTGCTACCCAAGTTACAAGAAAGTCGAGATCCGACAACCTTTCCGTGACCATTATCATGTATGATGGTGTCCTTCTATCTCTGATATCTTAGATCGATCAATGAGGCATAGACCGTGTCATCCCCTTATCGATATTTACGTTTCTTGATCCCCAAGTAGACTCACTCAAACAAATGAGCTCAATATCTCATATTGACTCATTTGAGCATGGACATGCATTTCGTGGTCATACTCTATCAAGAGGCCAAAGATATCACTCCCGTCATATGGGAGGGATAGATCCCATCTACATCACTCACATCCCTCCGCATAATTTGTTACATACCCAGTAATCGCCGTTATAGTGCACCCTATTACGGTGTGACGTTAGACGATACCAAAGTATATAACTCCTTATGTAGGGAACCGTAGTGACTTCAGGTCTAAGGACTATTCATACCAATAGTCACATGAGAAAGTATATGACACTCATATAATGATCCATGATACTTTATCATGGCGGGTCAATTCAGTACATATATTCTCCAATATATATACTCATATGTCAATGTGATATCACATATCCATGACTTGTTAGATCAAGTCATCCATTGACCTACATGCTAGTCTCAATGTATCAATATATCCCTTTATCTATTAATACTTGACTAGGAATGTTTAAGAATAGTGTTCTCTACAGCTTCTCATAATCAATTCTACCAATTGATATACTGTAGATTAGAACCTAATAATCAAGGGCATTATTATATTTATTTACTGGCACACACATAAAGTAAATATAATAATCAATCTTTGCCTGTTATTAATGAAATATGATACATATGATCCCTAATCAATCATCTCATGATTGGCACTAAGGGCTGACACTAACACATTCAACCAATTAGCTAGGCTTGGAGTGAGTCTAACAACCCAAACTAACAATTGACCTCTGACTCTTACCATATTAGTGTTAAACTATTCCAATGATTTGAACATGTTCAGGTTCAAGCCGGGCTTGGAGTGAGTCCAACAACCCAAACCAAAAATGGAACTCTGGTTCTAACCATATTAATGGAAGGTGTAGGCTTTAATATTATGTAAGGGTTTTAAAGTCTCATCCTCTTTTTCATGCAAATAACTATTATCTACATGACATGACACACATGACATACATCTACATGTCACAACACGTATGACATAATGATATACATCTAATGCAATTACATGTCATACAATTATAGCATGTACAAAAATTTACTTATTTATCATAACTATTTTGGAAATAAAATATGTTTGAGATTTGATTTCTCAAATCAAATCATGATTAAATTAAGAAACAAATTTCCAAATCTAATCACATATTTTATTTATGGAAAGTGTTAATTAAGGAAAGTCAAATCTAATTTAGGAAACAAATTTCCTAAATTGTAATTTCTTAATCATATTAGGAAACTTCCAATTTGAATTTATTTACAAATTAAAATTTCCATAAATACTTCTAAACTTTCCAAAAGTAGAATATTTCCATAAATATAATTATGACTATCGTAAAATAATTTTACGATTATGTCGAAACACAGTCGGGCTCTGATACCACTGTTGGATTTCCCCGGTACCAATGTGGGTGTGTGTTCGAACATGTTTTGTAAACATGCACACAGCGGAAACAAAAACAAGTAATAAATTAATTTATTACATCACACACACCTCACGCATACAGGATACAACAAGTGTAGACATAATCGCATATTTAAATTTTTACAATAAAAGAAAATTTATTCTAGTTATACTTGACATATCACGTGTAACGGGAATGACATCAACCGTAGCGACCCTCGCTAGAATCGCCTCTATCCGTATCCACGTCGAGTATCTTCGGGATAGCTTCACAAAGCCATGAGCCCCGTCTTCGCAAGAGTTACTAGTCTCGTGTCGAAAACATTGTGATCCAAGAGACAATCACAATCCGAATCAAAATTCGGATCTAAAAACGAGCTCCACGAACTCGCTTCTCGGAAGCAGTTTTCGTCAACCAATTGATGAAACTTTGGCCCTCCACCTATGAGGATTGCCAGAGATCCAATCCCCGACAAGTAGGTCACTATCGGAGCGCAAAACACCGACCAAATGACCTCTCTACGAAGAGAGGACAGCTTGTGTTGGTGGAGAAGATGGCCAGCCAATCAATGGTCGGTTGCTCCTTGGTCATCGACGACCAAGGGAGGATGGTCGGAGGAGTCGCCGGTGGCTTGTGGGTGGCCGACGGAAAGGAGGAGGAGCAACAACTCCAATGGGTGGCAGCACAAGCTGCTTGAGCGGTCAATGAAGTGGGCGACAACCCTAGAGGAGGAAGAGGAGAGGAGGCTAGGGTTTCCAAATCCCTTGAACCAATTAACTTTAGTTCATTCATTTAAAATAAACCAAACCACTTTGGTTTATTTTCTACCATTGGATTAGAACCAAACCGATTTGGTTCATCCATCATGTCTTCATAAGATTCGGCCCATCCATGCTTTCGATGTGACTGAAATAATTTCATGCTCGCTCTTTGTTTGGTCCAACCAAACTAAGTCTCTCTCGATCTGAAAATCTTATTCTTAAGATCGTTTTAAATCCTTCGGATTACACTCATTGTGCGTGTGACCAAATAGGTTCCCAGTTTATGTTGACCGTCTATAATTAACCATTAATTATAGAACGATCATGAGTGGCATCTAGTAGTACATCATGATCCCAAATTAATCGGAAAATCAATGGTTGATCCCATAACCTTTTCTGAAACCCTTCAGCAACTACAATGAATAATGTACCATTCCTTTCACTCATCTTATACCCACTTGGTTCAGGACATGGTCTATTGTGTCAGTCCCCACTAGGCTGACTATGTCACACCTAGCCCAAGTATTACTTCCACGTCCTCCGGATTCTAGTTACTGCACATATAACTAAGAGTACCATACTCTAAATATGTAATGCTTTGGCCAAAGACTTTAGTAACAATCCGACGAGAGGACATAGGGTATACATCTCCTCACAAGGAGTGGTGAATCCTCTGTTGGCTATTCAAACACCTTCGAGCACTTTGACTTATACTCAATCATCCCGGGTGCACATCTCCTCGGAGATGCTTGCTTAAGATGTCAAAGCATAAGTCTATCTGACGAAGATGACTTGAATACCGCAAGTCGAAGGAACATTGCACTTAAGCTGCAGTAAGAACTTCATTGACATATCCATATATGTAGAGAACCATATGAAGTCTTACAGCTAGTCACTCCAATGAACTAGTTACCATAACTAGCATCCACGATTAACTCCGGATATCCCAATGTCTCCAGCCAGTGAGGAACAATTGCTTGGATAAACTAAGGAGTATAACTCGTGCTAGTCTCAACAGAATTGATGGTGTCCGAATATATCAATTCATCGACTAGGGATAATTCCAATACATCACAATTACACATGTAGAGATACTCACTAGTTGTGATCCAATCATAAATTCTCTCGTGCTATGAATCGTATTGCGGACATTCAGTAAATGAGTTTAAGATCCAATCAAATACATGAAAACATGTATACTCAAATAGTCAATATTCATTTATCAAATAAATGGTACAACCATAAGACGATTGCCTTAGTACACCTCTCATATATTACTAACACTCTATAGAAGGACCTAGTCCTTACTCCTTGTGATAGTTCTCCTACTAATTGGTCTAGAGGATGATTTTGATGAATTCTTAAGATCCTAGGATGCGAATCACATTCATTATCCTTCCTCCTTTCATCATCGGAATCTCCTCTTCCTCTCCCTTGATCATTACCCCCTAAATTTAGATTTTGAATTCCTTGGGTAATGTTTTTTTTTTCTTGCATTGATATCCTTATCAGTGGAATATTTCCTAGTGTAGGTACTAGTAGATTCATCAAATTCAACATTAGATAATTCCTCAACCTTTGAGTCCTCTTATTGTATACTCTATATCCTCTACTAGTAGAAGAATATCCAATTAGGATTCCTTCATCCGCCTTAGACTCGAATTTTCCTAAATTGCCTTTAGTATTGAAAATATAAATTTTACAGCCAAAGATCTTAAAAAAGTGAATTGTAGGAATTGTGTCATTCCATAATTCAAAATGTATTTTACCTAAAAACCTATGGATTAAAATATGATTTTGGATATAACAAGCGGTGTTAACCGCTTCCGCCTACAAGTAGCTAGATAATGAATATGCATTAAGAATAATCCTAGTCGCTTCTTGCAGTGAATGATTTCTCCTTTCCACCACCCTATTTTATTGAGTTGTTCTTGGACAAGAAAATTCATGCTTATAGCTTTGTTCTAAGCAAAACCTAGAGAAGTTAGAATTCTCCACCGTGATCACTTCGAATCCGATTGATTTTGAGATTCTTTTCATTTTCTATCTTTTTGCTAAATCCTATAATTATTTCTAGGGTATCATCCTTATGTTTCATGAAGTAAACCCAAATATATCTAGAAAAATCATTAACTATCACTAAGCAATATTTGTTACCTTCTAGTGATGGAATACTATGGAAATAAAAAAGATCTAAATGCAATAGCTCTAAAGGTAAGGAAGTACTAGTTAGAGTTTTATCCTTATGTGATGACTTGGATTTTTTACCCTCTTGGCATGCATCACACATCTTGTCCTTGATATAGTTGATTTTTGGTAGCCCCTTTACTAGCTCTAATTTGGCTACTTTGGCTATGTTCTTCATATTAATGTGACCAAGTCGTCTATGCCATAGCCACCCTTCTTCTTCTTTTGATATGAGACACTTAATAAAAATGTTAGAAGAATAGGAAAGATCAACATAATAAAGATTTATTTTTTTTATCACCTATGTCGTAGCCAACATTTCTTCATCGCTACTTGATGACTCATGCTCCGACTCGGATGATGAAGAATCTTCCTTCTTCTCCTTCTTCTTCTTCTGGTGTGACCGTTGAATGAATTCAATGGCTTCTAACTCTATGATCTCTTGATCATCACCACTCAATGAATACTTCATTAGTCAACTGATCACTAGATCAGTCGACTGATTGTAGCTTAGTTGAGTGACTCATCGATTGTAGTCGACTCAGAAAGTTTCTGTGTTGTGCTATAGTAACATCTATTGATTGTTGTGTCAAGCACACCTCAGCTGCTCATTCGGACAGTTGACTTCATCAAACAACAATCGATTGTCCAAGCCCAAGTGCCAAGTTGGTCGAGTATAACTCAACTAGTCGACTGGTCCAAATAGCCAGTCCATTGGAAAATAATCTGTGCGGTTGTTTTGCCTCATCAGTTGATTGGTTCAAGTACCAGTTGACTAGTACCCCTCAAGTATGATTCTATCATACTTAAAACCTAACCCTAAGCCTAGACTAAACCTTCAAGCCTCTTCTATTAGCCTCGCTCCTTCAAGATGCCTCCGAGTCCACGACTCCTTCATCCTTGTGCTTGCCTTCAAGAGCTTCCTTCGCCTTTGTCATGCTTTAGGATCCTCCTTTGCCAAGATTAACTTGAACTTACACCGCCAAGACTATACACTTGGACTTACACTACCAAGCCCTCATCCTTGGACTTTCTTTACCAAGATTCACTTGGAATTATGCCACCAAATTCTCATCCTCAGACTTTTCTTGCCAAATCTTCACTCTTGGACTTTTCTTGTCAAGTCTTCACTCTTAGACTTTCCTTGCCAAGTCTTCACCCTTGGACTTTCTTTTTACCTAACACTTAACATTCATGTTAGATTACCAACATTGCCTAACTTAAACTTGATTGTCCAAACATCAAAAGTAATTAATAATTGGGGCATTCTTGCACCAACAGTCTTGATAAGATCCGACGTGGATACTGACAAGTGTAAGGCTCGTCAATCTTGCTAAGATTTCTACAGATATGAAAAGATCACGAAGGTATGATTCCTCTTCTTCTAACCCTAGTTTTTATGTATAATTATCTATGATCAAAGACAAGAGAGCTTGACATGAAATCTACGAGATGTAGCCAAATTTTTATTTTTTTTGCTACATATGCATCCCGTAGGATCTCGCCTCATGGTGTCGAGCACTGTCGAACAAATCTTGAAGAGGCCATGAGTACAACAAGTAGAAGAAGACAACTCGAGGATTGTAGAACCATGTGATAGGGATCTCCTTGAGAAAGCAATCCCTCAGCTCTGTCGCTCTAAAAGTAGACGTCAGATTGGAATATATACGCTGGTGTAGTTTCAAAAGTTCACATAGGATAAAATAAGATAGCCTACCTACATGAGAAATCATTGAGAATGAGGAACAAAATATAGATCGAATGTTTACAATCATTTAGTTGAAACCAAAATCCTATAATCATTCCCTCGATTCTAATTTCCCATTCCTTTTGCCCTCAATCTCTCAATTCTCCATTCCCTCTTCTCAATCTCTCAATTCTCTATTCCTTCTTCTCAAATCTCTATCCCTTCTTCTCAATTTGTTGTGCTCTCATTGACATTTTCTAATTTAAAATAATTTCTTGACCAACTGATTCAGTCTGGGCAGTCTATATTCACTTAGTAGATCAATACTCAATTTATCAGTCTTTGTGAGATCGATAATCTTTTATTACTTGACGATAATTGTGCACTTGCAATAATCGAATTGACATCAACTACTACCGAGCACCCTAAGCACGCCAAGCACCCCAAGCATAACTGCTTGGGAAATCAACTGTTATTCCCTATCTGCAAACTATTTCTTAACTTTGACTGGTTTGAGCTCTCAACTTGGTTTTGTGGTTCATCAATCAATTTTTATTCCCATAACAGTCGATTGATACTTCTATTGTAGACTTTCCAAGACTAAACACTCACTTTGTCTAACATTCGATTAATTTTAACCTACCACGACTTCTTCAACTTAGCATCCAATCAACCTTGATCATTGAGACTTCTTTCACTTGTCATTCGGTCAACTTTTTCTAACCAAGACTTCATCCACCTAGCATCTAATCAATTTTGACCTGCCTAGACTTCACCATTGATAAACATCTTATCATCTTTAACTTGTGTATACTTCCTATGTCATGCCTAATATGTGATGTTCCATGACCTTTTAGGACTTCTCATCTCACACCTAATATCTTATCCTCCATTACCTATTAGGACTTCCATCAATGTGCTTAACATTCGATCCTCCATAACTACTTGGACTTCACTCATCTTGTTCCAAGAGAGTCCTCCATGACCTCACTTGGCTTCACTCATCTCGTGTCAAATGTCTGGTTATCCAAGACCCACTTGGACTTCACCTCTCATACTAAGTATCTAGTCAATCGTGAACTTCTAAGACTTCTTCACTTGCTAATTCTTTGTTGGACTTTAGACTTCTAAGTGTCTAGTCAACCGTGATCTATTTGGACTTCTTACTCAACCATCAAGATACATTGCACCAACAATCTCTTTTTCTAATAATCTCTCCTTTTAATTGTCATCTTGCTCAACGATCAAAAGGAGCTTAATCATCCTTGATCAACAATGTTCTCTTTGAGAATATTGCTTGATTATCAACACATATTTCTCAAACATCAAAACTCAACTCAAGCTTTGTCAACCTTGACCAAAGGTTAATTACATCAATAGATTCAAGCACATTCTTAAAATAGTCTACTAGCATCTCAAAACTTTCTTTTTCAATATATCATGTATCAAAATCTATTATTAGATAATACTTCATCCCACTATTCCAATAGATGAAGTTGATGTCGTCAAAGAAGGGTGGTCTCATTGTGCTATATTCTCTTGCATTGCAATCTCTTAAAGTTACTCCTTTTGACGATGTCTTTCAAGAGTGATTGGGCTTTGATCTCACTTGTTTGATTGAGAAAGGCTAAGGGGGCAGGAAGGGGGAGGTAGGGTGATGTGTGTAATTTATATAGAGTTTTATCTATCATTTTGGTGCATTTCCTACTCCATTTTTATGACATTTATCATGTATTTGCTCTACTTTACATCATTTGTTCATTATCTTTATTTGGAGATCTGCTTGTGTTATTTTGGTTGATAGAACGAAGATTTAGGTACAAAATGAGGTATTATCATGAGTATCGATGGAGGCACGCACTGGCCAAGTCAAGAGATGCGAGCATGCATCCCCAAAAGAAGTAAAAGGAAGAGAATTTTCAAAGAACACGACTAGGTCGTGCCTCATAGGCACAGTCGTGCTTCATCCCAAGAGAAGACCATACAAGATCAGTGTGACGAGGTTTTTCACCCAAAGAAGGCATGAGCAGGTCGTGTGCCCCACACACAATCATGCTTCAATTCCAGAAATTTCCAACCAAGAACACGGGCCATGCCTCATTAGCATAGTCGTGCCTAGTCATTTTGTAGCCTTCAGACTTGCACATGACCCGACCATGTGGGCCACACACAGTCATGTAGCAGCACTGCACAATTCAAACATTAGGTTTTTTCATATTTGAAAGAGTGAGAGTTGGCCTATAAATATGGCATCTAAGAGGATGTAAAGAGAGGGCATCAAGAGCTGTAAAATGCACCCAAAATGCTGCTTGATTCGCAAGGAGAAGAAGGAGATCGACACAACCACGCTGGAGGGACTCACATCAGAATTGCCTAAGTTTTCCTTGCCTATATTTATTTCCAATTTCAATTGCATTTCTTGTTTATATGATGTCTTGTGATTGTTCCTCCATCCTTATGGAATAGTTCCCTAGATTCTAGGATGAGGGAGTAGCCTCCATGATTTGTAAACGTTAATATGCAGTGAATTCATCATTGTTTTTACTTCTATTCTTGTTTCTTGTTTTATTATATTATTGTTAGTGTTTCAGCTCTATTGCGCTTATACGACTTAGATGCCAAAATCAATGGGTCATAATTCTAGAGGTGTGGGGATGGACCGAAGGTGAACCCTATCCTTTGATCCATAGAAGAACTGCAACGTGGAGAAATCGACTATGATAGTAGATCAATTTTTCCACGAGGGCCCATAGGTTGTCATAGAACTTAATGAATCAACTCCAAGCCAAGGTCACGCAGTAGGAGTAGGCAACTCGGGGGTTGTGGAACCATGTAACAGGGGCCTCCCTGAGAAAGCAGCCTCTCAACTCTGTTGCTCTAAAAGTAGTCTTCGATTGGAGTAGATACGCGTGGTGTAGTTCCAAAAGTTCACATCAGATGAATAAGGATGACCTACCTACATGAACAATTGTTGAGAATAAAAAACTAGAGATAGGGTTAGCGTGTGTTTACAATCATTTAGGTGAAACCAAAGTCCTAGAATCATCCTCTCACATCGGATTTCTATATTTTCCTTTATTTTAATATTTCTACATCCTTGCATCCATTTAAATTTCCATTAGATTTTAGATAAACTCCTCAACTACGATTCTAGTCTAGACGATCTAGGTTCACATAGTAAATTAGTAATCGAGTTTCAGTCCCTATGGGATCAATATCTTTTACTACTTGACCACAACCGTGCACTTGTGATTTTCGCAACGTCAAGTTTTTGACATCGTTTCTAGGGACTTGGTTTGTGTGCATCAAGTTTTTGGCACCATTGTTGGAGAGTGGTTTATTCGATATTAGTTGAAATGTGAATTGATAGGATTAGACTCTTTTCTTTCTTTTTTTTTCTTATGTAGCATAATTTTTTTCTAGCATCTTATTTTTTCTATTTCCTTATTACATTTCTTTATTTTCTTTGTTTACTCGATTACTTGCATTTTATTTAAGGGTTATCTCTAAATTGTGCATGCAAAGACACCTTAGGTCAAGAAATTTGTTTCCACTAGATCAAGAAATTGACTGGACTTTTCATCGTAGACGAGTAGGACAAAGAGAGATGGAAGGAAACAGAGTTACTTAGAATGATACCCTAGTGAATATAGAAAATCGACCATTGCGAGACTACGCAGTACCAATCACGAGACGACTGAGATCTAGAATAGTTGACCCCGCTATTGGTGCAATCGGCCTAAGTCACGATTGACTAGACTCGAGTTGGACTCGAGTAGTGTTTTGATGTTTGACAATGTTTTGGGGAGATTGTTGGTGCAATCGACCCAGGTCATGATTGATCGAACTCGAGTTTGACTCGAGTGGTATTTTGATGTTTGACAATGGTTTGACCATTGTTTGACTATATGGTTGACATGGGGTTGACCATATGATTGAGAGTCCAAGCTTGAGTCTTGGCAATTGGAAAGTCCAACATGGGTTGGCAAGGAAAGTCCAAGCATGGGTCTTGGTAAGGGAAAGTCCAAGCTTGAGTCTTGGCAAATGGAAAGTCCAACATGGGTTGTCAAGGGAAGTCCAAGGGGTGATATTGGCGGCATAAAGTCCAAGGGTGGAGCCTTGGCAGCTTAAGTCCAATGGTTGGTGGCATAAAGTCCAAGAAGAAGTCTTGACAACGTAAGCCCAATGTGCCTTGGCGGGATAGACCATGTTAGCATTACAATAGCCGATGGAAGCACCTGAAGGCTAGCATATGGATGAACAAGTCATGGATGACTTGGAGGGATCCGATAGACGTGAGGCTAATGGAGGTTGCTAGAAGGCTTAGGTCTAGGCTAAGGGTGGTATAGCAAGTATGAGGGCATCATACTTGATGTTAAACCTCATGGTTGAGGCTAAAGTCAACTGGGGCTTTGGAACAATCGACTGGTCAAGTGTTTTGACACTTGGCAGCCAAGTCTACTTGCACCAGTCGACTGGGATTATGGTCACCGAATCGCCGAACTCGATCGGGTGTTCGATCGCAGAAATAGTTTAGCAATGATCGCTAGCATTGGGCCGATCGATGGCTTCGAGCAATGACATTATCATGGATGGCAATGATCGCCGGTCGGGTCAGGAGAAAATGCTCTGTGAGCCGATCGGTCATTACATAACCCCGGCAATGATTGCCGTAATCGGAAATCGACTACTAGTGTAACCGTTGGCTTGGATGTTGACATGGATTAAGTCGCTGTCTCATCAAGCGCGGGCGCCGATCGGGCATTACGAGGTCGATCGCCAAGGCGCGACCCAGCACAATGCAAGCATAAAAGGAGCAGCTCATGGAGGATTTGGCCAGCGATTTTCTTGGGCGATTTGGAGGGGATTTGCTGCTACAATCTAGACCTTCAAGGCTAGTCAAAGGTGATCAACAAGCAAGCATTCAAAGATCTCTTGTAAAGTGTTTTTCTTTACTTGTATTGTATTTTATCTTTATATTTGCTTGTATTCATTGTATTACTGTTGTAATCTTTGTACAAGGTTTCTCTGCCTTCGACGTGTTGTCAAGAAGGAGCGTTATTGTTTAGTGGTGTTGTTTGCATCGCTAGAGCTCATTTGAGCTCACCCCATGGATTAGGAAATCTAAGGTTCTGAACCACGTATATCCTTGTGTTGTGGTTATGTATTTGTCTCTATATTCGTATTGTATTTCGTATTTCCACTGCGCTAACCAAATTGTAGAGATAAATGATCAAAATCCATCAAGGATGATGAATTACTATTCACCCCCCCCCCTCTAGCAACGATCAAATTCCCAACAAGTGGTATCAGAGCGAGGTCGCTCTTCATTTGGACTAACCGCCAAGAGAGCACCGCTAGAGGGTGAAGAAGAAAATGGAGTTTGAAGAAAGACTAGGATGGGACATCAACACTCCGGTTCCATATGCACTCTATGGATGAGAAGGCTTCAATTAGTGGAAGGCAAGGATTGAAGACTTCATCATGACAAGGGATTTTGAAGAATGGTTCGCCTTGATGGAAGGATTCAAGAGGGCTAAAGGGAGGTTTCCTCAAAATGAAGAAGTAGACCGGGAAACAAATCCAAGAATTTGAGAAAAACAAGAAGGTAATAAAATTCTTGGTTGATTTGATTCCTAATGATATCTTGTATAGATTAGGTGAATACAAGGATGCCAAGGAGCTTTGGAGCGAGTTGGCAAAATATTATGAAGATCCATCAACGGCTCAAGAAGAGGAGGCCGAAGAAGTATGTTCATCATCCTCACAAGAAAGTGAGGAGTGGAAGTTGAGAAGGAGTCAACATCCGGATAGGTGGAAGAGGAAGAAGTAGAGGAAGCCTCCACCTCTAGGATTGAGGGGGAGGAGATTAGATCGTCTACACCGAAGCAACCTCAAGAGGAACCATCAACCTCACGTCGAAAAGATGAAGATGCTCAAAATTCTACCACCATTGACCTAGGTAACTCAAGCAATTTAGTTAAAAATAAAAATCACATAATTTGCTTTGAGTGTAGGGAATATGGGCACTACAAGAGCATGTGCCTGATGTGAGCAAAACATATAGGATTTTAGGAGTAGTTTTTGTTGCTGCAGTAGGCACCTAAGTCGAACCTGAGTTTTGATTATAGCAAACGATACAAAGTTAAGCTCATGTCGTTATCTCACGAGCTGAATCGAGTGTGCAGAAAATTGCTATAGCTGGAGCTGAAGGCTAGCGACACCCGGAGGAAGCCGCGGTGGTCGGGTGACACTCGAGTGACTTCGGAGGGAGCCGAAGGAATCGAGTAGAAGGCCGGAAGCAAAAGCAACACAGTAAGTATCGAGGTAAGCTCGTGTGTGCGAGCGTAAGTGAGGTCGTATCCTCTTTACGGGGATGATCTTAAGCGTAGATCCGACCAAAGACATCCTATAAGTGGTCTAGGTCGAGAGCGGATGGTCGGAGACCGTCAAAATAATATTTTTGTTAAGCTAACTTTGCCTTGCAGCTAGCATCAGTCGACTGCCAGCTTGGAGGACTCGACTGTCGTCCATCAGTCGACTGTCTGAGGTCAGCATTCGATTGATGCTACCATCAGTCGACTGATGATGGCCATCAGTCGACTGATGGTCAAGGATCAGCCTCGAGGAGTCAAGTCTTATCACCATTTTTCAAGGAACCATGTGCCCAATTCCTATTGGTTGAAGTTCCTCTCGAAAAGGGACTCAAAGGCTATAAAAGGAGAGTCAAACCTAGGGTTTCATCATCAATTCTAAGCTTCCAAAAGCCTCCGTCAAGCTACAACTTCTCCGACATCGAAGTGCTTCTTCTCCGACGTCTAGGTTTATTTGTTTTCATTTTATTACGTCGGTTAAAGTTTTTAATTCAGTTTAGTACTTTCATTTTTGGAGCTTTTATCGTAATGAGGAGAGGGGGAGTGTCCCTCTACCTCAAGCTTTGTGCTTCACTTGTATCGATTAAACTCCTACCTCTAACGGGGAGGAGTTCTTTAGTGTTTTTGCCCTCCGTATGTGGTCAAGGACCGCTAGGGCCTTGGAGTAGTAGCCGAAGGCTACGAACCAAGTAAAACTCCTTTGTCTCTTTTTACTTTACATTTACTTTTCCGCTGCAATTAATTATCTACTCGGGTTTTAACGAACGATTTCGAAAAAGGGTTTATCGTTATTCACCCACCCTCTAGCGATCCGCTTCGATCCAACAATTGGTATCAGAGCCGGGGGTGCTTAGATTTGGTGAAACCACCAATCTAGCATTTTTTACAGATTTGTTTTTCGTTCGTTTAAGTTTTTCTCCCGCACTACTAATCCAAGACGAAGTCTTGGTACTCTTCGTTGGTTTTGTTTTGCAAGTATTCGCTTTTGGAGTAGCCGATGGTAAAATGGGCATAACTTTTCGTACAAGTTGACCCACGACACGGGCTACCTACCAAAATGAAGCTCTCAGAGAGATCTACACTTTTACGAGGGTAAACCCTTGTAACAAGCTGTCTTCATCCCCAAAAACCATCATTTAGTACTATTTCTGGGACATCGAAGGTTGTAAGTGCTCACCTCTTATTTTAATTGGTTATTTCTCGTTTATTCCTTTTGTTTCTTTTCATTTCCTACATTACTAATCCAAGGCAAAGTCTTGTAACCTTTTTCGTGTTTTTCTTGTATTTTTTTTGTGCAAGGTTTTCCTTCCAAATGGCCCATCTCGAGGGTTTTAGCACCGTCCGACCTCCGTTTTACAATGGAGATGATTTTCGTTACTGGAAAGGTCGGATGGAATGCTTTCTCAAAACCCAAATCGAGATGTGGATCATAATCCAAACGGGTTTCACACTTCCGACTAACGAAGTGGGTGAATCCTTGGGTTATGACCAATGGACCATTGCGACAAAACGACAAGTCGAAGCCGACGCCAAGGCAACTCAAATTCTCCAATGCGGTTTGTCCAAGGAGGAGCTAAATTGCATCGGCCCCTTCATAAGCGCAAAGGACCTTTGGACAAAGCTAGTGGAGCTACACGAAGGGACCGATGAAGCCAAGGTATGTAAGCGTGATCTTTTATTTAATAAACTATATAATCTAAAAATGCAGGAATACGAGTCCGCGACGCAACTTCACGCCCGCGTCCAAGACATAGTCAACAATCTACATGCGATCGGGCAAAAGGTCGAAAACCGCGACCTTATAAGGTATGTCCTAAACTCCTTTCCGAGGACTACCTTGTGGGCATCCATGGTCGATGCCTACAAGGTCTCCAAGGATCTTTCAAAACTTAGGTTAGATGAACTATTTTCCGATTTTGAACTTCATGAGCAGTCTAACTCGGAACCCGAGAAGGGTATAGCACTTTTTGCAGGTTCAAAGAAGAAAACCGCAAGCAAGCCACCCCCGAAGGAAGAAGAGGATGAGTCCGATTCGGAGGTCGACTCGGAAATGGAGGCCGAACTAGTCAACCTAGTTCGGAGGATAGTCAAGGGCCGAAAACGAAACGTCACTCGACCCAACGAAGGTAAGCCTAAAAGTTCTAATATTAGGTGTTACGAATGCAATAGGTTTGGACACATCAAGTCTGAATGCCCAAAGCTCAAAAGCAAAGTACCAAAATATAAAAAGGCACTCAACGCTACATGGGAAGAAGCGTCCAAGGAAGAAGACGTTGATCGAGTCCTCATGGCTAAACCGGTTGAATCGGAGACAGATTCGGAACCGGAACACGAATCGAAAATCGAAAACGAGTTGGACTGCGAAGCGCTATTCAAGACAAGCCACGGATATGCATCCGGTTCAAAAGACACACTCAAGGTAAGTCGATCTCTAATTAGTACGCTTTATAGTTCAATTAAATTCTTAACTAGGAAATTAGCTAAGTCCGAGTCCAAGGTCGAGACCCTAGTTGAGGAAGTTAAACTCCTCAAACACGAGGTCTCCCTAACCTCTTCGACTAGTCAAGTTCGAGAGGAGGACTCAACTCGGGTTGAAAAGCTCGAAGTTGAGAACTCACTCTTGAAGAGTCAAGTCGAAGGTCTTAGGAATACGTTGGAAAGGTTTACTTTGGGATCCAAAGGACTTGACCTCCTACTTGGATCGCAAAGGGCCGTGTACAACAAGGCCGGACTAGGGTTTAGCTCAAATACGACCAACAAGTCGTATATGTCGATTGTAAGTCGACATAAAAAATGTGTCCAAGCATGGGTCCCTAAGACCGCCTTGATTTCAAACCTAGGATCGAACCAGTACTGGGTTCCCAAGGACCAAACCCACTATGTGGAGAGACCGAACCGATTCAACGGTCCAGGGGGAGCTAGTACGAAACATGTTTGTGTTTTAACTTAGAAATTACATGCTTAGGTTTTTATTTAGTTTGATTTTACTTTTTAGAATGGTTAGATATGACTATAACTCGTCAATACTTGATAACATAGTACCAGGATGCGGCGAGATGATAGTACGCTAGGAAAGTGGAGTCTTGTGTATTTGGGCTAGATAAGGCGTATCTAGTTCGGTGCACTTGACCGAGCGGAACTAGCTGAAGCTACCTCGCCGTATCCTAGACTAGTTAGACCAGGAAGTGGTCTTAGGTAAGTCAAGTCTCTATTTTCTTGAAAATAGCTTTGTCAAAGGAAGTGGTCGTTGTTCCGATCAAAGAAGGCCTCTGTGCCTCGCCACGACCTGGAAGCCATGATCTTGAAAAGGTGACTTGATGAGCCTAAGGTCAAATCTGAATCTAACGCAAGGTTGACAAGTGTTTAAGTCATTAAATTTAAATCAAGTAAAATTGGAAGTCATCTCACAAGAACATATAGGGTTAACGTGTTTGATCATGTAGACATGGGTGAGATGATTTAGGTTAATAATTTTCAACCAATCTCTAATAAATCCAATATCCGATACAACTACCTTGCGTGTAGGATCAATGGATGTTGGACAGTGGTTGCTCCCGACATATGACCGGGGATCAACTCAAGTTTTCGAAGCTTCAATTCAAACGACAAGGATCGGTAGCCTTCGGAAATAACGGCAAGCTCAAAATCATCGGATCAGGTGATATTGAGCTCAACTCAAATTTTATTATTCAAAATGTTTTATTAGTAGAAATTTTTTAATATAATTTACTTAGTGTAAGCCAATTGTGTGATAATAACTATAAGGTCATATTTCTAGAAAATGAATGCGTAATTAATACAAATGAAACTTCTAAAACAATAACAACATTTACACTATTAACTTAACTAACTCCTCAACTAAGTGTCTTATGACACGGCAAGAGGAATCATGGTTATGGCACCGACGACTCGGTCACTCACACCCAAGACTCATCCACAAGATGAGTCAGAGTGACTTAGTCAGAGGTTTGCCTAACCTCAATAACTTGAACAATAAAATATGTAATGCGTGTCAACAAGGTAAACAATCTAGGACACAACATCAACTAACTAATCAAGAACGAACCAAAAGTGTGCTTGAGCTCCTACACATGGATCTATTTGATTCACACGGAGCTAAGTCACTTAATGGAAGTAAATTCTACTTAGTCATAATTGATGACTTTTCTATATTTACGTGGGTTAGGTTCATCAAACACAAAAGTGATACCCTAGATCAATTAATCAACCTATTTAAATTAATAGAAAATCAACAAAGAATTAAAATCAAAAGACTTAGGACTGATCATGGTGGTGAATTCGAGAACCACAGGTTCACAGAATTCTGTAACCTAAATGAATACCACCATGAGTTCTCTTACCCTAAAACTCCACAACAAAATGGCCTAGTAGAACGCAAAAATAGAACCCTACAAGAAGCTGCTAGGACGATGTTAAACGACTATAACCTACCTGATAGGTTTTGGGCGGAAGCCGTGAGTACGGCATGCTATGTCCAAAATAGGATCCTTATGGTAAAGAGGCACCTTAAGACCTCATACGAGATTTATCACGATAAAATACCTAACATCAAGTACTTTAGGGTATTTGGATGTAAGGTACATATCCTAAACACTAAGGATTACCTAGGGAAATTTACATCCAAAACCACGACCGGAATCTTTCTAGGATACTCGACTACAAGTAGAGCTTATAGAGTATATAACCATGACACCCTTAGAGTCGAAGAGACTATTAATGTAGTATTTGATGAAGGACACGAACCTACAAAACCTCCGGCAACCCCAATTAGCGAGCCGATTCATACTAGACCTAACTCTGATCCAGAGATCAGGTCTAGTGTTAATCCTAATCTAAGTCAACCAAGTCACTCTAATGACCAAGTGATAGATGACTCTAACCAAACTAGAACTCAAACGAGTCATCCTATTGATCAAGTTGTAGACTCAAACTCAAATCCAACTAGGACTCAAACGAATCATCCTATCGACCAAGTGATAGGTGATCCAAGTCTAGGAGTTCGAACTAGAGCCTCATACAGAAACCTTAGTCAAATCTCCTTAATTTCCAAAATTGAACCCAAGATTATTGACCAAGCTCTTCTTGATCCCGATTGGATTATTGCAATGCAAGAAGAGTTGACTCAATTCACTAGGAATGAAGTATGGGAATTAGTACCACTACCTAAAGATAAAACAATCATTGGAACAAGGTGGGTGTTTAGAAATAAACTTGATGATAAAGGTGAAGTGGTTAGAAATAAAGCTAGACTAGTCGCTAAAGGGTTTAGTTAAGTCGAAGGTTTAGATTACGATGAGACCTATGCCTCAGTAGCTAGATTAGAGTCCATTCGAATGCTATTAGCGTATGCAGCACATCGAGGATTTAAGTTGTTCAAATGGATGTGAAATCTGCATTCTTAAATGGATACATTAAAGAAGAAGTTTATGTTAGTCAACCCCCCGATTTCGAAAGTTTAGACAAACCCGACCATGTACTTAGGTTAAAGAAAGCTCTCTATGGACTTAAACAAGCTCCTCGAGCTTGGTACGAGAGACTTTCGATTTATCTTAAGTCCAAAGGTTTTAACCAAGGTGTAGTTGACCCAACTCTTTTCGTAAAAACCTTAGGTAAAGACATATTCATAGCCCAAATCTACATAGATGATATTATTTTCGGAACCACCAACTCAATCCTACTAAATGAGTTCATTTCACTTATGGAAAGTGAATTTGAAATGAATTTAGTAGGGAGGTTTCTTTTAGGTCTACAAATTAAACAAACTAAAGATGGAATATACCTACATCAACGCAAATATACTAGGGAATTAATTAAACGCTTTGGAATGCAAGACGCTAAAATTATTAATACCCCAATGACAACTAATGTGAATATAGAAGAAGATGTAATCGGAAATTCAATTGATTTAAAATACTATAGGAGCATAATAGGGAGTCTCATTTACTTAACTGCAAGCCGACCCGATATCTTATTTGCAGTAAGTATGTGTGCAAGGTTCCAAACCTGTGCCAAGGAGTCTCACCTAACTCTAGTCAAGCGTATCCTTAGATATCTAAAGGGTACACTTAATGTCGGTATTTGGTACCCTAGATCTACCGAGTTCGAACTAACCGGCTACTCCGATTCGGACTATGTTGGTAGTAAGCTCGATAGAAAGAGTACGAGTGGTTGTTGTCAACTTCTCGGCTCGAGTCTAGTGAGTTGGTGCAGTAGGAAGCAACACTGTGTTGCCTTATCTACCACCGAAGCCGAATACATCGCGATGGGTGAGTGTGTCACTCAGCTTCTTTGGATGAAGCACACTCTCCGCGACTTTAAGTTAGACTTTACAAATACTAAACTTCACGTAGATAACATTAGTTCAATTAATCTTACTAAGAATCCAATATGTCACTCTAGGACCAAACATATAGAGGTCAAACACCATTTCATTCGAGAACATGTGGCCAACGGAGTCATACAACTCGAATACGTCGAATCAAAGTCTAACTTGGCAGACCTATTTACTAAACCCTTACCCGAAGCCGAATTTAGTCTATTAATATGAAAATTGGGCATGTGCGTAGTAGAATAGGACTTTGCAAATTATATTACTACTATTTCTTACTTTTCATTTTTCATGGAACTAGTATAGGACATACCTTAGATATCATGCACCTATAGATTTAAGGAGCTAATACATCTCACAACACATAGGACTAATGTGTTTGTGTACTTAGCCACGTAGATGGGTGTGAGATGTTAGGACCTTACTCCTGGTTTCAGATGTAGAGTTAGTGCATCGCCATGAACCACAGAGTATAATCATACATACTAACCGACTCTGACCAAGATTGGTTGATCTTTCATATCAATCAAGCCAAATATGAGTCGAACATTTTATAGATGAGCTTATTTTCAGTATATTATTTTCAAAATAATGTGGAACATGCTTGGACTTTAAATTTTATACTTATTTTTCACACACCCTTCCACTTTTCGATATATGGCAAAAGGGGGAGAAAAAGGCCAAAAGTTAAGTAAATGTTTACTTAACTTTAAGTTTTAAAAATTTACTTAAAAGGAAGTAAAGGCCAAGTTAAGAGAATTCTTAACTTAAACTTATTATTTTTTTAAACACTATGGCCAAGTGCTAATGCTTTACTTAAGAAAGGGGGAGAAAAGGCCAAGTTAAGAAGTCTTCTTAACTTAAAATGTGTTACTAAGGCCAACTTTAAGTAATGTTAATTACTTAAACTCTTCCTAAACAGCAATCCTCAAGGGGGAGGACTAAGGTCTTCTTTCAAGACTCACCCTCGGTCAAGGGGGAGGTTTCCTCAAGGGGGAGTACTTGAAGAAAATTCTTACTACTCCAACTTAATCTTTATTTTTGTTTTTCATGCACATTATTATTCTTCATGCATGCTATTTTTTATTCTTCATGCATGCTATGTTCTTAACTTTGTATGTGGGTTTGCCATAAATCAAAAAGGGAGAGATTGTTGGTGCAGTAGGCACCTAAGTCGAACCTGAGTTTTAATTATAGCAAACGATACAAAGTTAAGCTCATGTCGTTATCTCACGAGCTGAATCGAGTGTGCAGAAAATTGCTATAGCTGGAGCTGAAGGCTAGCGACACCCGGAGGAAGCCGCGGTGGTCGGGTGACACTCGAGTGACTTCGGAGGGAGCCGAAGGAATCGAGTGGAAGGCCGGAAGAAAAAGCAACACAGTAAGTATCGAGGTAAGCTCGTGTGTGCGAGTGTAAGTGAGGTCGTATCCTCTTTACTGGGATGATCTTAAGCGTAGATCCGACCAAAGACATCCTATAGGTGGTCTAGGTCGAGATCGGACGGTCGGAGGCTGTCAAAATAATGTTTTTGTTAATCTAACTTTGCCTTGCAGCTAGCATCAATCGACTACCAGCTTGGAGGACTCGACTGTCATCCATAAGTCGACTGATGCTACCATCAGTCGACTGATGATGGCCATCAGTCGACTGATGGTCAAGGATCAGCCTCGAGGAGTCAAGTCTTATCACCATTTTTCAAGGAACCATGTGCCCAATTCATATTGGTTGAAGTTCCTCTCGAAAAGGGGCTCAAAGGCTATAAAAGGAGGGCTAATCCTAGGGTTTCATCATCAATTCTAAGCTTCCAAAAGCCTCCGTCAAGCTACAACTTCTCCGACATCGAAGTGCTTCTTCTCCGACGTCTAGGTTTATTTGTTTTCATTTTATTACGTCGGTTAAAGTTTTTAATTCAGTTTAGTACTTTCATTTTCGGAGCTTTTATCGTAACGAGGAGAGGGGGAGTGTCCCTCTATCTCAAGCTTTGTGCTTCACTTGTATCGATTAAACTTCTACCTCTAACGGGGAGGAGTTCTTTAGTGTTTTTGCCCTTCGTACGTGGTCAAGGACCGCTAGGGCCTTGGAGTAGTAGCCGAAGGCTACGAACCAAGTAAAACTCCTTTGTCTCTTTTTACTTTACATTTACTTTTCCACTGTAATTAATTATCTACTCGGGTTTTAACGAACAATTTCGAAAAAGGGTTTATCGCTATTCACCCCCCCCTCTAGCAATCCGCTTCGATCCAACAGTTTTCGCTCACATCTCATCTCATTTTATGTTGGTTTCATGCATATTTTACTTTGTTTTCCATGCATTTCCTATTTTTTGGTTCAGAGATCTGCTCTGTATACTTTTGTGTGTAGGATAACGTTTCGTGGGGATAACGGCACACTTTCAAAGCAAAAAGAAGACATTTGGTAGCTGGACGCAGAAGGGAATATGGCTAGGGCGTGTGCCTACACACGACCATGTTCAAGAGGCAAAAACGGCCGCCACAGCCTGACACATGGCTAGGTCGTGTGTTTTCACACGGTCGTGTGGTGGCCAAGCGATTTGATGCAACCAGGGTTTTTTCCAAATTTCACAGCGATCCAGCATGATGTTTATATAAGGAAAGCTACGCCCCAAACCCTAAGGGAGGCATGCCAGCCGGGACAGCACTCTAAAGCCCTAAAAAGCTTCGGGAACTCACATTAGGGAAGGAGAGAGTCGCTCGAGGATCAAGATCTGCACCACAACGCCAGAGAGAAGAGATACAATTACATTGTAATTCATATTTCTTGCATGTTATCATTATATTCATGAATTCCATAATGTATTGTGACTCTCTTCTCGTATTCTTGGAGTAGATTCTCCAATTCTAGGATTAGGGAGTAGTTTGTGTTGAGTAGAACATTTCTATTTCAAATATGTTTCCATTCTTGAAATCGTATTTGCAGTTGAATGATTATTTAGATCTATAGCTTTGTGTTTTGGTTTTCTATCTTCTGTGCATAGACGATACGAGGAGTGACAGTCCTCGTATCTAAGATTTAGAGGATATTAGGAGGAACCTAGAGGTTGGCCTCATCGCCTACAACTATGGATAGAAGGATGCGATAGAGTCGGTAATGTGTCTCATTTTCGACTCGTCGCAGGGATCGATTCGGCATCCTCGTACCATAGTGTATGATGTCCTTTCCACAAAACCCTAGCTAAAAAATCTGGATACATTCAATTGATATCATGTTCTGCGACACACAAACGAAATCGAAGTCCTAGAATCCAATCCAAATCCTCATAGCAACCTTTCTCTTCTTCCGTGTGATACCGTACTGAGTTCGGACCACTGACGACCTCTCATTCGCGAACCCTAGGATTACCAATCCGAACAACAACACATCCACTGGACAAACTGATACTCGAAATCTTAGTCCCTGTGGGATCGATATTCTTTATTACTTGACGGCATCTATGCACTTTCGGGCATTGAGCGTGAGTGCGCACTTCGAGTCCTCGACGGTCTCCGTCGCGAGATTTGAGGTTGCATTTGCGTGCATCAAGTTTTTGGCGTCGTTGCCGGGGACTGATTGGTTTGATATCGAATCAAGAAAGTGGATAGTTGGATTGGACTTAGGTTAGATTTATTTACTTGCTTTTATTTTTATTTTATTTTATTTGAATTTTTAGATTTTCCATTTCTAGATTTAGTTTTTATTTTATTTTAGCAGTGATTCTCTATTTATCATTGGCTATTGATTAGTTAGCTATATTAGTTTATTTCTTGTTTTTTTAGTGTTAGGTAATACTCCTAATTTTGTGGCTCGGTTCTTCGTATGCTTAGATGCCTAGGATCGGAAGGCATGATTCCGATCAATTTAGAAATCGAACGAATCTATCATCACCGGAGAGCCGAACAGAAGAGGATGGAAGACCAAGCTACATCCGAAGTGAATATAGGTAGTCGACCCTTGTGGGATTACGTAGCTCCTAGTGCTAGAGGATTTAGGCCGAGTATAGTTGAACCATCCATTTCGGAAAACAACTTTGAACTGAAGCCATCACTCATACATATGGTCCAACAGAGTCAATTTGGGGGAGCTGCGATTTAAGACCCGAACCGACACCTAGAGACATTTTTGGAAATTTGCTCGACGATGAAGATAAATGGAGTCCCTGCGGACGCGATCTGCCTGAGCCTATTCTCGTTCTCATTGTGGGATAAGACTAAGGCATGGTTTCACTCCCTGCCTTCGGGAAGCATTACTACATGGGAGCAATGTGAGCAGCAGTTCTTGAACAAATACTTCCCACCAAGCAAAACTGCTCACATGCGCCATCTAATCTCAAGCTTCCATCAGAAGGAAGGGGAGTCCCTATTTGAAGCTTGGGATCGCTACAAGGGGCTACTTTACCAATGCCCCCACTATGGACTAGAAAAGTGGCTGGTGATCCACATCTTCTACAATGGGATCACGTATGCCACAAAGATGTCCCTCGATTCTGTCGCAGGAGGAGCACTTATGAATAAGACTATAGAGGAAGCAAAGGAGCTGATAGAAGAGGTGGCCCAGAACCACCATCAATGGGCTTCCAAACGTTGTTACCCAGCTCCTGCAGCAAGATGATATCCTGTCAACTCCGTGGACCACCTAGCAACGAGAATGGACGCGCTTAGCAGATGATTCAACTCTTTAAATTCTGCACCTGCATGTGCGACCATTGACTTTGGAGAAGGAGCAGCATCATATCGGGAGGACTACTATGGAGGGCAGGGTGACTTAGAAGATAATATTGAGCATGTCGATGCGGTTGGGGACTATAATCAAAGGCCCAACAACCCATACTCCAGTACTTACAACCCCGGATGGAAGAACCACCCGAACTTTTCCTATCAGAGTAACTCGAGGAACTTCCAACCATCAGGAGGGTATGGGCAGCAGCAACCACAGAAGTCTAGGTTAGAATTGATGATGGAAGACTTCATTGCTACCCAAATGAAAGCCAATGAAGAGTTCCGTCGCCAACATCAGAAAACAGAGGAATCACTCAGAGACTTAAAGGCCACTGTTGACAGTCTTGCAAGTCACACAAGGATGTTAGAGACACAGGTGGCCCAAATAGCCCAAACTGTGTCGCAACCTATGGATAATTCTCCGTCATTACCCAAGCCGAGTCAAGCTAAGGAGGAAGGAGTGTGCAGTGAGAGAATATCACAGTGAAACAAATTCGCCAAGGGGTGTGCAACCATGATTTCCACCCTACTAGACCAAGCTGAAATTGAAGATAAAATTCCACCCTAGCTTGAGGACCCTAGTGAATTTTGTTAGGGCAATCAACCCATGTGATATGATTTTGATATGTGTGGCAAAGGGTTTAAGTTAGGATGATTGGATTTGATATGTGCGTTGGAGTCTTGCAGGACTTAGTAATTCGTACATGGAGCTTAGGCAAGTGTCACCACTCACAACCTCATGCTTGAGTCGGCGAAGGAGCATTGCAGAGTCGTGCACTTGATGCATCCGAGGGACCGTCGGACGAGATGACTTGAAGCGAAGCCAAGCAAGCAGACTTCGAGGGCAAGAGACGCGAAGGAGCATTGCAGAGCCGTGCGTCTGATGCTACCGAGGGATGTAGCCATGAACAAAGAGAGCTTCGGCGAGGGACTTCAAGTGAGATGAGAGAATGAGTGAATTGTAAGTAGCTCATTAGGTGAACTTGGCCGAATGGCTGAGTGTCGGAGGCTTGACCGCAAGAGTTGAGGTTTACCCGACCGCCAAACGCTCAAACGGATGTTAAGTTTGAGGTCTACGCTACCGCTGATCGCCATGGCGGCGGGCCGACTTTTCTAAGTCGACGACAATCGTGTGGCTAATGGATGTCGACATCGGGCCGATCGCTAAGGGAAGCAGTCGACTGATAGCACTGTACACGGGCATAGAAGCTAGTCGAGCTCGTGGGTCACTCGACTGAAAGTCAACATCAGTCGACTGATGAAAGCATCAGTCGACTGATCATCATACTGTTGGAGAAAGTGATCGCGGATCCCGCGAATCCGGCCTGGTCAAAAGCCGTTGGAGTCAACATTAGTCGACTGATGAAGGCATCAGTCGACTGATAGTGTCCAACGGGAAGAATTGCTTCCTCTCTATAAAAAGAGAGGATGGGGGCTTGTAGATGGGTAATGTTCATGCTCCAAACATCCTACTAAGTGTCCCACAAAGCTTAAACTCCTTCTTCTAGTTTTCTTTCATATTTATTGTAAAAGAAGGAGTGTTCTCATTGGTGTAAAGGTTTACCTCCACCTTGCTTGGGCTAAAGGGAGAAACCAATAGTGGATTGGTTTTGGAGTGATTCACCAGAGACGAATCGAACTGTGGATTAGCGGCGAGGCTGTGAATCATGTTATATTATTTGTTAGCATTGTCTATTTTGTTTCTTGCTTAATTGCTTGTTTAGTTTTTTTTTCGTTGCGCTAATTGTATTTGTAGACAAGCAATTTCGTTCATACGATGAAAGAGGGCTATTCACCCCCTCTAGTCGTCCACCATCATTCCTACAAGTGGTATCAGAGCCAAGAAAGCTTGTCGAGGATTAACCGCCGCAACAAGCACTACATCAAGGATGGCCGGATCTAACATTCACCTACCGAAGTTCGAGGGAGAATTCTCTTGGTGGAAGAGGAGAATGGAGGTATTCTTTGAAACTGACTTTGAAATTTTATTAATAATGGAAAATGATTTTGAGACACCTAGGGATGAAAATGGAGTGCAAATAGAGAAGACAAGATGGACCAAGAGACAAAGGGAGGAGTACTTGGTGAACTCAAAGGCAAAGCACCACCTCTACAACGTACTCCCCCAACAAGAAGTAAATCGGATAGGGGAATGTGCAAGCGCCAAGGAAATGTAGGAGAAACTCATAGAACTCCATGAAGGCACTTCCGAGGCTAAGCTTGCAAGGAGAGACCTTCTTCTCTACCAACTAACAAATATCAAACTTGAAAAGGGAGAAAAGGTAACCTCTTTACACTCTAGGTTTAAAGAAATTTTAATTGGGCTAACAAGTGTAGGAGAAAGACTTTCGAACCGGGATATGCTTATGAAAGCAATCGACGCTTTTCCTCGGTCATCGAAATGGAGCTCAATGGTGGACTCCTTCTACATGTCAAAGAACTTAGAAGTGAGCACCTTGGAGGAGTTCTTCTCAACCATGGAGCTCCATGAAACAAGGCTTGAGGGAGTAATTGAAGAATCAAGTATCAAGCCATCAAGAGGAGTAGCCCTAGTAGCAAACAAGGGGAAGAAGAAGAAGATAGAGACTCCTTCCTCCTCCAATGAAGCATCCTTCTCATCCTCCATGAATAGCAATGAAGATGCTTATATGGTAAGGAAGGTAAGGCGTGCTTTAAAGAATTTAAAATTTAACAAATCTTATGATAGGAGAAGGCACAAGAGGAAAATCATTTACTACAATTGCCAACAAGAGGGACATATAAGAGATGATTGTCCCCTCTTGAATAAGAGCAAAGAAGAAAGGAGGAGAAAAGAAGAAGGGGAGCAAGAAGAAGGAAGAAGAGAAGAAGGCCAAAGAAAAGGGGAAGGCTAAGGCACTCAAGGCAAGGACATGGGATGATCCTTCCTCATCATCATCATCGGAGGAAGAAAATGCCTTTGTCATAAACTTGGCTCTAATGGCTTTTGATGATCTAGACACCTCATCCTCCGAACAAGAAAGATCATGCACAAGTGAGGAGAACTCTAGTGAAGGGGGAGGCTCATCACCATCCTCATACAAATCCGAAGAAGAAGACATGGAAACTATGGTAACTAATCTAACTCCTAAGGAAATAGTTTCCATGATTTATAGCTTAACTAGGGATTTATTTAGGGCTAAGAAAAAGAACAAATGCATGCTAGATCAAATTAAGGCCTTAGAAAATAAATTAGAGCAAGCATGTTTAAATGTTAATGATGATGATGCATGCTCACATGACTATATGCCTTTTGATGTAAATGATGCATGTATTGAAGAAAATAGGGTGTTAAGGGAAAAGGTAGACCATTTGATTAAATCCCTAAAAAAATTTACAATTGGCTCCAACACCCTTAATATGATTATAGGGAGCCAAAGGGCAAGCTTCAATAGGAAAGGCCTAGGTTATAAGGGAAAGACAAATGAAAATGCCTATAAATGTTTGATTGCTGAGGGTCAAAGCAAAAATAAGACAATTGCTAGAAAATGGATCTCTAAGGAATATTTAGTGAATCCCATAGGAAAGAACCTGTATTGGGTTCCTAAATCCATTCTTAAGAGTTAGAAAAACCCTAGGATAGTCAACCATGTGGACTTTACCTATATCATGTTAATTGGTTGACTTAGGATGGCGGGACTAAATTTTTGAAATAGTGTTAGGTGATGATAATGTACCCATAAATAGATAAAATCATGCTTTGGTTGATATTTGACTTTTTATCATGATTTTATGCCAAATGCATGATCACAATTTGATTAATACATTTGTTTCATGATCATAATGTAAAATTAATTCATATATATTTTTATGATCATATAGTATGTTAGGATGATACTTAACCATGGGTAAAAGTGCATGAAATTGAAGGTTAAGTGCATAAATACCATTAGGAATATCTCACATTCACCATAAGGATAACTTTGACTTAAAACATAGTATGGGTGAGATGATAGGATCATACAAATGGTCCAATAATGCCTATGACATTTAGATGGTCATTTTAAGTATCAAAATAGCAATAATAGACCAATCATGAGGAAGACTTATGTTTAATTCATAGACATATTGCCCAAAGATCATGGTTGGATATTTCATATGTTTTCAAAACCATTTCTTACTTTAAAATCTGTGCCTCCATGTTTTGAAATAATCTAATGCAAAACTAGGTGTTAAAATTGATACAAATTTGATCAAACACTAGTTGTTTTTGAAACTTTTGGATTTTTAGCAAATCATTGAAAATATAAGTAATTTTCATGAAAACTCATTTTTCATTGATAAAGGTTTTTAAAAGAAATGTGTTTTCAAAATTTCATGATTTTTTGATTTTTTGGAATTTCCAATGCTTTTCTAAATTTCGTCCAGAAAAATCAGAAAACCTGAAACTTGCATGCCAATCGACTGGTAGTCTGAACCAGTCGACTGATGTACTGTGTACAAGCACAGTAACCTGATTTTATCAGATTTTATTTGGGTTTTGGTATTTTTCCTTCTTAGAGATGATGCCATGTGTGTATAATATTTAGAAAATGTTTTTGATGGTGTCAAAGGGGGAGAAATAGGGAAGTTTAAGTTAATCATGCTAAGAGGGAAAATTTAGCATATCTTAAGGGGGAGTTGTTATACTCATGTTTTTACTTACATGCTTTCCTTGCATATGCTGATTGTTATTTGTTTATCTAACTTAAACGGATTGTCACACATCAAAAAGGGGAAGATGTTAGGGCAATCAACCCATGTGATATGGTTTTGATATATGTGGCAAAGGGTTTAAGTTAGGATGATTGGATTTGATATTTGTGTTGGAGTCTTGCAGGACTTAGTAATTCGCACATGGAGCTTAGGCAAGTGTCACCACTCACAACCTCGTGCTTGAGTTGGCGAAGGAGCATTACAGAGTCATGCGCTTGATGCATCCGAGGGACCGCCGGATGAGATGACTTGAAGCGAAGTCAAGGAAGCAGACTTCGAGGGAAAGAGACGTGAAGGAGCATTGTAGAGTCGTATGCCTAATGCTGTCAAGGGATGTTGCCGCGAACGAAGAGAGCTTCGACGAGGGACTTCAAGTGAGATGAGAGAATGAGTGAATTGTAAGTAGCTCATTAGGTGAACTTGGCCGAATGGCTGAGTGTCGGAGGCTCGACCATAAGGGTTGAGGTTTACTCGACCACCAGACGATCAAACAGATGTTAAGTTTGTGGTCTATCATACCGATCGCCATGTCATGGCGATCGCTCAAGTCGATCGATAATTGGTGGTGTGGTGATGGATCAAGTCGACATCGCGATCCTAAGGAAGCGTGATCGATAGCAATCGCGGCACGGGCACAGAAGCTAGTCGAGCTTGCGGGTCACTTGACTGAAAGTCGACTGATCATCCGACTGTTGGAGAAAGCAATCGCGGATCCCACAAATTCAGCCTGGTCAGAAGCCGTTGGAGTCGACATCAGTCGACTGATAGTGTCCAACGGGAAGAATTGCTTCCTCTCTATAAAAAGAGAGGATGGGGGCTTGTAGATGGGTAATGTTCATGCTCCAAACATCCTACTAAGTGCCCCACAAAGCTTAAACTCCTTCTTCTAGTTTTCTTTCATATTTATTGTAAAAAAAGGAGTGTTATCATTGGTGTAAAGGTTTACCTCCACCTTTCTTGGGCTAAAGGAAGAGACCAATAGTGGATTGGTTTCGGAGTGATTCACCAGAGATGAATCGGACCGTGGATTAGCGGCGAGGCCATGAACCACGTTATATTGTTTGTTAGCATTGTCTATTTTGTTTCTTGCTTAATTGCTTGTTTAGTTTTGTTTCTGTTGCGCTAATTGTATTTGTAGACAAGCAATTTCATTCATACGATGAAAGAGGGATATTCACCCCCCTCTAGTCGGCCACCATCATTCCTATAAATTTGTTATACCCTACTCAATTTATGGGGAAAGCTTCGATGAAGAGTTATACGACTTGGGGTCATCAGTAAGTTGTTAGGGCAATCTCTTGCCGTGATATGGTTTTGATGGTGTGGCAAAGGGTTTAAGTTAGTGTGTTATGTTTATTTGATATGTGCGTTGAAGTCGTGCAGGACTTAGTAATTCGCACATGAAGCCATGGCGAGTTTCACATCTCATGACTCGTGCCTTGAGTCGGTGAAGGATAGCTTTGCGGAAGCCGTGCGCTTGGAGCATCCGAGGGACCGCCGGACGAGAAGCTTGGAGTGAAGCCGGAGGAAGTAGACTTCGAGGCAAGAGACGCCGAAGGAGCATTGCAGAGCCGCATACCGATGCCGCCGAGGACGTGGCCGAGAACGAAGAGAACTTCAAGGCGAGGACTCCGAGAAATGAGAGTGAGCGATTGTAACCCGGGAAGGGTAGTTTAGGTGAAATCTTGCCATTTGGCCAAGTGTCGGATGGGTTTTCGACACCAATCGCTATGTCAATGGCAATGATCGCTTCCGAGTCGAGTGTAGCTCGACCGTATACGATCGATGGTTTGTGGCGCAGCCGATCGCCATACGCTGCGCGATCAAGACCAATGATCGGCCGATCAAGGCGTAGCAATGATCGTCAATAGGGTTTGCCACGAATCGCTCGCCAGAGCCGATCGGCCGATACGGGGCAGCCGAATGATCGATGAGGTCCATCACGATCGCTAAGAGTTCCGCTGGACAACAACGGCCGGATCCGACGTGTTCGGAGGCCGCTAGGATGGCAGCCGATCGCCATGGGCGGCAGCAATGACCGATGGCGCCAACGGAAGAAGTTAGCCCTCTCTATAAAAGAGAGGGTGTGAGCCTTTGAGAGGCTAATGCTTAAGTTCCAAACAATCTTCCTAGTGCTCCACAAGCTCTAAACTCTTCTTACTCGCTTTTACTCCATTCTATTTGTAAGAAGAGTGATCTTGATTGTAAAGGTTACCTCCACCTAGCTTGGTGCAAAGGAGAGACCATTTAGTGGATTGGTTGAGCGGAGTGATTCACCGAGGACGAATCGGGGACCGTGGATTAGCGGCGAGCCGCGGAACCACGCTACATCTTGTGTTAGCATTGTCTATTTCCTTTGCTTTCTATTTGTTGTCTTAGTTTATTGTTTCGCTACGCTTAATCTAATTTTGTAGACGAGCAAATTATAACCAAACGTAACGAGGGCTATTCACCCCCCTCTAGCCGGCCATCCGATCTCCTCACAAGTGGTATCAGAGCCGAGGTTGCTTGTCACCGGACTAACCGCCGCAACAAGCCCTACATCAAAAATGGCCGGCTCCAACATCCATCCTCCGAAGTTTGAAGGAGAATTCGCTTGGTGGAAGAAGCGAATGGAGGTATTTTTCAAACGGATTTTGATATAATGATTACAATGGAATCCGGTTTCGCTTTTGCCTAGGGATGAAGAGGGGAAGCCAATAGAGAAATCTAGGTGGACCAAGAGGCAAAGAGAGGAGCACCTTGCAAACTCCAAAGCCAAGCACCATCTCTACAATGTGCTCCCTCAACAAGAGATCAACCGGATCGGAGAATGTGCTAGCGCCAAGGAGATGTGGGAGAAGCTTATAGAACTCCATGAAGGCACATCCGAGGCCAAGCTAGCAAGGAGAGATCTCCTCCGCTCCCAACTATCCAATATAAAACTAGAAAAGGGAGAAAAGGTAACCTCACTACACTCTAGGTTTAAAGAAATTTTAAGTGGGCTAACAAGGGTAGGTGAGAAGCTCTCGAACCGGGACATGCTCATGAAGGCTATAGATGCCTTTCCCGGTCCTCAAAGTGGAGTTCCATGGTGGACTCTTCTATATGTCCAAGAACTTGGAAGTAAGTACCTTGGAGGAGTTCTTTCGACAATGGAGCTCCACAAACGAGGCTTGAAGGAATTCAAGAAGAGCCAAGAATTCAACCTCAAGAGGAGTAGCATTGTTGGCAAACAAGGGGAAGAAGAAGATGGAAATCCCCTCCTCCTCCGATGACGAAGCGTCGTCCTCCTCCTCCATGGATAGCACGGAAGAAGCCTACATGGTAAGGAAGGTGAGGCGTGTATTTAAGAATTTTAGATTTGATAAATCAAATGATAGGAATAGAAGACCAAGGGGGAAGGTGATATGCTACAATTGCCAAGGAGAGGGACACATAAGGGACAATTGTCCTCTCCTAAACAAAAGCAAGGAAGAGAGGAAAAAGAAAGAAGAAAAGAAGAAGAAAAAGGGGAGCAAGAAAAAGAAGGAAGAGGAGAAGAAGGCAAAAGAAAAAGGGAAGGCCAAAGCATTCAAGGCCAAGACATGGGATGATCCTTCCTCATCCTCCTCCTCATCATCGGATGAGGAGAATGCCTTTGTCGCCAATTTGGCCTTGATGGCCTTTGATGATTTGGATTGCTCCTCCTCCGAAAATGAAGGATCAAGCACAAGAGGAGAGAGCTCAAGTGAAGGGGAGCCTCCACATCATCATCCTCCTCATCATCCAAGAAGAAGAGGACATGGAAACTATGGTAACGAAAGCCTCTCCTAGTAAAATAGTTTCCATGATTTCTAGTTTAACTAGGGATTTGTTTAGAGCAAAGAAGAAAAATAAATGCATGCTAGATCAAATTAAGGCATTAGAAAATAAGCTAGAAAATGCATGCTTAAATAATAATGATACTTCTTCTTGCAATGATGATGCATGCTCACATGATAATTATGTGCCTTTAGATGTTAGTGATGCATGCATAGAAGAAAATAGGGCATTAAGGGAAAAGGTAGATTATTTAACCAAAGCCCTAGGAAAATTCACAATTGGCTCCAACACCTTGAATATGATCATAGGGAGCCAAAGGAGCAAGTTTTAACAAAAAGGGCCTAGGATATAAAGAGAAGAAAATGAGAAGGCCTATAGATGCCTAATAGCTAGGGACAAGACAAAAACAAAGTAATAGCTAAGAAATGGATCCCCAAGGAATTTCTAGTGAACCCAATAGGAAAGAATCTATTTTGGGTTCCAAAATCCATCCTTAAGGGTTAGAAAACCCTAGGTAGTCAACCATATGAACTTGACCTATATCATATTTTGGTTGACTTAGGATGACGGGACAACATTTTTAGATAGTGTTGGGTGATGATAACGTGCCCATAAATAGGTAATAATGCTTAAATCATGATGATTAATGTAATTTCTATGCATATGTGTAATCATGGTTTATGATTTTGATATTGGGCACATCATCATGAGAAATAGGTTTAAATCATGCTTTAGGTGTTACTTTATTATCATCATATAATGCCTAATGCATGGTTATAATTTGATGAAAACATGTATTTCATGGTCATAATGTGAAATTAAATCATATATATCATTATGATCATGTAGGTTGTTAGATTGATACTTAACCTTGATAGAATTGCATGAATATATTGGTTAAGTATATATACAAATACCCCCTAGGATACATCGCACACTCACTATAGGCTAACTTGATTGCAAACTTAGCATGGGTGAGATATTAGGATGATACAAATGTCCACTAATGCCTATGACATTTAGATGGTCATTTAAAGTATCAAAATATCAATAATAGACCAATCATGGGGAAGGCTTATGTTTAATTAATAGACATATTGCCCAAAGATCATGGTTGGATATTTCTAATGTTTTCAAAACAATTTCTTACCTTAAAATACATGTATTCATGTTTTGAAACAATTGGATGCAAAACTAGGTAGCTAACTTGATACTAGAATGATCAAAAACCTAGTGGTTTTTAGAACTTTTGGATTTTTGGCAAAAACAAGAAAATATAATGAGTTTTCATGAAAAACTATTTTTCCTTGATAGATATACTTAATATAAATATGTTCCCCAAATTTCATGATTTTTCAAATTTTCTGGAATTTATAATGCATTTCTGAATTTCATCGTAAAATCGAAATTTGATTTTTGTGCCGCCATCGATACGATAGCAATGATCGTGGCTCGTAAATCAGAACATTGAAGGCCGATTTCAGTTTGTAAACCTCCTACAAGTGGTAGAAATATACTTAATGCCATCAACAAGTGGTACCCAATTTTAAATCAACTTGTCATATTTTTCCCTCCATTATACTTGATGTCATGAGCTTATAACTTAGTGTTAATCTTTTTGATGGTGTCAAAGGGGGAGAAATAAGTATGTTTAAGTTAATCACTTTAGGGGGAGAAATATATTGTAGGGGGAGAAATATATGATAAGGGGGAGAAAATTTGCATGGAGAGTTTCATGGATTAAGGGGGAGTTGCATGTTGCTATATCATGTTTATCTTTACATGCTTTCTTACCTTAGAATTTATATCAAATGTTTTTACCTAACTTAAACGGATTGCCACACATCAAAAAGGGGGAGATTGTTAGGGCAATCTCTTGCCGTGATATGGTTTTGATGGTGTGGCAAAGGGTTTAAGTTAGTGTGTTATGTTTATTTGATATGTGCGTTGAAGTCGTGCAGGACTTAGTAATTCGCACATGGAGCCATGGCGAGTTTCACATCTCATGACTCGTGCCTTGAGTCGGTGAAGGATAGCTTTGCGGAAGCCGTGCGCTTGGAGCATCCGAGGGACCGCCGGACGAGAAGCTTGGAGTGAAGCCGGAGGAAGTAGACTTCGAGGCAAGAGACGCGAAGGAGCATTGCAGCCGCCGCCGATCGCCGCCGAGGACGTGGCGAGAACGAAGAGAACTTCGGCGCGAAGGACTCGAGAAATGAGAGTGAGCGATTGTAACCCGGGAGGGGTAGTTTAGGTGAAACTTGCCATTTGGCCAAGTGTCGATGGGTTTTCCGACACGCGATCCAAGCTGCCATGGAATGGCAATGATCGCTTCCGAGTCGAGTGTAGCTCACCGGTATACGATCGATCGGTTTGTGGCGTTAGCCGATCGCCATCGTTAGCGATGATCGCAAAGAATAACGATCGGCTGGCGGCCGATCGGGTCAATACGGTTTTGGCCACAGAACCGCTCGTAGCCGAGAGGCGATCGACTACGGGTCGTGCCGATCGTGTGAGGTCCAATCCGATCGCTAAGAGTTCCGCTTGGACAACAACGGTCGACATCCGACGTGTTCGGAGGCGTTGTAGATGGCACGATCGCCATGGGCGGCAATGATCGATGGCGGCCAACGGGAAGAAGTTAGCCCTCTCTATAAAAAGAGAGGGTGTGAGCCTTTGAGAGGCTAATGCTTAAGTTCCAAACAATCTTCCTAGTGCCCCACAAGCTCTAAACTCTTCTTACTCGCTTTTACTCCATTCTATTTGTAAGAAGAGTGATCTTGATTGTAAAGGTTACCTCCACCTAGCTTGGTGCAAAGGAGAGACCATTTAGTGGATTGGTTGAGCGGAGTGATTCACCGAGGACGAATCGGGGACCGTGGATTAGCGGCGTAGCCGTGAACCACGTTACATCTTGTGTTAGCATTGTCTATTTCCTTTGCTTTGTTTTTATTTGTTTAATTTGCTTGTATTGTTGTTTCCGCTTGCGCTAATCTAATTGTAGACGAGCAAATTCCGATAACCAACGAACGAGGGCTATTCACCCCCCTCTAGCCGGCCATCCGATCTCCTCACATAAGTGTGATTCCCTATGCATACTATTTGAAGATGGGACTGAATGGGCTCCAACCAGCGAACCTTGGTATTCATATGGGGGACGACTTAATCAGGGAACCCGTCGGCATGCTAGCACATGTGCATGTGGTCATCGAGAACTTCATGATATATACGGATTTTATCATACTCGACATAGGACCAGATCCCCAGAATCCCATCATCTTGGGAAGGCCCTTTCTGGCAACTACGGGGGCGTGCATAGATGTAAAGGTACACCAGATCTCCTTAGAGGTAGATGGGGAGATCATTCTCTTCAGCCTATCAGAGTGTAGAGCTCCCTACCTAGACGGCTTTACTTTCAACAGGATAAAGCTGAGCCCACCGGATGTAGACACCGAGATGGATGAATGGAGGTTCATAGAACCTCCAGAGCCAAGTTGATAATGGAGTGTGGTCGAGCTAAACGACCTTAAACAAAGCGCTTCTTGGGAGGCAACCCAAGTTTAGTTTAGTTTTTTTTTAGGTTTTCTTTTGATTGTATTGCATTCATTTGGTTAATTTTAACTTTGATTTCCATTTCGTTTAGCATTAGGAACAGAAAGAACTTGCTAGGTAAAAATAAGATCAATTTTTAGCTTACACGGCGAAGTGTGCGAGAAAATTCATACCGTTGTGCACAAAAGGAGGGAAATAGGGGACACACGGCCTAGCCATGTGTTTTCCCACGGCCGTGCCCGACTAACCCAAGGCGTACACGGCCTGGCCGTGTGTTTTTGCACGGCCGTGTCGTGCGAGGTTAAAAAGGGCACGTCGTGTGTTCTCACCCCAAATGCGCCATGTGTTTCGATTTTTCTTGCCCTACTCGTGTGGATCCTTCGTCCCCACCACCTAGAAGCTTTTCCAACCTTCAAGGAAGCCAAAAGAAGCAAGGATGAAGACCAACAGTAGTATCCCGATCCGTGCTTCCTCACACTCAAGGAGAAACCACCCAGCAATACGTAATTGAGAGGGTAACGCTCTTCCAACCCTTCTTTTTCGCAACAATGAGCATAGGGATAGATATAACATGCTTTCTGTTAGTGAAAGCCCTAGAGTCGATAATGTGATGATTGTTGTATGGACTTGTTGTATCATATTACTATATATATATTTATAAAGGCATTTCTTTATGGTTATTATACTTACTTGTATTGGTGCCAAATAACTAAGTATAATAGCGTCCTTGAGTAGAAGGCTCTTATCTATATCAATCGATTGGTTGAATCGATAATGAGATGATATAGAGAATACTACTCTTAATCATTCCTAGTCAAGTATTAATATTCAGGGACAATGTTAATGCGAAGAGACTAGCATGTAGGTCAACTAGATGACTTGATCTCACAAGTTATGGATATGAGATATCAAGTTGACACATATGTATGTATTGGAGAATGTATACTGAATGACCCACCATGAGAAAGTATCATGGATCGTTATATGAGTGTCATATACTTTCTCATGTGACTATTAGTCTTTGGACCTGAAGTCACCATGGTTCCCTACATAAGGAGTTGCATACTTTAGCTTCGTCAAACGTCACCCGTAAATGGGTGGACTACAAAGGCGATTACTGGGTATATAATAAATTATGTGGAGGGATGTGAGTGATGTAGATGGGATTTATCCCTCCTATATGACGGGAGTGATATCATGATTCTTGATAGAGTGAGACCACTAAGTGCATGGCCATGCCCAAATGAGTCAATATGAGATATTGAGCTCATTTGATTAGAGTGAGTCTACTTGGAGTTCAAGATATAGATTGTACAGAGGATGACATGGTCTATGCCTCAATTGTTCAATCTAGATGTCAAGGATAGAGGGACATTGTCACATATTGTGAGAGTCACAATTAGTAGTCACAATGGTGATGTTGGATCTCAATATTCTTGTAACTTGGGTAGCAATGATGTGTTGCTAGATACCGCTCATTGCTTATGTTTCTAAATCAGTTTAGGAGCATTGCCAACATTACAAGAACCTATAGGGTCACACACAAAGGGCAATTAGATGAAGATTACGTTCATATGATGGACCAAGAGGATTAGGTTCATGCAATGAACCAAATTGGATTAAGAGTAATCCAAATTAGACTAATTGAGTTGGACTCAATTTGATTCAAGTGTTGAATGAGTCTAATTTAGATTTGATTCAATGAGTCAATTTAAATTAATGAATATAGATTCATTAAATTAAATTGACTTGAATCAAAGGTTGGATTTGATCAACCATGGGAGATAAGAGGTCAAGTTTGACTTGACTTGAGAGGAAAGATGAAGGGTCAAGTTTGACTTGACCACATGTCACTTCATGGTGACTTGGAAAAGGGGCCGGCCAATGGTGATGTTCCACATCATCATGGACACATCATGGTGTGCCACCTCATGAGGGTAACCAAGAGTCATGGCTCTTGGTATTACATGGATGTTTATAACCCTTATCAAAGTGGCCGGCCAAAATTGAATAAAGAAATTAGTGTGGAATTCAATTCATCTTCTTCCTTATCCCTTCTTGCTCTCTCCCTTTTTCCTCCATTGTCATGACCTCCAAGAGTGCTAGCACACTCTAAGTGGTTCTCTCCACCTTTTGTTCATGTGGATACGTGTAGAGGAGTGTACACTTGACACTCTACGAGATCCGACAACCGTTTGGATGAGCAGGATAAGCGAAGGGCATCGTTACAAGGGTAACACTCTTCCCATGTAGATATAAGATAGATCTAGTGTTTCTAAATATGTACATGAATTTTATTTTATTTATCTTCACACAGATCCATGGCCGACTTCCGAGGTTTCTGCAATGCAAAAAGCAGTTTTTGTGGCTCGAAGAGTCTAATAGTGGTATCAGAGCCACGTGCGAAGCATGTACATGTTTATATTTGTAATTTTTGTATTAGATACGAAAAGTTACAGATCTGTAAGTTTCTGTAATTTTTTTAACTTTATAGATTTTGTGAGTATTTTTCTTGTAGAGTCGAAGCAACAAGTGTTTGGACACTTGTAGGCTTCACCCACCGAGAAAAACTCTCTGAAACGGCAAAGTCTCATTTTTGTCTTTTGGGACAGTGACTTAAGGCATTGTAAGATCAAGATGGGACACTCATGAGATTCATTTTGCGAGAATGGGCGTTGCCCCTAACTCCGCAAGGGGCATTGTCCCGTGATCGCGCCTGAAATCGCTTAGCGGGACCGCTGCAGAGTTGTGACTCATAAAATTGAAACAAAATAAGAAAATTATTGATATTTATGCAAAATACATAATTTAGAATTATGTATGATATTGTGATGGTCATGGCCCAAAAACCCCAATGTGATTGAATAAAATTATGTTGTAATTCATAATACGGCTTGCGCGCCATTTTTAGTGTTGTGTATGTTGTATATGATATGCGACCTACGCGTCGTGCCTCCATTATTATATTCCTATTGTAAATAGATTTTATACTCGAATGTAACTTGAGTTTCATGTTTGTAATGTACAAAATGAAGCGGTGGAAGGTTCGCTCGTAGACGGAGTTACGAGGAGGGTGCTGACGACACATGGCGGTCAAAGGAGGCGCTTCGAGAAGCCGCTAACCCTAGGTTGACCGTCTGATCTTCTCATTGGCTTGAGAAGATCATAGTAGGGTCATACCTCATCACAAATTAATTAATTAGTATATATATATATATATATATATATATATATATATATATATATATATATATATATATATATATATATATATATATATATATTTGGTTTTGCTTGTATGTATGTGATGCATGCTAGTATAGGGTAATTAATGCCTTATTTGTTTTTGCTTGTATGTATGTGATGCATGCTAGTATAGGGTAATCAATGCCTTAATGCGTATATGATACACATTCGCGATTAGATTAGATCTTAATCAAGTCAACTCGAAATTCCTACCAAGTTTTGATATCCATCACTACCTCGATCATTTGTTGTTGTTGAATCTGCCAAAGCATAGCAACACATATTATCTTGGTAGGGTGCGGAGGGACAATCTTGGTCCCGCCTATCAAAGCTTGGGTGAGAATAAGCTCAATTAGATTGAGCAAAACTAGTTAACTCAATTGGATCGAGTAAAACTATAGGCATATTCCAACGGTTGGAAAGATAGGTTAAGATCACATTTACACTAAATCTTGGGTGGTTTAGCCAAAGCTAACTCAAGTTTTTTTGTAAATGTGGATCTTGATCCTGTAAACAAGAGTTGTATAGAGATGTAATTGGTAATTTGTTACCTACCGATCATACTAAGTCTTGGGTGATTTAGCCAAAGCTAACTCAAGGCGCAGTATGATGTGGATCTTGTCCCGCGAGAATTATAGCTAGCTTGTATGAATCTAGTAGTGTGGTTTAACCACATCCATGACTCGATTCTACAAAAATTCCTATAATTCAGTGGGAGCATCATTTAATTAAAGGCCTAATTAAATGATAAATGGAATATGATATTTACTTTCTGCATTATTTATGTTGTAGATTGTCATGTTGTCAAACATCAACACTCTCTCCCTGCGTTTTGTCCTTGAGAAGGACAAGCTGAATGGAGCTAATTTCCTGGACTGGTACAGGAATATGAAAATTGTTCTCAAACAAGAAAGAAAATTTTATGTCCTGGAGCAGTCCATTCCGAAAGCACCTCCTGCCACTGCCTCACGAGCTGACCGAGATGATTACAAGAAGCATCAAGATGATGCATTAGATGTGTCATGCCTCATGCTCGCAACCATGAACTCTGAGCTTCAGAAGCAACACGAGTTTATGAATGCTTTTGATATGGTTGAACATCTTCGTCAACTGTATCAAGGACAAGCAAGGCACGAGAGATACGAGATCTCTAAGGCACTGTTTCAGTGCAAGATGCAAGATGGGACTCCCGTAGGTCCATATGTACTCAAGATGATTGGGTACATAGAAAACCTAGAGGTTGAGATTCCCACTTGGCCAAGAATTGGCCATTGACTTGATCTTGCAATCCTTTCCAGAAAGTTACAATCAATTTGTCATGAATTACAACATGAATGAAATTGATAATCCACTGCTTGAGATGCTTAGCATGTTGAGAACTGCTGAACTCAGCCTTAAGAAGGCAAAGCCCAACTCCATTTTGATGGTGCAAAAGAAGAAAGGCAAGGGCAAGCCTAAAAGTAAGGGAAAGTCCCAAGCCAAGGGCAAAGGCAAGGCACTGAAATCTAAAGGAGGGGTTGCCAAGGAAGGTGAATGCTACCACTACGGTCAGACCGATCAATGGAAGCGGAACTACAAAGGATACCTGGAAGATCTTAAGAAGAAGAGAAGTGAGACTTCTACTCCAGGTATATATGTTATAGAAGTCAATCTATCTATTTCTTCATTGTGGGTATTTGATACTGAATGTGCTTATCACATTTGTACTAATGTACAGGCACTGAGAAATAGCAGGGCATTGACGAAGGGCGAGGTAGACCTACAAGTAGGCAATGGAGCAAGGGTTGTTGCTATTGCTGTAGGAACTTATTTTCCATCTTTGCATTCTGGGCTTGTACTAGAATTAGATGAATGTTGTTATGTGCCTGCTCTCACTAAGAACATCATTTCAGTTTCTTGTTTAGACAAGAAAGGTTTTTCATTTATAATAAAGAACAAATGTTGTTCCATTTATTTAAATGATATGTTCTATTGTAGTGCACCTCTGATGAACGAACTCTACATTCTAAACTTAGAGAACCCCATCTATAACATAAGTACCAAAAGGTTCGAGTCAAATGAGTTGAACCAAACCTATCTCTGGCATTGTCACTTAGGTCACATAAATGAGAGTCGCTTATCCCAACTCCATAAGGATGGGTTGCTGGACTCATTTGATTTTGATTCATATGAGACATGCGAGTCTTGCCTTCTAGGCAAGATGACCAAGACTCCCTTTAGTGGACACAGCGAAAGAGCAACAGACTTGTTTGGACTTATACATAGTGATGTGTGTGTCCCTTTCAATGTCGCTGCTAGAGGTGGTTATAGGTACTTCATTACATTTACTGATGACTTCAATAGATTTGGTTATGTGTATCTGATGACACATAAGTCAGAATCCTTTGAAAAGTTCAAAGAATTCAAGAATGAAGTACAAAACCAGCTTGGCAAGAGTATTAAGATACTTCGATCAGATCGAGGTGGTGAATACCTTAGCCATGAGTTTCGTGACTATCTAGCTGAGTGTGGGATTCTATCCTAACTCACTCCTCCTGGAACACCACAGTGGAATGGTGTATCCGAAAGGAGGAATCGTACCCTATTAGATGTGGTAAGATCTATGATGAGTCACACAGATCTTCCTATATCCTTTTGAAGATATGCTCTAAACACAACAGCCTTCACACTTAACTGTGTTCCATCCAAAGCTGTGATAAAGATACCATATACGATATGGACAGGGAAAAATCTCAAGATGTCTTTCATGAGGATTTGGGGTTGTGAGGCTTACGTTCGACGTCAAGTCTCAAACAAACTGGGACCCAAATCCAATAAGTGCTATTTTGTTGGATATCCCAAGGAAACGAAGGGATATTACTTCTACATTCCCAGTCAGCACAAAGTGTTTGTGGCAAAGACTAGGATATTTCTAGAAAGAGACTTTGTTTCTAGAAAAACTAGTGGGAGTACATTCGATCTTGAAGAAATTCAAGATATGGACCATAGCACTGAGGCCTTGATGGAGGTAGAACAGGAACCAAGAAGTGTTGTGGATGATGAGATTGTTTCACAAAGAGTTGTGGGACAACAACCTGTTTAGGTAGACCTACCTCCTCGCAGGTCTAATAGGGTACATCGTCAGCCTGAGAGATACTCATTTCTCTTATATAACCATGATGATGTTATGCTCGTTGAGAATGAGCCTACCTCCTATCAGGAAGCTGTGATGAACCCAGATTCTGAGAAATGGCTAGAGGCCATGAGATCCGAGATGAAATCCATGTACACTAACCAAGTATGGACTTTGGTTGATCCACCTGAAGGCGTCAAATCCATTGGGTGTAAGTGGATCTTTAAGAGAAAGACTGACATGGATGGACTTCCCCATACCTATAAGGGCCGATTGGTGGATAAAGGTTTCAAGCAAATTCATGGTATTGACTATGATGAAACCTTTTTCTCCAGTTGCGATGTTTAAGTCCATTCGGATCATGCTTGCTATTGCAGTGTACCACAATTATGAGATCTGGCAGATGGATGTCAAAACTGCATTTCTGAATGGAAACTTGCTTGAGGATGTGTACATGATACAACCTGAGGGTTTTGTAGATCCACAACATACTGGCAAAATATGCAAGCTGCAAAGGTCCATTTATGGCCTAAAGCAAGCTTCTCGAAGTTGGAATCTTCGATTCGATGATGCGATCAAACATTTTGGTTTCATCAAGAATGAAGATGAACCCTGTGTCTATAAGAGGGTTAATGGGAATACAGTTGTCTTCCTTGTATTGTATGTGGATGACATACTACTCATTGGGAATGACATTTCTTCGCTACAGTCTGTGAAGACTTGGCTAGGGAATTGTTTCTCAATGAAGGACTTAGGTAAAGCAGCCTATATTATAGGCATCAAGATCTATAGAGATAGATCTAAGAGATTGCTTGGCCTAAGTCAGAGTACATATATTGACACGGTATTACTACGGTTTGCCATGCCGAATTCCAAGAAGAGTTTTCTGTCGATGTCACATGGTGTGAGTCTTTTGAAGACTCAAAGTCCCTCTTCTAGAGAGGAGAGAGACCGCATGGATAAGATCCCTTATGCATCTGCCATAGGATCTATCATGTACGTCATGCTATGTACTCATCCAGATGTCTCGTATGCTTTGAGCATGACGAGCAGATACCAGTCAGATCCAGGTGAGCATCATTGGATAGTGGTCAAGAATATTCTTAAGTACTTGAGAAGGACTAAAGAATATTTCTTGATATTTGGAGGCGATGGGGAACTAGATGTAAAGGGTTACAGTGATGTCAACTTCCAAACTGACAAGGATGATTATATATCACAGTCAGAGTTCGTGTTTTGTTTGAATGGTAGCGCTGTGAGCTGGAAGAGTTCGAAGCAGGATACAATTATTGATTCTACAATAAAGGTCGAGTATATTGCTGCATCAGAGGCAGCAAAGGAGGCAATTTGGATCCGCAAGTTCATTACTGAGCTTGGGGTGGTTCCTACCATAGCATATCCCATAGAGCTCTATTGTGACAACAATGGAGCGATTGCGCAGGCTAAGGAACCTCGCTCACACCAGCGGACCAAACACATACTACGACGCTTCCATCTCATTCGAGAGATTATCGATAGAGGAGATGTGAAGATTTGCAGAGTACCCACAGAGGCTAACGTCGCAGATCCCTTGACCAAGGCTTTGGCACAGAAAAAGAATGATGGTCACACTAGGTCATTGGGTATTAGATACTACAGTGATTGACACTAGTGCTAGTAGGAGATTGTTAGTGAAAGCCCTAGAGTCGATCATGTGATGATTGTTGTATGGACTTGTTGTATCATATTCCTATATATATATATATATATATATATTTATAAAGGCATTTCTTTATGGTTATTATACTTACTTGTATTGGTGCCAAATAACTAAGTATAATAGCGTTCTTGAGTAGAAGGTTCTTATCTATATCAATCGATTGGTTGAATCGATAATGAGATGATATAGAGAATACTACTTTTAATCATTCCTAGTCAAGTATTAATATTCAGGGACAATGTTAATGCGAAGAGACTAGTATATAGGTCAACTCGATGACTTGATCTCACAAGTCATGGATATGAGATATCAAGTTGACACATGGGTATGCATTGGAGAATGTATACTGAATGACCCACCATAAGAAAGTATCATGGATTGATAATGCCTAATGCATGGTTATAATTTGATGAAAACATGTATTTCATGGTCATAATGTGAAATTAAATCATATATATCATTATGATCATGTAGGTTGTTAGATTGACACTTAACCTTGATAGAATTGCATGAATATATTGGTTAAGTATATACAAATACCCCCTAGGATGCATCTCACACTCACTATAGGCTAACTTGATTGCAAACTTAGCATGGGTGAGATGTTAGGATGATACAAATGTCCACTAATGCCTATGGCATTTAGATGGTCATTTAAAGTATCAAAATAACAATAATAGACCAATCATGGGGAAGGCTTATGTTTAATAGACATATTGCCCAAAGATCATGGTTGGATATTTCTAATGTTTTCAAAACAATTTCTTACCTTAAAATACATGTATTCATGTTTTGAAACAATTGGATGCAAAACTAGGTGTTAAAATGGATACTAACATGCTCAAAAACTAGTGGTTTTTCAAGTGTTTGGATTTTTGGCAAATCTTGTAAAATATAATGATTTTTCATGAAAAACTATTTTTCCTTGATAGGTATACTTAAGAGAAATATGTTCCTCGAATTTCATGATTTTTTGAATTTTCTGGAATTTTTAATGCATTTCTAAATTTCATCCAGAAAAACAGAAATTCGGCTTCCTTTGTGCCAGTCGACTGCCATACTGATAGCAGTCGACTGGTGGCCTGTAAATCAGAACATTGAAGGCCGATTTCAGTTTGTAAACTTACAAGTGGTACCCAATTTTATAACTTGTCATATTTTCCCTCCATTAGACTTGATGCCATGGGTTCTTAACTTAGTGATAATCTTTTTGATGGTGTCAAGGAGAAAATATTATGTTTAAGTTAATTATAAAGGGGAGAAATATATGATAGGGGAGAAAATTTTTACAGAAGTTTCATGGATTAAGGGGAGTTGCATGTTGTTATATCATGTTTATCTTTACATGCTTTCTTACCTTAGAATTTATATCAAATGTTTTTACCTAACTTAAACGGATTGCCACACATCAAAAAGGGGGAGATTGTTAGGGCAATCTCTTGCCGTAATATGGTTTTGATGGTGTGGCAAAGGGTTTAAGTTAGTGTGTTATGTTGATTTGATATGTGCGTTGAAGTCGTGCAGGACTTAGTAATTCGCACATGGAGCCGTGGCGAGTTTCACATCTCATGACTCGTGCCTTGAGTCGGTGAAGGATAGCTTTGCGGAAGCCGTGCGCTTGGAGCATCCGAGGGACGGTCGGACGAGAAGCTTGGAGTGAAGCCGGAGGAAGTAGACTTGAGGCAAGAGACGCGAAGGAGCATTGCGAGCCGCGCGCGCCCGATGCCGCTTAGGGACGTGGCGAAGCGAGAACTTCAAGGCAAAGGACTCGAGAAATGAGAGTGGCGATTGTAACCCGGGAGGGGTAGCTCTTAGGTGAAACTTGGCCATTTGGCCAAGTGTCGGATGGGTTTTCGAGCACACGATCGCCATGGAATGGCAATGATCGCTGATCGAGTGTAGCTCGACCGTATCGATCGATCGGTTTGTGGCGTGATCGCTACGCTAAGCCGATCGCTAAGATTAGCAATCATTCAAGGCGTGAGTCGATCGTCAATAGGGTTTTAGCCAGAACGCTCGTAGCGATCAGGCGATCGACTACGGTCGTGATGATCGGTGAGGTCCGGCGATGATCGCAAGAGTTCCGTTGGACAACAACGGTCGGGATCCGACGTGTTCGGAGGCCGGGGATGGCGGAAGAAGTTAGCCCTCTCTATAAAAAGAGAGGGTGTGAACCTTTGAGAGGCTAATGCTTAAGTTCCAAACAATCTTCCTAGTGCCCCACAAGCTCTAAACTCTTCTTACTTGTCTTTACTTCAATCCTATTGTAAGAAGAGAGATCTTGGTTGTAAAGGTTACCTCCACCTAGCTTTGTGCAAAGGAGAGACCGATAGTGATTGGTTTTGGCGGAGTGATTCACCGTGGACGAATCGGACCGTGGATTAGCGGCGTAGCCGTGAACCACGTTATATCTCGGTGTTTGTATTGCTTGTTTCTATTTTTCTTGTCTTTATTTATATTTGTATATTCCGCTTGCGCTAACATTTTGTAGACGAGCAAAATACCGCCATCCAAACGAAAAGGGCTATTCACCCCCCCTCTAGCCGGCCATCCGATCCCCTACAGATTCATTGAGTCAATTTAAATTAATGAATAGAGATTCATTAAATTAAATTGACTTGAATCAAAGGTTGGATTTGATTAACCATGGGAGATAAGAGGTCAAGTTTGACTTGACTTGAGAGGGAAGATGAAGGGTCAAGTTTGACTTGACCACATGCCACTTCATGGTGACTTGGCAAAGGGGTTGGTCAATGGTGATGTTCCACATCATGGTGTGCCACCTCATGAGGGAGACCAAGAGTCATTGCTCTTGGTATTACATGGATGTTTATAACCCTCATCAAAGTGGTCGGCCAAAATTGAATAAAGGAATTAGTGTGGAATTCAATTCATCTTCTTCCTTATCCCTTCTTGCTCTCTCCCTTTTTCCTCCATTGACGTGACCTCCAAGAGTGCTAGCACACTCTAAGTGGTTCTCTCCACCCTATTGTTCTTGTGGATACATGTAGAGGAGTGTACACTTGACACTCTATGAGATCCGACAACCGTTTGGACGAGTGGGATAAGCGAAGGGCATCGCTACAAGGGTAACACTCTTCTCATGTAGATCTAAGGTAGATCTAGTGTTTCTAAACATGTACATGAATTTTATTTTATTTATCTTCACACGGATCCGTGGCCGACTTCCGAGGTTTTCGCAATGTAAAAAGCGGTTTTTGCGGCTCGGAGAGTCTAACACTTTCTACTCATAAAATCACTGCAACTAGGTATCTTGATGAAGATTTACTAGAATCCTTAGGGTTGTTGGGTGACATTCAAGCCCTATTTTCAAAAATAGGGTGGGGAGAGATAATGGGGATAAGACACCCAACCTACCCTAGGGTAGTTTTTGATTTTTTAAGTTTTTTAGAAGCTGAAGTTTTAACGGGTAGAGAGAGCGAAGAGGGTAGGATTACCTTTAGGATATTTAACATTGAGCATGAATGGACACTTCGCCAATGGAACTCATGCTTTGGCTTGCCGAGTGGGGGAGAGAGAAGAACCCCTATTGAGTTTAACTCTCAAATCTTTTGGACCGAATTGACAGGAGAACACGCTTACGACCCTTCTAGGGCCAAAGCATCATGCCTCCAAAACCCCATTTTCCGATACTTCCACCGAATCATGGCAAGTACTATTTTTGGTTGTAGGGAGAGTGACGGTGTAGTGAGAGCTAGCGAGTTGCTTTGCCTATAGTGTTGGGTTTCCGGCACCGCGGCGAGTGTGTGTTCGAACATGTTTCGTAAACATGTGCACAGCGGAAGAATTAAAAAGAAATAAATCTAATTTATTACAACACACACATCACATGCATGCATAGTACAACATGTGTAGACAAAATCGTATTTTCAAATTTTACAATAAAGAAAATTACTCTAGTTATACTTGACGTATCACGTGCAGCGGGAATGGCATCAACCGGAGCGACTCTCGCTAGAATCACCTCTATCCGTATCCACGCCGAGTATCGTCAGGATGGCTTCACAAAGCCACAAGCCTCGTCTTCATAGGAGTCACTAGCCTCGTGTCGAAGACGATGTGATCGAGAGAATATCACAATCCGAATTAAAATTCGGATTCGAAAATGAGTCCCCAAAACTCGCTTATACGGAGAGGTATTCGTCAATCGATTGATGAATCCTTTATCTTCCACCTATGAGGATTACCGGAGATCGAATCCCCGGCAAGGTAGCCACTGTCGGAGCTCCAAACGTCATCCAAACGACGCTCCGACACGAAAGGAAAGAAGCTGTCCAGAAAATTGGACAGCTTGGTGGAGGAGTTGCGCCGGCCCAAAGGAGGAAGGTCGGTTGCACCTTGGTCACCGGAGCCAAGGGATGTCGCCGGAGGGTCGCCGGAGGATGACCGACAGCATCTTGGATGCCGGAAGCAAGGTGGACGGCGACACAAAAGCTATCGGCGTGGACTGCTTGGGCAGCGGCAAAGAGAAGAGAGGGAGAGGGTGGCTAGGTTTTCCAACACCCAAGTTATCCACGAAAAACCCTTAAGCCATGTTTTTATAGAGAACACATTATCCTAACGGTTATTAGTTCATAACCAAAACCCGTTAACCCGCTGCAATAACTTAAGTTAAAATAAACCAAACCGTGTTGGTCTATTTTAAGTTAAAACGAACCGAACCAACTTTGGTTCATTCGTTTAAAACAAACCAAACCACTTTGGTTTATTTTCCACCATTGGATTAGAACCAAACTAATTTGGTTCATCCATCATGTCTTAATAAGACATGGCTCATCCATGCTTCCATTGCGACTGAAACAATTTCATGCTCGCTCCTTGTTTGGTCCAACCAAACCTAGTTTCTCTAGGTCTGAGAATCTCATTCTCAAGCTCGTTTTAAATCCTTCGGATTACGCTCGTTGTGCATGTGACCAAATAGGTTCCCGATTTATGTTGGTCATCTATAATTAACCATTAATTAAAGAACGATCATGAGTGGCACCTATTAGTACATCATGATCTCCAATTTATCGGAAAATCAACCGTTGATCCAGAATCATTTCTGAAACCCTTCAACAGCTACAATAAATTGTGCCCCATTTCCTTCACGCATCTTATATCCACTTGGTTTAGGACATGGTCTATAGTGTCAATCCCTACTAGGCTGACTACGTCACACCTAGCCCAAGTATCATTTCCTCATCCTACGGATTCTAGTTACTGCACATGTATCCAAGAGTACCTTACTCTAAATATGTAATGCTTTGGCCAAAGACTTTAGTAACAATCCGACGAGAGGCCATGGGTATATATTTCCTCTCAAGGAGTGGTGAATCCTTTATAGGTTATTCAAATACCTTCGGTCACTTTGACTTATACCCAATCATCCCGGGTCCACATCTCCTCAGAGATGATTGCTTAAGATGTCAAAGCATAAGTCTTCATGACTAAGATGACTTGAATACCGCAAGTCAAAGGAACATCATACTTAAGCTACAGTAAGAACTTTATTGACATATCCATATATGTAGAGAACCATATGAAGTCTTACAGCTGGTCACTCCAATAAACTAGTTACCATAACTAGCATCCACAATTAACTCCAGATATCACAATGTCTCCAGCCAGTGAGAATCAGCTGCTTGGATACACCAAGAAGTATACCTCGTGCAAGTCTTGATAGAATTGATGATGTCCCAATCCATCAATTCATCGACTAGGGATAATTCCAATACATCATAATTACACATGTAGAGATACTCACTAGTTGTGATCCATTCACAAATTCTCTCATGCTGTGAATCGTATTGTGGACATTCAGTAAATGAGATTAAGATCTAATCAAATACATGAAAATATGTATACTCAAATAGTGAATCTTCATTTATCATATAAATAGTTTAAACATAAGGCGATTGCCTTATGACATCTCTCATATATAACTAACAAACTCCCAGTTGGCCTAATGTCAATCGCCACGGTCTCCAATACCATAAGCTCTAACATGACCCTCAAACTTACTTTGAGAGGCCTTAGTTAAAGATCCTCTAAGTTCCTTTCAGTGGGAATCTTCTCGATTTGTATTTCCTTCATACTAATGATCTCTCTGATCAAATGATAGCGGCGAAGCACATGTTTGGATCGTTGATGAGACCTTGGCTCTTTCGCCTATGCAATTGCTCCATTATTGTCACAGTAAACCGATATTGCTTCAACAATGGCTGGAACCACACCAAGTTCATAAAAAAAAACTTCTTGATCCAAACCGCTTCCTTTGCTGCTTCCGAAGCTGCAATGTATTCTGCCTCTGTGGTAGAATCCGCTATAGTGTCTTGTTTGAAACTTTTCCAACTCACTATGCCCCCATTCAAGGTGAACACATACCCAGACTAAGACCTAGAATCATCCTTGTCTGTCTGGAAACTGGTATCCGTATACCCGCATATCACCATGTCCCCTTCTCCATATATTAGGAACACATCCTTAGTTCTTCTTAAGTACTTAAGAATCGTCTTAACAACCGTCCAATGATCCATTCCTGGATCAGACTGGTATCTGCCCATGACACTCAGAGCATACGATGCATCGGGCCTTGTACATAACATAGCATACATGATAGATCCTATTGAGGATATATAGGGAATCTTACTCATGCAAATCCTCTCGTCTTCTATGCCAGGACACATAGACTTTGAAAGGTGTATCCCATACCTGATGGGTAGGAAACCTTTCTTGGATTCAGACATGTTAAACCTCTTTAGCACTCGGTCTATATATGTAGACTGCGAAAGACCAAGCAACCGTTTCGATCTATCCCTATAGATCTTAATCCCGAGGATGTAGGTTGCTTCTCCCAGGTCTTTCATGGAGAATGTCTTAGACAACCAAATTTTAACTGACTGTAAGACAGAAACATCGTTTCCTATAAGTAATATGTCATCGACATACAATACTAGGAATACGACTGCACTCCCACTAACCTTCTTGTACACACAAGGTTCATCCGAATTTTGTGAGAAATCAAACTTTTTGATTGTCTGATCAAAACGAATATTCCAGCTCCTGGATGCTTGCTTCAGTCCATATATAGACCGTCGCAGTTTGCATACCTTGGTTTTATCAACCGATGTGAAACCTTCAGGCTATATCATATACACATCCTCGAGTAGGTGTCCATTAAGAAAAGCTATTTTCACATCCATCTGTCATATCTCATAATCACAATGAGCCGCTATGGCCAGGAGCATCCGAATGGATTTAAGCATAGCTATAGGTGAATTGGTCTCGTCATAATCAACACCTTGCTTTTGACGATACCCTTTCGCCACCAATCTAGCCTTATAGGTAATCACATTATCATCCATGTCGGTTTTCTTCTTGAAAACCTACTTGCACCCTATAGGCTTAATGCCTTTAAATGGGTCCACCAAGTTCCAAACTTGATTTTCATACATGGAATTCATTTCCGACTTCATAGCTTCAAGCCATTTGTCCCTTTCTGAACTTTTCATAACTTCTTCATAATTGGTAGCCTCCTCATCGTCAATGAGTAACACGTCGTTCGATTCAATTACGAGAAATCCATATCTCTCAGGAATGTTACGTGTCCTACCAGATCTACGAAGATGTGGTGTCATAATAGGTTCAGCCGATGTCTCATCACTATGAGTCATCAGTCAAGGTGCTTCACCAGGTATCTCATCAATGGCTATTTGAGTCTCTCGAGCCTCCTCAAGCTCAATGACACTCCCAATGTTTTCTTGCAAGAGAAACTCTTTCTCTATAAACACAGCATTCCTTGAAACAAACATCTTTTGTTCCAAGGGATGATAGAATTGGTAACCCCTTGTTTCCTTAGGGTATCCAATAAATAGACATTTATCAGACTTAGCATCCAATTTGTCTGACACAGTCCGCTTCACATAAGAAAGACAACCCCATATCTTCAAGTAAGATAAATGAGGTTTCTTACTAGCCCATATCTCATATGGAGTAGTAGAGACTACCTTGGTCGGGACTCTGTTTAATAAGTAAATAGTTGTCTGAAGTGCATAGCCCCAAAAGGACTTGGGAATATTCGCGTGATTCATCATTGACCTGACCATGTCCAACAAGGTCCGATTTCGCCTCTCAGATACACCATTAAGTTGTGGTGTATACGGCAGAGTCCATTAAGACAATATACCATTATCCCTCAGATAATCTAGAAACTCTTGACTCAAGTATTCCCCACCTCGATCCAATCGAAGTATTTTAATACTCTTGCCAAGTTGTTTCTCTACTTTATTTCTGAATTCTTTGAACTTTTCAAAGGCATCAGACTTGTGTTTCATCAAGAACACATACCCAAACTGTGAGTGATCATCGGTGAAGGTAATGAAGTAGCTATAACCTCCTAGGGCTTGAGTTAACATAGGTCCGCATACATCAGTATGTATTATACCAAGCAACTCACCCATCGGTTCACCTTTTCTAGTAAAAGGTAACTTGGTCATCTTGCCTTTTAAGCATGATTCACATTTATCGTATGAATCTAATTCAAACGATTCCAAAATTCCACATCGGTGTAATTCGGACATGCGTTTCTTGCTCACATGGCCAAGACGACAATGTCACATGTAAGAGTTTAATTGATTATCTTTTCGAGCATGCTTGTTGCTCGCTTCGATATTGAAAATGTCACTGGATACGTCCAACGTATAAATACCATTGCTTAAAGTTCCAATCCCATAAAGAACGTCATTCAAAGTTATGTAACAATAATTGTTACTAAAAGTTAAATGGTACCCATTTCTATTTAAACAATAAATAGAAATTATGTTCTTTATCAACGAAGGAACATAAAAGCAATTGTCCAGTTCTAAGACAAGTCCTGTAGGGAGTTTCAATAAATACGTTCCGATAGCAAGTGCAGCAGCAACCTTTGCTCCATTTCCAACATGTAAATTTGACTCTCCCTTGACGAGTCTTCTTCTATTCCTTAGCCCATGTATGTCATTACATATATGTGAGCCACATCCATTATCTAATATCCAAGTGTCTGAAAAAATAGAATGACAATCAATAATGAAGATATCTAAAGAAGATGGGGCATCTGATGCCTTATTCTTCTTCACGAACTCAAGATAAATCTTGCAGTTTCTTCGCCAATGGCCCTCCTTGCCATAATGATGGCAAGTGCCCTTTTGAGCTGGTTCTTCCCTTTTACCCTTTTTTTTTTCTTCCCCTTCTACTGTTCCTTTGACTTTCTCTTAGAACCTTTCTTCGAGGAATCAACTAACAGCACCATCCCGTGCTCATGCTTCACAGAAGGCTCCAGTCTTCAGCATGTTAAGCAGTACCATAGATGAACCTTCTTGCATCTCAGAGGTGAAGAAAAGCTTGGAGACTTCGAACCTTTTGAATCTCACCTTCTCATCAAACAACTCATAAAGATGAAGGACTATGGTATGAGCATCCATATGCTCATGCTGCTTCTGCAGCTCGGGTACCATCGCAGCTAGCATGATGCAACTCACTAGTTCAGAATCACTCACATGTTTCTGATAGGCCAACAATTGGTCTAGAGTTGCATCATCACTAGGACGGGCGGGAAGAGACTCTTCAAGGACATACGCAAGTTTTTCTGCTTTGAGAACAATTCTTAAGTTTCTAAGACAGTCCAAGAAGTTAGGCCCAGTCAATTTGTTTGAATCCAAAATGTAGGATATTTGAAGCCGCTAGAGGGGGGGTGAATAGCGTAGTGTTCGTTCGTAGTTGGAATTTGATCGTGGTCGTCTCTACAATTTCGTTAGTACGTAGCGGAAATAGAAATAATACAATAACGAAATACGACAAACACAACAAGAACACGAGTATGTAAAGTGGTTCGGAACCGCACGATTCCTACTCCACGGATCGAGCTCTACGAGCTCTAGTGATGCACACGCAACCACTAATAAACACTCCTTCTCGGAATAATCCGGAGGCGGAGAAACCTCGTACAAGATGATTACAACAATAATCAAATAAATACAAGCAAATACGATAATGAAATACAAATGCAAGTAAAGGAAAACACTTTACAAGAGCTTTTGATTGCTTGATCTTTGATTAACTTGAACTAGCTTTGAAGGACTGGAAAGCACCAACTTTCCCCTTCAATTTCGCCCAAGAAAATAGCTATCTTTTCCTCCATCACGAGCTCCTTATATAGCTTTAACCTGTGCTAGAAAAAGTCGATCACCATCGATCGGGACCATCGATACGATAACACCTGCTGTGAGACAACGGTGTAATCCACGCTGGAAAAATCCAACGGCTAGGACATCAGTCGACTGATCATGAGCATCAGTCGACTAATGAGCCATCACTCGACTTCTCGTCACAGTGGTCGAGTGAGACTCCATTCTGTGCCCCAAAATCCGAGCATCAGTCGACTGATCATAAGATCAATCGACTTCTCCTTCAATCGCAATCAAGGCATCGCTAGGGCAATTCGCTAAACCCTAGTTGACTCGCCACGATCGCCGGATGGCACCGGACCGCACACCTCAAGCATGAGGTTTTAGCCCAAATATGGTATCCCCATACTTGCTAGATCACCCTTAGCCTAGACCTAAGCCTTCTAGTCACCTCCATCAGCCTCACGCCTCTCGGATCCCTCCAAGTCATTCATGACTTGTGTTAGTGATATATGAGAGATGTCCTAAGGCAATCGCCTTATGTATGAACCATTTATATGATAAATGAAGATTCACTATTTGAGTGTACATGTTTTATGTATTTGATTGGATCTTAAACTCATTTACTGAATGTCCACGATACGATTCACAGCATGAGAGAATTTGTGATTGGATCACAACTAGTGAGTATCTCTACATGTGTAATTGTGATATATCGGAATTATCCCTAGTCGATGAATTGATGAATCTGGACACCATCAATTCTGTTGAGACTAGCACGAGGTATACTCCTTGGTGTATCCAAGCAGCTGATTTTCACTGGCTGGAGACATAGTGATGTCCGGAGTTAATCGTGGATGCTAGTTATGGTAACTAGTTCATTGGAGTGACCAGCCGTAAGACTTCATATGGTTCTCTGCATATATAGATATGTCAATGAAGTTCTTACTGTGGCTTAAGTGCGATGTTCCTTTGACTTGCGGTATTCGAGTCATCTTGATCATGGAGACTTATGCTTTGACATCTTAAGCAAACATCTCTAAGGAGATGTGGACCCGGGATGATTGGGTATAAGTCGAAGTGATCGAAGGTGTTTGAATAGCCTATAAAAGATTCACCACTCCTTGCGAGGAGATGTATACCCATGGCCTCTCGTCGGATTGTTACTAAAGTCTTTGGCCAAAGCATTACATGTTTAGAGTAAGTTACTCTTCGATACATGTGGAGTAACTAGAATCCGTAGGACGAGGAAATGATACTTGGGCTAGGTGTGACGTAGTCAGCCTAGTGGGGACTAACACAATAGACCATGTCCTGAACCAAGTGGGTATAAGATGAGTGAAGGGAATGGGGCACGATTCATTCGAGTTGCTGAAGGATTTCAGAAATAGTTCTGGATCAACCATTGATCTTTTCGGTTAATTGGGGATCATGATGTACTACTAGGTGCCACTCATGATCGTTCTATAATTAATGGTTAATTATAGACGACCAACATAAACCGAGAACCTATTTGGTCACACGCACAACGAGTGTAATCCAAAGTATTTAAAACGAGCTTGAGAATGGGATTCTCAGACCGAGAGAAACTATGTTTGGTTGGACCAAACATAAAGCGAGCATGAAATTGTTTCAGTCGCAATGGAAGCGTGGATGGGCTTCGTCTTATGAAGACGTAATGGATGGACCAAAATGGTTTGGTTCTAATCCAATGGATAAGAATAAACCAAAGGGTTTGGTTTATTTTAAACGAATGAACCAAAAGTTGGTTTGGTTCGTTTTAACTTAAAATAAACCATCATGGTTTGGTTTATTTTAACTTATCTTAATGGAGCGGGTTAACGGGCTTTATGGATATGATCCATTAACCATTAAGAGAATTAGTTCTCTATAAAAGTGGGCTTAAGGGATTGTTAAACCCTAACTAATCCAAAACCCTAGCCCCCCCTTGAGTTGCCGCCCACTCCTTGGGAGTTTTCACGCCAATCCAAGAGCGGCCTTGACCTTGTGCGCCGTCAAGACCCTTGCCGCGTCAAGCTTCAGCCGGTGAACCTCCGGCGACCCTCCGGTGATCTCCTATAGGTTTGGCATCAAGGTGAGGCTTTTCTCTCCTTGTTTTGGCCGGCGCCTACTCCTCCACCAAGCTGTCCAGTTTTCTGGACAGCTTCTCCTCCTCGTCGGGCGTCGTTTGGGCGGCGGTTAGTGCTCCGACAGCGGCTAACATACCGGGATTTGATCTCCGGTAATCCTCTGAGGTGGAGGCGAAGGATTCGTCAAACGGTTGACGAATACCTCTCCGGAGAAGCGAGTTTTGAGAACTCGTTTTGGATCCGAATTTGGATTCGGATCGTGATCATCTCTCGATCACGTCATCATCAACACGAGGCTAGTAACCCGTACGAAGACGAAGCTCGTGACTTAGCGAAGTCATCCCGAGGAGCTCGGCGTGGATACGGATAGAGACGATTCTTACGAGGATCGTTCCGGTTGATGCCGTTCCCGCTACACGTCATACGGAAGGTATAACGTAGTTTAATTTCCTTTTATTGCAATTTTAATTTACGGTTATGTCTACACTTGTTGTAATATGCATGCGTGTGTTGTGTGTGTTGTAATAAATATAGATTTATTATTTTTAATTGCTTCCGCTGTGTTCATGTTTGCGAAACATGATCGAACACACACACGCCGCGGTGCCGGAAACCCAACAGTGGTATCAGAGCCCAGGTTGTGTTTCGACATAATCGTAAAATGGTTTTGCGATAGTCATAATGTATTTCTGGAAATTTTCTAAATTTTGGAAATTTAGAAGTATTTATGGAAATTTTTCAATTTTGGAAAGTCTAGAAGTATTTATGGAAATCTTCCACTTTTGGAAAGTTGGAAGTATTTATGGAAATTGACATTTTCCATAAATAAAATATTTGATTAGATTCTGGAAATATGTTTCCTAATTTAATCATGATTTGATTTGGGAAATCAAATCTTAAAATATTTTACTTCCATAAGTAGTTTTAATGATTTAGAAAATTGGTTTCCTAAATAGATTTTCCTTAATCAAATAATTCCATGAATAAAATATGTGATTAGATTTGGAAATTTGTTTCCTAATTTAATTATGATTTGATTTGGAGAATCAAATCTTAAACATATTTTATTTCCATAAATAGTTATGACATATAATGAAATATAGACATGACATAATTGTATGCCATGTAATTACATTAGATGCATAACATTATGCCATGCGTGTCGTGACATGTAGATGTATGCCATGTATGCCATGCCATGTAGATAATAGTTATTTGCATGCAAAGAGGATGAGACATAAAAACCCTTAATCAATATTAAAGCCTACACCTTCCATTAATATGGTTAGAACCGAGTTACATTTCTTGTTTGGGTTGTTGGACTCTCTCCAAGCCCGGCTCGAACCTGAATATGTTCAAACCATGGAATAGTTTAATACTAATATGGTAAGAGTCAGAGGTCAATCGTTAGCTTTGGTTGTTGGACTCTCTCCAAGCTGGGCTAATTGGTTGAATGCGCTCTAACCATATTAAAACTATGTCGATTAATGGGTTGGCTTTAACACGAGCATCGGTTTGTTGGACTCTCTCCAAGGTCGATGTAAAGGGAGGTGAAGTTGGGTGCTATGCATATGATGCATACTTGTTAATGTGTTAACAACCCGATGTATGTGTGAACATTCAATTAGTTGATAGCACATTGTGATAGTTGCATATACGTGATATGCAATCGGTATAGATGATACCTACCGTCGTAGTTATGAATGGCTTGTTGGACTCTCTCAAGGTTGTTCATAACTATGATGGATATCAGCCATTCGGAGATGGACCTACGATCTCCGAAGTAATTTTGGGGTTTTGAATTCGAAAAATGAATGGGATTTATAAATGTATATTGATGCATTTTAAAATCATTTTCTCATATATGCTCGTTTTGTATTTCTAGGTCAATAAATTGATCATGGCGTCTTTGAATTTTGCGACTATTTTGGATTCGAACAAAGTATGGGCCTAACTTCACGGGTGGCTTAGAAACTCGAGAATTGTTCTCAAGGCGGAAAAGCTTGCATATGTCCTTGAAGAGCCTCTTCTCGATCGTCTTAAGGACGATGCAACTCGGACCAAATGTTGGTCTATCGAAGCATGTGGCGATTCGAGTGGCGAGTTGCATCATGCTAGCGGCGATGGTACAGCTGCGAAGCGGCATGAGCATATGGATGCTAACACTATGGTCTTCCATCTTCATGAGTTGTTCGATGAGCAAGCGAGATCCAAAGGTTCGAGGTCTCTAGGCTCCTCTTCACCACAAGATGCAAGAAGGTTCGTCTGTAGAGTACATTTTGTGCTAAAGATGAACGGTACATCGAGCTGACTAGCTACCCTCGGTTTTGTGATGGATCATGAGTTAAGTATTGACTTAATTCGCATTGTTTGCCCAAGAGTTTCTCGCAATTTGTGATGAACTATCGGATGAACAAATTGGAATCCACCATTCGAGCTCCTCAATATCTTTGAAAGATGAGCCTTACGAAGCATGAGGAGAAGGCGGTTCTCATAGTTGATTCCTCAAAGAAAGGTTCTAAGAGGAAGGCAAAGAACGAGAAGAAAGGAAAGAAAAAGGCAAAGAAGGCGGAACCCGCAAAAGGGCACTTGCCATCATTGTGGCAAGGAAGGCCATTGTGAAAAGCGCAAGATTTATCTTGAGTCCATGAAGAAGAAGAAGGCATCCGGATGCCCCATCCTCTTGAATATCTTCTTTATTGATTGTCATTCTATTTCCTTAGACACTTGGGTATTGGATCTTTGGGTGTAGCTCACATATATGTAATGACATATAGGGGCTAAGGAATAGAAGAAGACTTGTCGAGGAGAGTCAAATTTACGAGTTGGCAATGGAGCAAAGGTTCTTGCACGCCATCGGAACTTATTTGCTGAAGCTCCCTAGTGGACTAGTCTTGGAACTGGACAATTGCTATTATGTTCCTTCTCTAATAAAGAACATTGTTTCTATTTCCTGCTTAAATAGAAATGGTTTCCATTTAACGTTCAGTAACAATTGTTGTTATATAACTTTGAATGGCGTACTTTATGGAACTGGAACTTTGAGTAATGGCATTTATACGTTGGACGTATCCAGTGACATTTTCAATATCGAAGCGAGCAACACGCGTGCTCGAAAGGATAATCACATAGACTCCTTTATGTGGCATTGTCGTCTTGGCCATATAAGCAAGAAACGCATGTCCGAATTACACCGATGTGGAATTCTGGAATCGTTTGAATTGGATTCATACGATACATGCGAATCATGCTTAAAAGGCAAGATGACTAAGTTACCTTTCTTTGGAAAAGGTGAGCAGTGGGAGAGTTACTAGGTCTAGTACATCGATGTATGTGGACCTATGTCAACTCAAGCATTAGGAGGCTATAGCTACTTCATTACCTTCACCGATGATCACTCACGGTTTGGGTATGTGTTCTTGATGAAACACAAGTCTGAAGCCTTTGAAAGGTTTAAGGAATTCAGAAATGAAGTAGAGAAACAACATGACAAGAGTATTAAAATACTTCGATCGGATCGAGGAGGTGAATACTTAAGTCAAGAGTTTCTTGATTATCTAAGAGACAATGGCATATTGTCTCAATGGACTCCGCCCTATACACCACAGCATAATGGTGTATCTGAGAGGCGTAGACGAACCTTGTTGGACATGGTCAGTCAATGATGAATCATGCAACTCTTCCCAAGTCCTTTTGGGGTTATGCATGAGACATTTGTTTACTTGTTAAGCAGAATGCCTACCAGGTAGTCTCAACCTACTCCATATGAGATATGGAATGGTAAGAAACCTCATGTATCTTACTTGAAGATATGGGGTTATCTGCTTATGTAAGCAATTTATATCGGACAAATTGGATGCTAAGTCGATAAATGTCTATTTATTGGATACCCTAAGGAAACAAGGGTTACCAATTCTATCATCTGTGGAACAAAGGTGTTTGTTTTAAGGCATCTTTGTGTTTCTAGAGAAAGAGTTTCTCTTGCAAGAAAATAGTAGAGTGGAGGCTCGAGAGACTCAAATAGACATTGATGAGATACACGGTGAAGCCGACGGTACAACTCATAGTGATGAGCAATCAATTTGGACCTATTGTAACACCACATCTTCGTAGATCCGGTAGAACACGCAATATTCTGAGAGATATGGATTTCTCGTAAGTGAATCGAGCGACGTGTTACTCATTGATGATGAGAGCCTACAGTTATGAAGAAGTCGACAAGTTCGAGAAAGGGATAAGTGGCTTGGTGCCATGAAGTCGGAAATGGATTCCATGTATGAAAACCAAGTTTGGAACTTGGTTGACCCACCTGAAGGGATAAAGCCTATAGGGTGCAAGTTGGTTTTCAAGAAGAAAACCGACATGGATGGTAATGTGATTACCTATAAGGCTAGATTGGTGGCGAAAGGATATCGTCAAAAGCAAGGTGTTGATTATGACGAAACCTATTCGTCTGTAGCTATGCTTAAATCCATTCGGATGCTCCTGGCCATAGCGGCTCATTATGATTATGAGATATGGCAGATGGATGTGAAAACAGCTTTCCTTAATGGAAACACGCTCGAGGGCGTGTATATGATACGACAGGTTTCACATCGGTTGATAAAACCAAGGTATGCAAATTGCGACGATCCATTTATGGATTGAAGCAAGCATCCGAGAGCTGGAATATCCGCTTTGATGAGACCATCAAAAAGTTTGATTTCTCACAAAATCCAGACGAACCTTGTGTGTACAAGAAGGTTAGTGGGAGTGCAGTCGTGTTCCTAGTATTGTATGTCGATGACATATTACTTATAGGAAATGATGTGTCAATCTTACAGTCAGTTAAGGTTTGGTTATCCAAGACATTCTCCATGAAAGACCTGGGAGAAGCAACCTACATCCTTGGGATTAAGATCTATAGAGATAGATCGAAACGGTTGCTTGGTCTTTCGCAGTCTACATATATAGACCGAGTGCTAAAGAGGTTTAGCATGTCGGAATCCAAGAAAGGTTATCTGCCCATCAGGCATGGGGTACACCTTTCAAAGTCTATGTGTCCGCGCACAGAAGACGAGAGGATTTGCATGAGTAAGATTCCCTATGCATCCGCAATAGGATCTATCATGTATGCTATGTATATGTCGAGGCCCGATGTATCGTATGCTCGAGTGTCACGGCGGATACGATCGATCGAGGAATGGATCATTGGGTATTAAGGCGATCCTTAAGTACTTGAGAAGAACTAAGGATGTGTTCCTAATATATGGAGAAGGGACATGGTGATACGGGTATCTGGATGCGGCTTCGAGACGGACAAGGATGATTCCAGTCTCGATGCGGATCGTGTTCACCTTGAATGAAGCGCGATGAGTTGGAAAAGTTCCAAACAAGAGGCTATGGCGGATTCTACCAGAGGCGAGAATATATTGCGGCTTGAGCGGCAAAGCGGTTTGGATCGAAGTTCGTTCATGAACTTGGTGTGATTCGCCATTGTTGAAGCAATACGGTCTCTGCGACAACAATGGAGCAATTGCGCGGCGAAAGAGCCAAGGTCTCATCAACGATCAAACATGTGCCGCTATCATCTTATCAGAGAGATCATCAGTAGGAACGAAATACAAATCGAGAAAATTCCCACTGAAAGGAACTTAGCGGATCCTTTGACTAAAGCATTACCTCAAAGTAAGTTTGAGGGTCGTGTTGGTGCTTATGGTATTGGATACCGTAGCGATTGGCATTAGGCCAAGTGGGAGTCTGTTAGTGATATATGAGAGATGTCCTAAGGCAATCGCCTTATGTATGAACCATTTATATGATAAATGAAGATTCACTATTTGAGTGTACATGTTTTATGTATTTGATTGGATCTTAAACTCATTTACTGAATGTCCACGATACGATTCACAGCATGAGAGAATTTGTGATTGGATCACAACTAGTGAGTATCTCTACATGTGTAATTGTGATATATCAGAATTATCCCTAGTCGATGAATTGATGAATCTGGACACCATCAATTCTGTTGAGACTAGCACGAGGTATACTCCTTGGTGTATCCAAGCAGCTGATTCTCACTGGCTGGAGACATAGTGATGTCCGGAGTTAATCGTGGATGCTAGTTATGGTAACTAGTTCATTGGAGTGACCGGTAGTAAGACTTCATATGGTTCTCTGCATATATAGATATGTCAATGAAGTTCTTTCTGTGGCTTAAGTGCGATGTTCCTTTGACTTGCGGTATTCAAGTCATCTTGATCATGGAGACTTATGCTTTGACATCTTAAGCAAACATCTCCGAGGAGATGTGGACCCGGGATGATTGGGTATAAGTCGAAGTGATCGAAGGTGTTGAATAGCCTATAAAGGATTCACCACTCCTTGCGAGGAGATGTATACCCATGGCCTCTCGTCGGATTGTTACTAAAGTCTTTGGCCAAAGCATTACATGTTTAGAGTAAAGTACTCTTCGATACATGTGGAGTAACTAGAATCCGTGGGCGAGAAATGATACTTGGGCTAGGTGTGGCGTAGTCGACCTAGTGAGGTGACACAATAGACCATGTCAACCAAGTGGGTATAAGATGAGTGAAGGGAATGGGGCACGATTCATTCGAGCTCTTGAAGGGTTTGAAATAGTTCTGGATCAACCGTTGATCTTTTCGGTTAATTGGGGATCATGATGTACTACTAGGTGCCACTCATGATCGTTCTATAATTAATGGTTAATTATAGGCGGCCAACATAAACCGAGAACCTATTTGGTCACACGCACAACGAGTGTAATCCAAAGGATTTAAAACGAGCTTGAGAATGGGATTCTCAGACCGAGAGAAACTATGTTTGGTTGGACCAAACATAAGCGAGCATGAAATTGTTTGATGCAATGGAAGCGTGGATGGGCTGTCTTATGAAGACGTAATGGATGGACCAAAATGGTTTGGTTCTAATCCAATGGATAAGAATAAACCAAAGGGTTTGGTTTATTTTAAGCGAATGAACCAAAAGTTGGTTGGTTCGTTTTAACTTAAAATAAACCATCATGGTTTGGTTTATTTTAACTTATCTTAATGGAGCGGGTTAACGGGCTTTATGGATATGATCCATTAACCATTAAGAGAATTAGTTCTCTATAAAAGTGGGCTTAAGGGATTGTTAAACCCTAACTAATCCAAAACCCTAGCCCCCCCTCCTTGAGTTGCCGCCCACTCCTTGGAGGAGTTTTCGGCGCCAATCCAAGAGCAGCCCGAGCCTTGTGCCGCCGTCAAGACCCTTGCGGCATCCAAGCTCCAGCGAACCTCCGGCGACCCTCCGGGGATCTCCTATAGGTTTGGCATCAAGGTGAGGCTTTTCTCTCCTTGTTTTGGTCGGCGCCTACTCCTCCACCAAGCTGTCCAGTTTTCTGGACAGCTTCTTCTCCTCTCGTCGGAGCGTCGTTTGGACGACGGTTAGTGCTCCGACAGCGGCTAACATACCGGGGATTTGATCTCCGGTAATCCTCTGAGGTGGGGGACGAAGGATTCGTCAAACGGTTGACGAATACCTCTCCGGAGAAGCGAGTTTTGAGAACTCGTTTTAGGATCCGAATTTGGATTCGGATCGTGATCATCTCTCGATCACGTCGTCTTCAACACGAGGCTAGTAACCCGTACGAAGACGAAGCTCGTGACTTAGCGAAGTCATCCCGAGGAGCTCGGCGTGGATACGGATAGAGACGATTCTTACGAGGATCGTTCCGGTTGATGCCGTTCCCGCTACACGTCATACGGAAGGTATAACGTAGTTTAATTTCCTTTTATTGCAATTTTAATTTACGGTTATGTCTACACTTGTTGTAATATGCATGCGTGTGTTGTGTGTGTTGTAATAAATATAGATTTATTATTTTTAATTGCTTCCGCTGTGTTCATGTTTGCGAAACATGATCGAACACACACACGCCGCGGTGCCGGAAACCCAACAACTTGTTCATCCATCGCGCTAGCCTTCAGGTGCTTCCATCGGCTATGTCATGCTAACGGTGTCTACACCGCCAAGGCACATTGGACTTACGCTCCAAGACCCCCGCTTGGACTTTACGCCGCCAATACCAAATCCCTTGGACTTCTCAAGTGCCAAGACTCAAGCTTGGACTTTCCCTTGCCAACCCATGTTGGATTTTCCATGCCAAGTACCCATGACTTGGACTTTCCTTGCCAAGACCCATGCTTGGACTTTTCCCAAATGCCAAGTGTCCCACTTGGACTTTCCCATGACAATCACATTGTCATATATTTTTGTCGAAACATCAAAACATTACTCAAGCCAAACTCGAGTCCTGGTCAATCGTGACCTGGGCCGATTGCACCAACACAAAATAGTGCACAAATTCAAAGACATCATGATCAATTGATTAACCTAGAAATACAAAATGAGCATATATGAGGAAGATGATTTAAAATACATCAACATACATTCATAAATCCCATTCATTTTTCGAATTTCAAAAACCCCAAAATCACTTCGGGAGATCGTAGGTCCATCTCTGAATGGTCTGATATCCAACATAGATATGAACAACCTTAGAGTGAGTCCAACAAGCCATTCTTAGCTATGATGGTGGGTTTCGAGTATACCGATTACATATCACATATATGTAACTATCACAATGTGCTATCAACTAATTGAATATTCACACATACATTGGGTTGTTAACACATTAACAAGTATGCAACATATGCATAGCACCCAACTTCACCTCTCTTCACATCGACCTTGGAGTGAGTCCAACAAATCGATGCTCCAAGTTAGAGTCGGCCCATTAATCGCGAAATAGTTTTAATATGGTTAGAGCGCATTCAACCAATTAGCCAGGCTTGGAGTGAGTCCAACAACCCAAACTAACGATTGACCTCTGACTCTTACCATATTAATGTTAAACTATTCCAATGATTTGAACATGTTCAGGTTTGAGTCGGGCTTGGAGAGAGTCCAACAACCCAAACAAGAAACAGAACTCTGATCTAATCATATTAATGGAAGGTGTAAGCTTTAATATTGTATAAGAGTTTTAAAGTCTCATCCTCTTTGCATGCAAATAACTATTATGTACATGGTATGACATACATCTACATGTCACGACACGCATGGCATAATGATATGCATCTAATGCAATTACATGGCATACAATTATGGCATGTACAAAATTTCCTTATATGTCATAACTATTTATGAAAATAAAATATGTTTGAGATTTGATTCTCCAAATCAAATCATGATTAAATTAGGAAACAAATTTCCAAATCTAATAACATTTTTTATTTATGGAAAGTGTTAATTAAGGAAAAGTCAAATTTAAGTTAGGAAACAAATTTCCTAAATTGTCAAAACTATTTATGGAAATAAAATATATTTTAGATTTGATTCTCCAAATCAAATCATGATTAAATTAGGAAATAAATTTCCAAATCTAATCAAATATTTTATTTATGGAAAGTGTTAATTTTCATAAATACTTCTAAACTTTCCAAAAGTAGAAGATTTCCATAAATACTTCTAAACTTTCCAAAATTAGAAAATTTCCATAAATACTTCTAAACTTTCCAAAATTAGAAAATTTCCATTAATACTTCTAAACTTTCTAAAAGCGGAAAACATCCATAAATACAATAACAAATATCGCAAAACAATTTTATAATTATGTCGAAACACAACCTGGGCTATGATACCACTGTTGGGTTTTCGGCATCGCGGCGAGTGCGTGTTCGAACATGTTTCGTAAACATGTGCACAGCGAAAGAATTAAAAAGCAATCAATCTAATTTATTACAACACACACATCACACGCATGCATAGTACAACATGTGTAGACAAAATCATAGTTTTAAATTTTGCAATAAAGAAAATTACTCTAGTTATACCTGACGTATCACGTGCAGCGAGCATGCCATCAACAGGAGCGACTCTCGCTAGAATCACCTCTATCCGTATCCACACCGAGTAATGTCAGGATGGCTTCACAAAGCCACAAGTCTCGTCTTCGTAGGAGTCGCTAGCCTTGTGTCGAAGACGATGTGATCGAGAGAAGATCACAATCTGAATCAAAATTCGGATTCAAAAATGAGTCCCCAAAACTCGCTTCTCCGGAGAGGTATTCGTCAACCGATTGACGAATCCTTCGTCCTCCACCTATGAGGATTACTGGAGATCGAATCCCCGGCAAGGTAGCCGCTGTCAGAGTTCCAAACGTCGTCCAAACGATGCTCTGACACAAAAGGAAAGAAGCTGTCTAGAAAACTGGATAGCTTGGTGGAGGAGTTGCGCCAGCCCAAAGGAGGAAGGTCGGCTGCACCTTGGTCACCGGAGCCAAGGGATGTCGCCGAAGGGTCGCCGAAGGATGGCCGGCAGTAGCTTGGACGCTGACAGCAAGGTGGATGGTGACACAAAAGCTAGCGGCGTGGACTGCTTGGGCGGCGACAAGGAGAAGAGAGGGAGAGGGTGGCTAGGTTTTCCAACACCCAAGTTATCCACGAAAAACCCTTAAGCCATGTTTTTATAGAAAACACATTCTCCTAACGGTTATTGGTTTATAACCAAAACCCATTAACCCGCTCCAATAACTTAAGTTAAAATAAACCAAACCATGTTGGTCTATTTTAAGTTAAAACGAACCGAACCAACTTTAGTTCATTCGTTTAAAACAAACCAAACTACTTTGGTTTATTTTCCACCATTGGATTAGAACCAAACTAATTTGGTTCATCCATCATGTCTTAATAAGACACGGCCCATCCATGCTTCTATTGCGACTGAAACAATTTCATGTTCGCTCCTTGTTTGGTCCAACCAAACCTAGTTTCTCTCGGTCTGAGAATCTCATTCTCAAGCTCATTTTAAATCCTTTAGATTACGCTCGTTGTGCGTGTGACCAAATAGGTTCCCGATTTATGTTGGCCGTCTATAATTAACCATTAATTATAGAACAATCATGAGTGACACCTAGTAGTACATCATGATCCCCAATTAACCGGAAAATCAACGGTTGATCCAGAACCATTTCTGAAACCCTTCAGCAGCTACAATGAATCGTGCCCTGTGCCCTTCACGCATCTTATACCCACTTGGTTCAGGACATGGTCTATAGTGTCAGTCCCCACTAGGCTGACTACGTCACGCCTAGCCCAAGTATCATTTCCTCATCCTACGGATTCTAGTTACTGCACATGTATCCAAGAGTACCTTACTCTAAACATGAAATGTTTTGGCCAAAGACTTTAGTAACAATCCAACGAGAGGCCATGGGTATACATCTCCTCGCAAGGAGTGGTGAATCTTTTATAGGCTATTCAAACACCTTTGGTCATTTTGACTTATACTCAATCATCCCGGGTCCACATCTCCTCTGAGATGCTTGCTTAAGATGTCAAAGCATAAGTCTTCATGACCAAGATGACTTAAATACCGCAAGTCAAAGGAACATCGCACTTAAGCTGCAGTAAGAACTTCATTGACATATCCATATATGCAAAGAACCATATGAAGTCTTACAGCTGGTCACTCCAATGAACTAGTTACCATAACTAGCATCCACGATTAACTCCGGACATCACAATGTCTCCAGCCAGTGAAAATCACCTGCTTGAATACACCAAAGAGTATACCTCGTGCTAGTCTCGACAGAATTGATGATGTCCAAATCCATCAATTCATCGACTAAGGATAATTCCAATACATCACAATTACACATGTAGAGATACTCACTAGTTGTGATCCATTCACAAATTCTCTCATGCTGTGAATCGTATTGTGGACATTCAGTAAATGAGTTTAAGATCTAATCAAATACATGAAAATATGTATACTCAAATAGTGAATCTTCATTTATCATTCAAATGGTTTAAACATAAGGTGATTGCCTTAGGACATCTCTCATATATAACTAACATATGGGACATGCTACAACAAAGGAGTAGCATCGATGTAGGGTCCTATTTCATTAGACACTTAGTGAAAATGGGCAAAGCAGTGAGAGGAGAGATTAATGTGGGGGGCCTGCTTACTCACATTTGCCATAAGATGGGGTACGATTACACCACGCTAGATAGCATAGAGGGGAGCTCTAGGATCTACCTAGGAGTGTGTATGGACATGAAGATGATTGTAAGAGAGGGACACTCCTTATGCTTTGTAAGGAAAAACCTGATTGCCCACAGGCTCCCCGACCCTGATCATACCACCATCACCACACGCGCCAACTGGTGCTTAGACCTGATAGTGGAGTCCCCGCCATATGAGTGACCATCCACATCGGCACCCTGTAGGGATGTATACTGAAAAGTCTACCTTTTGTATGAACATCTTTATTTTGAAATAAGAATCACATGATCATTGTTTGTATATTTTTATGGTTATGCTTATTGTCTAATACATTACATTGTAGATAACATGGTGTGTGGTGTCACACGGGAGATCATGTTATCGACTCCTTGTAAAGTATAAGTAAAGGCTCACAACCGAGATGACTTTGGACAAACCATTAGAATGGTTGTAGTGTGATTTGGTATTGGTTTGTCTTGACCATAGAATCACACTAGTGCACTTTTTGTGTATTGAGCAAAACCGACTTAGAGGTGATTCGATTTATTGCTGACTACATAATCGAATCGGACCTCAGATATTATATTGTACATACTCTTAATCCCGATATAATAATGGGGACATATACTTAGTACTCATCTCTTTGATTTTCCAATAGGCGAGATTTATAGATTAAATCGATAGGCTCGGTAAGTTGGGAGATAATATTATTTATATGGTGTGTTGTTGATTATAGGAGGAAATTGTGTCCTATATATTAGGATGATGATGTCCCCTTGAGGAGCTCATAAGGTTCATCATATAAACCCTGCAGGTGGACTTGGTCCGGCATGATGAAAAGGTTGAGTGGTACTACTCATGGAGTTAGATGTTTATTAATTAATGGTCAGTAAATTAATTAATCGACGGACATTCGAGATCTTAAACACGGGGAGAAAATATACATATAATATATGGAGCCCATATTATCTTATGGGGGTTGGTGAGGTAGATCAATGATAATCCTTTAGTGGATTGGATTATCATTAATGGATCGGACTTTATGTAGGCTTGATCCATGGGTGGCCAAGATCCAACTCCTCCTCATGGTCCCTATTGTAGCCTATTAATACCTCATGAAGCTTAGATCCAATGGAAAGAAACAAAACTCTAAATCCAAAGGTAGAGGTTAAATCTCTAAGATCCGACGGTTGAGATTAAATCTCTAGATCCGACGGTTGAGATTAAATCCCTATAACCAATGGTGGAGATTAAACCATGGCTTATCCCTAAACTCTATAAAAGGATGCTTAGGGTTGGCGTGGAGCATAATCAAGAGAAGGAGAGGCTTGGAGTTGGCGGCAAGGAGTTGAAGCTAGGGTTTGGGCTTGGCGGCACCAAATAAGGAAAGACTTTCCTTGTCTTCTTCTTCTCCATTGGTGGCTGGCACCCTTAGCTCCCTTTCCATCCCTTGGCCGGCATCCAAAGCAGTCCATCTCTCTCTCTTTGGCCGGTAAAAACCTAGGCTTAGGGTTCTCCCTTGGAGCTTTGGTTGGCATTCACCTATTCTCCTCTTCCTTCTTGGCCGGCGGCAAGTTCAATCCTTGGAGGTTGTTGGTTGGTTGAAAGAAGGAATAGATCTTTGTTTCTATTCTTCCTCTTTCTAGGAACGAGCAAGGAAGGAAGATTGGCAATCTAGGAGCTTCAACTTTTGGTAGATCATCGCCCACACGATGTCCGAAAGGAGAAAGGTCATACATTAGAAGATCGAGAGGTATATCGATTCTCTAATCTCTTTTGTAACTTGCTTGTATTTGTTTTTTCAATTATGAGCATGATATATTCTGTTTGTGGCTAAATAATACTTGGATCCCGAACATAAACACAAAAGCCGGCGATCCGGACATCGTCTATTCCACGGCTACTCGTAGAATAGAGGTTGGTCGCTTGAACAACAAGTTTGTTCAAGTGACCTCTCTAAACGAATAGCACGACGATGACTTGGTTGCTTGGGCAATCCCTTTTGTCTAGGATTAAATTTTTTTAATCTGGGGACATCGATGGGATCGCCATGAACAAGCAATCGAGGTGAAGTGGGAAGCGAAGTTTCCCCTCATGGACTCGAAAAGCTAAACCCTTCAATTGGTATCAGAGCTTTCGGGCAAAACCTTCAATTGGTATCAGAGCTAAGGTTTCCAATTTTGTGTGTTTAAGGATTTGGTTACTCTTATGCATTTTTCATATATTATATGTGTCGGATAATAGTAGGATATGCGTAGTTTAACTCTTTGGTTGCAGGCATAAGATCCGACTATTATGGTCATATGTGCGTATGTGATTGTATGTGTATATTTTGTTGAATCCTCAGGGTTGACGAGGCTAGTATTTGATTTTTTTGTAAATTAGATACGACATTGTTTAGCCACTCTTTATTTTAGTTTACTTTCGATATAGATTTCATGTACACTCCCTCGTGGAGTATAGGATCGATGGATGTAAATTAAAATAGTTTTTAGTCTCGGCTCGGATCTCCGGATGGATTGTACATGGCGTAGGAGGAGCAGACGAGATGGCGATGCGACGGGAGATATATTGAAGACAAAAGTCATAATAGTTGGAAAAATTTTATTTTTCATATTTATTGCTTATTGTTTGATATGCATGTCGTAGGCTAGAAAATTCCTCATTTTCAAATTACTAAGTGGGAGAGGGAAATTTTTTAAAAAATTCCCACTGCCACCATTACGATTTGACAAGTGATGCAAACAAACTTGCGCGTCGGCTCTGAGTGCCTTCCTCCCCATCAGATGAGTTTGTTTGCGGATCACAAGGTCAAATATGGTTATAGGAAATTATCAAGGAGCGTGTGTACTTCCCCATCGGAAGGCACATAACCCGAGATAATTACCTTGGTATCGAGTAATGGTGAACACTTAGAGACAAATATAAGTATCCTCCCCATCGGAGTCACTGCTTATATTTGTAGGGCCAAAGAGGAACCAACTATTAATTTTACTTGTCAAAAAGTTAGGTTGACAAGATAGTAAAATTAATGGGTAAAACCTCCTCTTACAAATGTAGAATTTGTATACGTCCACACTATCGTGGCATATAATATTCTCGGTGTTTTGAGGTGTTGGTTGATTTTAAAATTTTATTGTTTGAGGAATCAATAATTTTTTGAAATCTAATGTTTTGATTTATGTGATTCTTAGTTTTTCTTTCAAAATGACTTTCAACCCACTTGCTATGATACTGAAAGAGAATAAACTTATTGGACCCAACTATGTTGATTGGAAGAGGAATCTAGACATTGTCTTGACTGCTGAGGAATACAAATATGTACTCCTCGAAGAGTGCCCTCCTAAGCCTGCAGATGATTCTGGGGAAAAGGAGAGAGAGAGAGTTATAAGAAGTGGATCAAGGCCGATGAGATGGCGCGATGTTACATTTTGGCATCTATGTAAAATGTACTGCAACATCAGCATCAAGTCATGCCCACTGCTTATGACATGATGCTCAATCTCAAAGAGCTTTTCGGACACCAGAATCGGGCTGCTAGGCAAGAAGCCATGAGAAACTTGATGATGACCACTATGATCGAGGGAGCACCCGTAAGGGATCATGTTCTCAAGATGATGACTCATTTGAATGAGCTGGAGGTCCTTGGAGCTGAGATAGATGGGGAAACCCAAGTTGATATCATACTCTAGTCTCTACCAAGGAGTTTTGAGCAGTTTTGCCTGAACTACAACATGAACAAGAGGTTGTATTCATTGGCGGAACTTCTGACAGAACTCCAGGTGGCAGAGGGGCTATTTCGTCAGAGTGCTCAGGCACATGCCATAGTGACCCAAAAGGTTTCTACTTCTAAGCCGAAAGGCAAGAAGAAGAAGAAACAAACTAGGGCAAGGCGGTGGGAGGTACTCAGGGAGGAGTGAAGAAGCCGAAAGACAAGTGCTTCACTTGTAAGCAGACTGGACACTGGAAGAAGGACTGCCCCAACTGCAAGCAGAACAAAGGTATATCTTTTGGTCTAGTCGTTGAAACATGTTTAGCGGTGTTATCTACCGGCACCTGGTGTGTAGATACGGGAGCCACTGATCATGTCTGTAATACTTTACAGGGGTTTCAGGAAACCAGACGACTGGTTGAGGGGGAGATTACCGTGTACTTGGGCGATGCCACGAAGGTGGTGGCTATTGCAATGGGAGACGTTCATTTATCTTTCGAGAAAAATAAAGTTTTGGTTCTTAAGAATTTCCTTTATGTACCCTTATTTAGAAAGAATTTAATTTCAGTTTCTAAATTATTTATGGATGGATATTCTATTTCTTTTAATGACAGAGTTGTTATAAAAAGGAATAGGGACATTATCTGTTCTGGTGCATTGATAGGAAATTTGTACACACTTGAACCAAAAGCTCCCACGATGCAAATTGAAATTAATAACTCATCTTCTAATTCCAATAAGAGAAAAGAACCTTCGAAGATGAACCAAATATATCTTTGGCATCTTAGGCATGGTCATATTAACCTAAGCAGAATTCAAAGGTTGATAACTAATAGACCTTTGGGTTTATTAGTGGTGGAAGATTTCCCAACCTGCGAATCTTGCTTGGAGGGTAAAATGGCCAAGAGGCCTTTTAAGGCCAAGGGGGATAGAGCCAAAGATGTGTTAGAATTGGTTCATTCTGATTTATATGGTCCTATGTCTATCCATGCTAGAGGTGGTTTTGAGTATTTCGTCTTTTTTATAGACGATTACTCGAGATATGGATACATTTACCTGATGCACCACAAGTCTGAATGCTTTGACAAGTTCAAAGAATTCAAGGTTGATGTAGAGAAACGTCAAGGTAAAACTATCAAGACACTACGATCTGATCGTGGTGGCGAGTACCTCTTGGGAGAGTTTAGGAATTACTTATTAGAGGCTGGGATTCAATCCCAATTGACTGCACCTGGCACACCTCAGCAGAATGGTGTAGCAGAGCGAAGGAATATGACTCTTATGGAGATGGTTAGATCAATGATGAGTTATTCTAAGTTGCCAGATTCGTTCTGGGGATATGCTCTAGATACGGTGGTGTACATTCTGAACTTGGTTCCATCTAAATCAGTGCCTTCTACTCCCACAGAATTGTGGACTGGGAGAAAACCTAGTCTAAGACATATTCGGATATGGGGGAGTCCAGCACATGTGCTGAAGGCAGATGCTGGTAAGTTGGAACCTCGTACAGAAGTACGCATGTTCGTTGGCTATCCTAGAGGAATGAAGGGTGGTTTGTTTTATAGTCCTAGAGATCAGAGGGTGATCGTTAGCACGAACACCAAATTTCTAGAGGAAGACTATGTGATGAGCCACAAGCCCAAGAGTAAAATTTTACTGGAGGAATTAAAAGGGAAAGTCACTTCTTTAGTACCACTGGTACAAGAGGATATACCACATGTCACTGCACCATGTGTCACAGAGGATACACAGGTGATACCTCATCGTAGTGGGAGAGTTGTGAGACAGCCTGATAGATTCATATTCTTGGGAGAATCTTCTGATTTGGTCTCTGGCGAACATGAACCTGATCCCTGGACATATGACGAGGCAATCAAAGATAAAGATGTAGCATCTTGGCAAAGTGCAATGAATGCTGAGATTGAATCTATGGATTCGAATCAGGTCTGGGAGCTAGTAGAGCCACCTGATAGTGTAAAAACCATTGGATGCAAGTGGATCTACAAAAGAAAGAGAGGAATAGATGGGAAGGTTGAGACCTTCAAAGCGAGGCTTGTTGTGAAGGGGTATACTCAGAAAGAGGGTATCGATTATGAGGAGACCTTTTCGCCGGTAGTCATGCTTAAGTCTATCCGGATTCTCTTATGCATAGCAGCTCATATAGATTATGAGGTGTGGCAGATGGATGTCAAGACAGCTTTCCTTAATGGAAGTCTTGAGGAAAACATCTATATGAAGCAACCAGAGGGATTCATTGCTAAAGGCAAAGTGCATCTTGTGTGTAAGCTTAATCGGTCCATTTATGGATTGAAGCAAGCTTCGAGGTCTTGGAACATCCGCTTTGATGAGGTAATCCAGTCTTATGGATTTATTCAAAGTCCGGATGAGTCTTGTGTATACAAGATATGTGACGGAAACGTAGTGGTATTTCTTGTACTATACGTAGATGACATTTTGTTGATTGGCAACAATATCAAGGTGTTATCGGACGTAAGGGTATGGTTGTCCAAACAGTTTGATATGAAGAACTTGGGAGAAGTGGGACACATCCTTGGGATCAAGGTTATAAGGGATCGCAGGAAAAGGATGTTGTGCTTATCCCAAGATTCATACATAGACACGATTATGGATCGTTTTAGCATGCAGAACTCCAAGAAGGGTTTTCTACCTTTCAGGCATGGAGTTCCTTTATCTAAGGAGATGTGTCCTAGAACATCTAAGGAGATAAAGGTGATGAAGGCGGTTCCTTATGCTTCGACAGTAGGAAGCCTCATATATGCAATGCTATGTACGAGACCAGATATCTGCTTTGCCATGGGCATGGTCAGCAGATATCAAAGTAATCCAAGACAGGGATATTGGACTGCGGTAAAGCATATATTGAAGTACCTGAGAAGGACTAGGGATTATATGCTAGTTTACCAGGCAGACCAATTACTCCCTGTGGTTATACGGATTCCGACTTCCAATCAGTCAGGGATAACAGTAAGTCTACCTCAGGTTTTGTGTTTACTTTGGGAGGTGGAGTCATTGTATGGAGGAGTGTCAAGTAGAAATGCATGGCGGACTCCACCATGGAAGCTGAGTATGTGGCAGCCTCTGAGGCGGCCAAAGAAGCTTTGTGGCTCAGGAACTTCCTGATGGACTTGGATGTGATTCCTAGTTTTCCCAGAACTATCACAATTTATTGTGATAATAGTGGTGCAGTTGCAAACTCGAAGGAACCACGAGCCCATAAGGCAAGTAAGCACATAGAGTGCAAGTACCACCTGATACGAGAAATCGTAAAGAGAGGAGAAGTTGCTGTGGCCAAGATTGCATCGGAGGATAACCTGGCAGATCCTTTTGTTGGGTTTCCGGCACCGCGGCGTGTGTGTGTTCGATCATGTTTCGTAAACATGAGCATAGCGGAAGCAATTAAAAATAATAAATCTATATTTATTACAACACACACAACACACGCATGCTATTACAACAAGTGTAGACATAACCGTAAATTAAAATTTGCAATAAAAGGAAATTAAACTACGTTATACCTTCCGTATGACGTGTAGCGGGAACGGCATCAACCGGAACGATCCTCGTAAGAATCGTCTCTATCCGTATCCACGCCGAGCTCCTCGGGATGACTTCGCTAAGTCACGAGCTTCGTCTTCGCACGGGTTACTAGCCTCGTGTTGAAGACGACGTGATCGAGAGATGATCACGATCCAATCCAAATTCGATCCAAAACGAAGTTCTCAAAACTCGCTCCGGAGAGGTATTCACAACCGCTTGACGAATCCTTCGCCCTCCACTAGAGGATTACCGGAGATCAAATCCCGTAAGTTAGCCGCTGTCGAGCACTAACCGCCGCCCAAACGACGCCCGACGAGAGGAGAAGCTGTCCAGAAAACTGGACAGCTTGGTGGAGGAGTAGGCGCCGGCCAAAACAAGGAGAGAAAAGGTTCACCTTGATGCCGAACCTATAGGAGCTTGAAAAGGGAGCTTGACGGCGGCACCACCACAAGCTGGACGGCAACAATGTTGAAGCAATAACAACATGTTGGCGGCTAGGGTTTGGATTAGTTAGGGTTTAACAATCCCTTAAGCCCACTTTTTATAGAGAACTAATTCTCTTAATGGTTAATGGATCATATCCATAAAGCCCGTTAACCCGCTCCATTAAGATAAGTTAAAATAAACCAAACCATGATGGTTTATTTTAAGTTAAAACGAACCGAACCAACTTTTGGTTCATTCGCTTAAAATAAACCAAACCCTTTGGTTTATTCTTATCCATTGGATTAGAACCAAACCATTTTGGTCCATCCATTACGTCTTCATAAGACGCGGCCCATCCACGCCCATTGCGATCAAACGATTTCATGCTCGCTTATGTTTGGTCCAACCAAACATAGTTTCTCTCGGTCCGAGAATCCCATTCTCAAGCTCGCTTTAAATCCTTTGGATTACACTCGCTACAGCGTGTGACCAAATAGGTTCTCGGTTTATGTTGGCCGCCTATAATTAACCATTAATTATAGAACGATCATGAGTGGCACCTAGTAGTACATCATGATCCCCAATTAACCGAAAAGATCAACGGTTGATCCAGAACTATTTCAAAACCCTTCAAGAGCTCGAATGAATCGTGCCCCATTCCCTTCACTCATCTTATACCCACTTGGTTCGTGACATGGTCTATTGTGTCACCTCACTAGGTCGACTACGCCACACCTAGCCCAAGTATCATTTCCTCGTCCCTACGGATTCTAGTTACTCCACATGTATCAAGAGTACTTTACTCTAAACATGTAATGCTTTGGCCAAAGACTTTAGTAACAATCCGACGAGAGGCCATGGGTATACATCTCCTCGCAAGGAGTGGTGAATCTTTATAGGCTATTCAAACACCTTCGATCACTCGACTTATACCCAATCATCTCGGTCCACATCTCCTTAGAGATGTTTGCTTAAGATGTCAAAGCATAAGTCTCCATGATCAAGATGACTTGAATACCGCAAGTCAAAGGAACATCGCACTTAAGCCACAAGAAGAACTTCATCGACATATCTATATATGCAGAGAACCATATGAAGTCTTACTACTGGTCACTCCAATGAACTAGTTACCATAACTAGCATCCACGATTAACTCCGACATCACTATGTCTCCACCGCTGAGAATCACCGCTTGGATACACCAAGGAGTATACTGCGTTAGTCTCACAGAATTGATGGTGTCCAAATCCATCAATTCATCGACTAGGATAATTCCGATACATCACAATTACACATGTAGAGATACTCACTAGTTGTGATCCAATCACAAATTCTCATGGTGAATCGTATCGTGGACATTCAAGAAATGAGTTTAAGATCCAATCAAATACATTAAACATGTATACTCAAATAGTGAATCTTCATTTATCATATAAATGGTTCATACATAAGGCGATTGCCTTAGGACATCTCTCATATATTACTAACAGACTCCCACTTGGCCTAATGCCAATCGCTACGGTATCCAATACCATAAGCTCTAACATGACCCTAAAACTTACTTTGAGGTAATGCTTTAGTCAAAGGATCCGCTAAGTTCCTTTCAGTGGGAATTTTCTCGATTTGTATTTCGTTCCAACTTATGATCTCTCTGATAAGATGATAGCGGCGAAGCACATGTTTGGATCATTGATGAGACCTCATCAAGTTTATAGATGAACTTATTGATCCAAACCGCTCTTCGCCGCCTAAAGTCCGCAATGTATTCTGCCTTAGTGGCAGAATCCGCTATAGTGTCAAGCTTGGAACCTTTCCAACTTATTGCGCCTCCATTCCAGGTGAATACATACCCAGACTAAGACATGGAATCATCCTTGTCTGTCTGGATCTGGCATCCGTATACCCACGTATCACCATGTACCCTTCTCCATATATTAGGAACACATCCTTAGTTCTTCTCAAGTACTTAAGGATCGTCTTAACAGCCGCCCAATGATCCATTCCTGGATCGGACTGGTATCTGCTCGTGACACTCGTGAGCATGATACATCGGGCCTCGTGACATAACATAGCATACATGATAGATCCTATCATGATGCATAGGAATCTTACTCATGCAAATCCTCTCGCCTTCTCAGGCGCGACATAGACTTCAAAGGTGTTCCCCATGCCCGATGGGTAGGAAACCTTTCTTGGATTCCGACATGCTAAACCTCTTTAGCACTGGCCTATATATGTAGACCGCGAAAGACCAAACTGCTTCGATCTATCTCTATAGATCTTAATCCCAAGGATGTAGGTTGCTTCTCCTGTGTCTTTCATGGAGAATGTCTTGGATAACCAAACCTTAATCGATCAGAAGATTGAAACATCGCTTCCTATAAGTAATATGTCATCGACATACAATACTAGGAACACGATCGCACTCCCACTAACCTTCTTGTACACACAAGGTTCGTCTCGATTTTGTGAGAAATCAAACTTTTGATTGTCTCATCAAAACGGATATTCCAGCCTCGGATGCTTGCTTCAATCCATAAATGGATCGTCGCAACTTGCATACCTTGGTTTTATCAACCGATGTGAAACCTCAGTCAGATCATATACACGCCCTCGAGCAAGTTTCCATTAAGGAAAGCCGTTACATCCATCCGCCATATCTCATAATCATAATGAGCCGCTATGGCCAGAGCATCCGAATGGATTTAAGCATAGCTACAAAGTAATGAATAGGTTTCCATAATCAACACCTTGCTTTTGACGATATCCTTCGCCACCAATCTAGCCTTATAGGTAATCACATTACCATCCATGTCGGTTTTCTTCTTGAAAACCCACTTGCACCCTATAGGCTTTATGCCTTCAGTGGGTCAACCAAGTTCCAAACTTGGTTTTCGACATGGAATCCATTTCCGACTTCATGGCACCAAGCCACTTATCCCTTTCTCGAACTTGTCAAGACTTCTTCATAATGTAGGCTCTCATCATCAATGAGTAACACGTCGCTCGATTCACTTACGAGAAATCCATATCTCTCAGAATATTGTGTTCTACCAGATCTACGAAGATGTGGTGTTACAATAGGTCCAAATTGATTGCTCATCACTATGAGTTGCACCGCTGTGCTTCACCGTGTATCTCATCAATGTCTATTTGAGTCTCTCGAGCCTCCTCAAGCCTCGATTGACGACACTCCCACTATTTTCTTGCAAGAGAAACTCTTTCTCTAGAAACACAAAGATGCCTCAAAACAAACACCTTTTGTTCCACAGATGATAGAATTGGTAACCCTTGTTTCCTTAGGGTATCCAATAAATAGACATTTATCGACTTAGCATCCAGTCCGACATAAACCGCTACATAAGCGTGACAACCCCATATCTTCAAGTAAGATACATGAGGTTTCTTACTAGCCCATATCTCATATGGAGTAGTAGAGACTACCTTGGTAGGCATTCTGCTTAACAAGTAAACAAATTGTCTCAAGTGCATAACCCCAAAAGGACTTGGGAAGAGTCGCATGATTCATCATTGACCGACCATGTCCAACAAGGTCCTAAGTACGCCTCGATACACCATTATGCGGGTGTATAGGGCGGAGTCCATTGAGACAATATGCCATTGTCTCTTAGATAATCAAGAAACTCTTGACTTAAGTATTCACCACCTCGATCCGATCGAAGTATTTTAATACTCTTGTCATGTTGTTTCTCTACTTCATTTCTGAATTCTTTGAACCTTTCAAAGGCTTCAGACTTGTGTTTCATCAAGAACACATACCCAAACCGTGAGTGATCATCGGTGAAGGTAATGAAGTAGCTATAGCCTCCTAATGCTTGAGTTGACATAGGTCCACATACATCAGTATGTACTAGACCTAGTAACTCTCCCACTGCTCACCTTTCCAAGAAAGGTAACTTAGTCATCTTGCCTTTTAAGCATGATTCGCATGTATCGTATGAATCCAATTCAAACGATTCCGCACCACATCGTGTAATTCGACATGCGCTTTCGCTTATATGGCCAAGACGACAATGCCACATAGGAGTCTATTTGATTATCCTTTCGAGCACGCTTGTTGCTCGCTTCGATATTGCAAATGTCACCGATACGCCCAACGATAAACACCATTGCTTAAAGTTCCAGTCCCATAAAGAACCCCATTCAAAGTTATGTAACAACAATTGTTACTAAACGTCAAATGGAAACCATTTCTATTTAAACAAGAAATAGAAATGATGTTCTTTATCAACGAAGGAATATAAAAGCAATTGTCCAGTTCTAAGACAAGTCCTACAGGGAGTTCCAAGAAATACGTTCCGATGGCGAGTGCAGCAACCGTTGCTCCATTCCCAACACGTAAATTTGACTCTCCCCTTGACGAGTCTTCTTCTATTCCTTAGCCCATGTATGTCATTACATATATGTGAGCCACACCCAGTATCAAATACCCAAGTGTCTGAGGAAATAGAATGACAATCAATAAAGAAGATTTCTGAAGAAGATGGGGCATCCGATGCCTTATCCTTCTTCATGGACTCAAGATAAATCTTGCACTTTCTTCGCCAATGGCTCTCCTTGCCATAATGATGGCAAGTTTCCTTTTGTGCTAGTTCTACCTTCTTAGCCTTTCTCTTCTTTCCCTTCTGCTGTTCCTTTGACTTCCTCTTAGAACCTTTCTTCGAGGAATCAACTAACAAAGACCGCCCCTCGCTCATGCTTCTCGTAAGACTCCACAGCCTTCAAAGATATCGAGCAAGACTACGTATGAACCTCCTAGCATCTCAGAGGTGAAGAGGAGCTGAGACTTCAACCTTTCAATCTCACTTGCTCATCAACCAACTCACAAAGATGAAGGACTATGAGCATCCATATGCTCATGCCGCCAGAGCTTGGGTTCCATCGGCTAGCATGATGCAACGTAATCACTCACATGTTTCGATAGGCCAACAATTGGTCCAGAGTTGCCGTGAAGAGGCGCTTCGCGGACATTTACAAGCTGTTCACCTTGAGAACAATTCTCAAGTTTCAAAGCCAGTCCAAGAAGGTCGGCCCAGTCAATTTATTTGAATCCAAAATGGAACGCAAATTCAAACACATCATGATCAATATATTAACTTAGAAATACAAAACGAGCATATATGAGAAAGATGATTTTAAAATGCATCAATATACATTTATAAATCCCATTCATTTTTCGAATTTCAAAAACCCCAAAATCACTTCGGGAGATCGTAGGTCCATCTCCGAATGGGTTGATATCCATCATAGTTATGAACAACCTTGGAGAGAGTCCAACAAGCCATTCATAACTACGACGGTAGGTATCATCTATACCGATTGCATATCACGTATATGCAACTATCACAATGTGCTATCAACTAATTGAATGTTCACACATACATCGGGTTGTTAACACATTAACAAGTATGCATCATATGCATAGCACCCAACTTCACCTCCCTTTACATCGACCTTGGAGAGAGTCCAACAAACCGATGCTCCATGTTAAAGCCAACCCATTAATCAGGACATAGTTTTAATATGGTTAGAGCGCATTCAACCAATTAGCCCAGCTTGGAGAGAGTCCAACAACCAAAGCTAACGATTGACCTCTGACTCTTACCATATTAGTATTAAACTATTCCATGGTTTGAACATATTCAGGTTCGAGGCTTGAGAGAGTCCAACAACCCAAACAAGAAACAGTAACTCGTTCTAACCATATTAATGGAAGGTGTAGGCTTTAATATTGATTAAGGGTTTTATGTCTCATCCTCTTTGCATGCAAATAACTATTATCTACATGGCATGGCATACATGGCATACATCTACATGTCACGACACGCATGGCATAATGTTATGCATCTAATGCAATTACATGGCATACAATTATGTCATGTCTATATTTCCTTATATGTCATAACTATTTATGGAAATAAAATATGTTTAAGATTTGATTCTCCAAATCAAATCATAATTAAATTAGGAAACAAATTTCCAAATCTAATCACATATTTTATTCATGGAATTATTTGATTAAGGAAGATCTATTTAGGAAACCAATTTCCTAAATCATTAAAACTACTTATGGAAATAAAATATTTTAAGATTTGATTTCCCAAATCAAATCATGATTAAATTAGGAAACAAATTTCCAGAATCTAATCAAATATTTTATTTATGGAAAATATCAATTTCATAAATACTTCCAACTTTCCAAAAGTGGAAGATTTACAAATACTTCTAGACTTTCCAAAATTGAAAATTTCCATAAATACTTCTAAATTTCCAAAATTTAGAAAATTTCCAGAAATACATTATGACTATCGAAAACCATTTTTACGATTATGTCTAAACACAACCCGGGCTCGATACCATCAAGGTTTCCGCATCACAAGGCAGGTGTGTTCGATCATGTTTCGTAACATGAGCACAAATGAAGCAATTAAAAATAATAAATCTATATTTATTACAACACACACAACACACGCATGCTATTACAACAAGTGTAGACATAACCGTAAATTAAAATTTGCAATAAAAGGAAATTAAACTACGTTATACCTTCCGTATGACGTGTAGCGGGAACGGCATCAACCGGAACGATCCTCGTAAGAATCGTCTCTATCCGTATCCACGCCGAGCTCCTCGGGATGACTTCGCTAAGTCACGAGCTCACTCGTACGGGTTACTAGCCTCGTGTTGAAGACGACGTGATCGAGAGATGATCACGATCCGAATCCAAATTCGGATCCAAAACGAGTTCTCAAAACTCGCTTCTCCGGAGAGGTATTCGTCAACCGTTTGACGAATCCTTCGTCCTCCACCTCAGAGGATTACCGGAGATCAAATCCCCGGTAAGTTAGCCGCTGTCGGAGCACTAACCATCGTCCAAACGACGCTCCGACGAGAGGAGGAGAAGCTGTCCAGAAAACTGGACAGCTTGGTGGAGGAGTAGGCGCCGGCCAAAACAAGGAGAGAAAAGGTTCACCTTGATGCCGAACCTATAGGAGATCACCGGAGGGTCGCCGGAGGTTCACCGGCTGGAGCTTGGACGCCGGAAAGGAGCTGGACGGCGCCACCACAAGCTGGGCGGCAACAATGTGTTGGGCGGCAACAACATGTTGGGCGGCAACAACATGTTGGGCGGCTAGGGTTTGGATTAGTTAGGGTTTAACAATCCCTTAAGCCCACTTTTATAGAGAACTAATTCTCTTAATGGTTAATGGATCATATCCATAAAGCCCGTTAACCCGCTCCATTAAGATAAGTTAAAATAAACCAAACCATGATGGTTTATTTTAAGTTAAAACGAACCGAACCAACTTTTGGTTCATTCGTTTAAAATAAACCAAACCCTTTGGTTAATTCTTATCCATTGGATTAGAACCAAACCATTTTGGTCCATCCATTACGTCTTCATAAGACGCAGCCCATCCACGCTTCCATTGCGACTGAAACGATTTCATGCTCGCTTTATGTTTGGTCCAACCAAACCTAGTTTCTCTCGATGCCCGAGAATCCAATTCTCAAGCTCGCTTTAAATCCTTTGGATTACACTCGTTGTGCGGTGACCAAATAGGTTCTCGGTTTATGTTGGCCGCCTATAATTAACCATTAATTATAGAACGATCATGAGTGGCACCTAGTAGTACATCATGATCCCCAATTAACCGAAAAGATCAACGTTGATCCGTAACTATTTCAAACCCTTCAAGAGCTCGAATGAATCGTGCCCCATTCCCTTCACTCATCTTATACCCACTTGGTTCAGGACATGGTCTATTGTGTCAGTCCCCACTAGGCTGACTACGTCACACCTAGCCCAAGTATCATTTCCTCGTCCTACGGATTCTAGTTACTCCACATGTATCGAAGAGTACTTTACTCTAAACATGTAATGCTTTGGCCAAAGACTTTAGTAACAATCCGACGAGAGGCCTCGGGTATACATCTCCTCGCAAGGAGTGGTGAATCCTTTATAGGCTATTCAAACACCTTCGATCACTTCGACTTATACCCAATCATCCCGGGTCCACATCTCCTCGGAGATGTTTGCTTAAGATGTCAAAGCATAAGTCTCCATGATCAAGATGACTTGAATACCGCAAGTCAAAGGAACATCGCACTTAAGCCACAGTAAGAACTTCATTGACATATCTATATATGCAGAGAACCATATGAAGTCTTACTAGGTCACTCCAATGAACTAGTTACCATAACTAGCATCCACGATTAACTCCGGACATCACAATGTCTCCAGCCAGTGAGAATCAGCTGCTTGGATACACCAAGGAGTATACCTCGTGCTAGTCTCGACAGAATTGATGGTGTCCAAATCCATCAATTCATCAACTAGGGATAATTCCGATACATCACAATTACACATGTAGAGATACTCACTAGTTGTGATCCAATCACAAATTCTCTCATGCTGTGAATCGTATCGTGGACATTCAGTAAATGAGTTTAAGATCCAATCAAATACATTAAACATGTATACTCAAATAGTGAATCTTCATTTATCATATAAATGGTTCATACATAAGGCGATTGCCTTAGGACATCTCTCATATATTACTAACACCTTTCACTAAGGCCCTTCCGGCGAGAGCTTTTGATAGGCATGTGGAGGGAATGAGGACCAGATGTATGGCAGTTTGAGGACAGCATAGTCTTTTAGTACAAGTGGGAGATTGTAGGGATGTATACTGAAAAGTCTACCTTTTGTATGAACATCTTTATTTTGAAATAAGAATCACATGATCATTATTTGCATATTTTTATGGTCATGCTTATTGTCTAATACATTACATTGTAGATAATATGGTGTGTGGTGTCACACGGGAGATCATGTTATCGGCTCCTTGTAAAGTGTAAGTAAAGGCTCACAACCGAGATGGCTTTGGACAAACCATCGGAATGGTTGCAGTGTGATTTGGTATTGGTTTGTCTTGACCATAGAATCACACTAGTGCACTTTGTGTGTATTGAGAAGGACCGACTTAGAGGTGATTCGATTTATTGTTGATTACATAATCGAATCGGACCTCAGATATTATATTGTACATACTCTTAATCCCGATATAATAACGGGCACATATACTTAGTACTTATCTCTTTGATTTATCAATTGGCGAGATTTATAGATTAAATCGATAGGCTCGGTAAGTTGAGAGATGATATTATTTATATGGTGTGCCGTTGATTATAGGAGGAAACTGTGTCCTATATATTAGGATGATGATGTCCCCTTGAGGAGCTCATAAGGTTCATCATGTAAACCCTACAGGTGGACTTGGTCCGGCATGATGAAAAGGTTGAGTGGTACTACTCATGGAGTTAGATGTTGATTAATTAATGGTCAGTAAATTAATTAATCGATGGACATTCGAGATCTTAAACATGGGGAGAAAATGTTCATATAATATATGGAGCCCATATTATCTTATGGGGGTTGGTGAGGTAGATCAATGATAATCCTTTAGTGGATTGGATTATCATTAATGGATCGGACTTTATGTTGGCTTGATCCATGGGTGGCCAAGATCCAACTCTTCCTCATGGTCCCTATTGTAGCCTATTAATACCTCATGAAGCTTAGATCCAATGGATAGAAACAAAACTCTAGATCCAAAGGTAGAGATTAAATCTCTAAGATCCGACGATTGAGATTAAATCTCTAGATCTGACGGTTGAGATTAAATCCCTAGAACCAATGGTGGAGATTAAACCATGGCTTATCCCTAAACTCTATAAAAGGATGCTTAGGGTTGGCATGGAGCATAATCAAGAGAAGGAGAGGCTTGGATTTGGCGGCAAGGAGTTGAAGCTAGGGTTTGGGCTTGGCGGCACCAAATAAGGAAAGACTTTCCTTGTCTTCTTCTTCTCCATTGGTGGCCGGCACCCTTAGCTCCCTTTCCAGCCCTTGGCCGACGTCCAAAGCAGTCCATATCCCTCTCTTTGGCCAGTAAAAACCTAGGCTTAGGGTTCTCCCTTGGAGCTTTGGTTAGCATTCACCTATTCTCCTCTTCCTTCTTGGCCGGCGGCAAATTCCATCCTTGGAGGTTGTTGGTTGGTTGAAAGAAGGAAGATTGGTGATCTAGGAGCTTCAACTTTTGGTATATCATCGCCCACACGACGTCCGAAAGGAGGAAGGTCATACATTAGAAGATCGAGAAGTATATCGATTCTCTAATCTCTTTTGTAACTTGCTTGCATTTGTTTTTTCAATTATGAGCATGAGATATTCTATCTGTGGCTAAATAATATTTGGATCCCGAATATAAACACAAAAGTCGGCGATCCGGACATCGTCTATTCCGTGGCTACTCGTAGAATAGAGGTTGGTCGCTTGAACAACAAGTTTGTTCAAGTGACCTCTTGAAACGAATAGCACGACGATGACTTGGTTGCTTGGGCAATCCCTTTTGTCTAGGATTAAATTTTTTTAATCCGGGGACATCGATGGGATCGCCATGAATAAGCAATCGAGGTGAAGTGGGAAGCGAAGTTTCCCCTCACGGACTCGAAAAGCTAAACCCTTCAATTGGTATCAAAGCTTCCGGGCAAAACCTTCACACCCATCTCTCCCCCTTTACATCACTCTCCCTCCAGTCCACACATGCATAGGAGCCCACCTAGTCCACATCGACATGAGCCTGCACCTACACCACTATCTTTTTCTACTTTTGAGCAGGATGCAGGTACATCTGCCTATGATTTTTTGGAGTTTCGATCGTGCCTTGACGACATATATACCGAGCAGCCACTGCATCGACTAGCTCTCAGATCGACCACATGTACATGTGGCATCAGCAGCTCAATAGCAGATTCTCCCAGGATCCCGAGATGCCAAGGCTATCAGACTTTCCATCTCGTCCACCATACTAGAGGTATACTTCACTTAAGTATGGGGGGACCCCAAGTTTTGTTTTGTTTCTAGCAGTAGTTTCTTTTCTAATGTTTGCATTTTAGTTAGCATTCATTTATTCATGCATTAGTTGTTTTAGTTTCTTTCAGCACTTAGTTTTTGCTACCTATAAGCTGCCTCAGTAGTATTTTTAAAAGTTTTCTTCATGAGTTTTTTCCATGAGTAGTGTAACTTCATTTGCCTCGTGGTATTTTATTTTATTGGCTCTGAATGAATGTTCTAGACTTACAATGGTTAGCTTCTATTCTACACATATACATGACAAACTTTCTGAAAGGGAGAGTCTAGTACATACCTAGTTATGATTCATCTCAGTAGTCTAGTACTTTGGAATCCACAAGTAACCCTAAGGTTAGCATTTTAGTTACTGGAGATGCTTGGATTGTGTAAGCCCATTTGAAAAAATCAAAATTCCAGTGAGCCGAAATAATAAAAGAGAGAAAAGAAAAAGAAAAAGAAAGAGAGAAAGGAAATGAAAAAGAAAAGAAAGAGGAAAAAGAGATTATGAGGGATAAAAAAATAGTTGTCGTGGGTGGAAATGGTTAGGTGCCCCTTTGAGACCGAGTTAGGTTACTGGGGAAACACCTACTAATTTCTCTCAATACCGAGCATGCCTTTAAGACTTTGTGCTAGATCTAGGGAATGACCCTCGCTTTGGGCAGGTAAGTACCTAAGAGCCGGAGACCTTAGGAAAGCTATAGGATGATGACTTACCTTACCATGGAACGAGTATCCCCTAAGAAGATTCGCTTAGCACGAGCACGAGGAGCTAACTTAGTGAATTGCTAGAACATATCTATTTTTCTTTGATTGCAAATACCACTTGATAAATCTAGTTAACATGCTAAGTATGGAACAATACTTTTTTAAAATTTCATGGCACTAGGTTTGCTTGAGGACAAGCAAAGATCTAAGTCTGGGAGAATTGATGTGAGCAAAACATATAGGGTTTTAGGAGTAGTTTTCGCTCACATCTCATCTCATTTTATGTTGGTTTCATGCATATTTTACTTTGTTTTCCATGTATTTCCTGTTTTCTAGTTCGGAGATCTGCTATGTATACTTTTGTGTGTAGGATAGTGTTTCGTGGGGATAACGGCGCACTTTCGGAGCAAAAAGAAGACATTTGGCAGGTGGACGCAGAAGGGAACACGGCCAGGGCGTGTGCCTACACACAACCATGTTCAGGGGGCAAAAATGGCCGCCATAGCCTGACACATGGCCAGGCCGTGTGTTTTCACACGGTCGTGTAGCGGCCAAGCGATTTGACACAACCAGGGCTTTTTTCCAAATTTCACAGTGATCCAGCGTGATATCTATATAAGGAAAGCTACGCCCCCAACCCTAGGGGAGGCACGCCGACCGAGATGGTACTCCGAAGTCCTAAAAAGCTTCGAGAACTCGCATCGGAGAAGGAGAGAGTCGCTCGAGGATCAAGATCTGCACCACAACGGCAGAGGGAAGAGTTGCAATTACATTGTAATTCATATTCCTTGCACGTTTATAATTATATTCATGAATTCCATAATGTATTGTGACTCTCTTCTCGTATTCATGGAGTAGATTCCCCAATTCTAGTATTAGGGAGTAGTTTGTGTTGAGTAGAACATTGTTATTTCAAATATGTTTCCGCTCTTGAAATCATATTTATAGTTGAATGATTGTTTAGATCTATAGCTTTGTATTTTGGTTTTCTATCTTCTGTACGTAGACAATACGAGGAGTAAAGTCCTTGTATCTAAGATTTAAGAGATATTAGGAGGAACCTAGAGGTTGGCCTCATCGCCTGTAACTGTGGATAGAAGGATGCGATAGAGTCGGTAATGTGTCTCATTTTTGACTCGTCGCAGGGATCGATTTGGCATCCTCGTATCATAGTGTATGATGTCCTTTCAACAAAACCCTAGCTAGAAAATCTAGATATATTCAATTGATAGCATGTTCTACGACACACAAATGAAACCGAAGTCCTAGAATCCAATCCAAATCCTCATAGCAACCTTCTCTTCTTTCATGTGACACCGTACTGAGTTTGGACCACCGATGACCTCTCATTCGTGAACCCTAGGATTACCAATCTGAACAACAACACATCCACTAGACAAACCGATACTCGAAATCTCAATTCCTGTGGGATCGATATTCTTATTTACTTGATGACATCCGTGCACTTGCGGGCGTTGAGCACGCGCACGCACTTCGAGTCCTCAACGGTCTCCATCGCGAGATTTGAGATCGCATTTGCATGCATCAGTGCCTTAAGAAGGTCAAGAAAAGTCAAACCGACACCAAAACCTCAAGAAATCTCAAAGGATGCCGAAGTCCCCACTAGGAAGAGCATGGAGCACGTGGTGTGCTTCAAATGCCAACAACGGGGACATTATAGGAGCCAATGCCCTAGAGGGAGGAAGAAAGGCAAGAAGGAGCTACACATGTAGGGGAAGCCTCTAAGACAAACCCTAAGGTATATTTTCATAATTCTCATTCCTTATGTGAGAATCAAAAGCATGCTTTTAATTCACTTGCAATCGTTCATGAAAGGCATGCTAGAAATAGTAAACTTTATTGTTTATGTGCAAAGTCTTGCCATTTTAGGAATAAGAAAAAATTTGGGACTAATGTCCCTAGAAAAATCCTACCTAGGGAGACCATTAGAAAGATAGAGGATCACCTAGGCATTAACCCTAAATAGACTAGACATATGCCTAGAAAGAAAAATATCTCAAGAGTTAATGAAAAATCAAAAATTGAGATATTAATAAAGGAAAATCAAGTCTTGAGGTCAAGGCTTGAGAAAATGGAAAAAAAACCCTTAGGATTATGCAAAATCAAATGCAAGGGGAAAATGGTCAAAATATGGGATCTAGGAGTCAAAGTCAAGGGACTAGGAGACAAGAGTCATCCAAAGGCAAGAAATATTTGGGTCATAAACCTAAGCCTAAGGAGATCTACCATAGTGTTCCATTTGATTATGGAACACAATCTAGGTTTAGGAAGGCCATGGTTACTAGGGAGGTCATCCCTAAGGCTAACCATGGAGTGTGCCTAGTGGCTAGGGTTTTGAAGAAACTTAGGAAAACCACTAAGAAGGTTACAAGGGGAGTCACCCCTAGAGTTAACCTAGGCAAGACCCAAATGACCAAGGCTACCAAGCCTAGAAGGGTCATTAGGAGGGTATCTAGGGAGGTCATCCCTAAGAAATACCTAGTTAACCCAAGGAGCTCAAATAGGTTTTGGGTTCCTAGGAGCGTGATCGACTCATGCTAAATGGGTTAGGGTGTGCCAACTTTAAATAGATGGGTAGTTAACCTAACCATGGTAAAGGTGACACTTTAGGTCATTTTCAAGGTTATGGGTACCTTGGAAATGTGGTTTGTATTTATATCCTAACGGATTTTAACATGTGCTAATATATTTTGAGAATTATGAAAAATCAATCAAATTGGCACAAAATAGGTTTAGAGGTCATAGTGTGTCATTTTGGGTTTTTGGCACACTTGGGGGGATTAGTGATAATATGACAAAATGGGTTTAATTCTAACAAATGGCAATTAACACTAAAATTTAGGTATTATATACCTTTATATTTTATTTTCCATGCTTGATTTGTCATATAACATGTTATGACATCACATTTCTTTTTAATCATATAAAATGTCATGATTATGCTTAGCACTATTTTATGTCATGTGTATTTAGATTTAATCATATGTCATGACATCATGATCATTGGTCATGTTTATTTATGCTATCATTTATGCCATGATCATATTTCATGTATTAATAAAATTGAGTTAAGGACTATGGCATGACTTGAAGTCTCATGTATAAGGGAATCAAGTAGTGTTGCCTTAGAAAATGCATGAGACCTTAGATTAGGATAACCAAAACCCACATCTCACATTACATTGACATGTGTGTATTTTCAAACATGCTAGACACATGTGAGATGCTAGGAAATGAGTTAAGTTCAAGGTGCATAGTTGTTGCATCTAGATAAACTCAAACTCATCTTATATCATGGGTAGATCATGGGGAAAGCAAATGTGCAAGTCATGTGCATTGAGCCCATTGATCATGATCCAATATAGGTTTTCAAAAACATTTTAGAAAACTTTGGTGAAGTCTATCTTTTGATAACAATCCCATTGAGAGAGTTGATACAAAGTAGGGCCAAAACATTGAATTTTTCAATGGTTTTGAACTTTGTGTCAAACTCATTATTTTATAGGTATTTTATTTTTCAAATATTTTTCGCCCATAATGATTGTTATAAGTAGTATACGTATGAAGTTTCAAGATTTTTCAAAATACATATATTTACTTATGTATTTTTAAATTTCGATTCTGATTTTTGAAATTCTGCATTTGCAAAAATCGACGATCATTGCGACTTATGGCGATCGGCGTCAATTTCTTGATCGGGTGACTATAAGAGTCGACTGCCAGAGCTAATTTCGAGTAAACAAGGATGTTTAGCCCATATTTCAGCTATGTTAGGTTACCCTAACTGCTCATAATCCTAGGATATGCTTTGGAAAGCATTGGAAAGGGTGAAAATCTATTGGATATGGATTAGAAGAGTTGTTTAGGATGTGTATCAATTTTAAGGTGTGTGAGAGTTCATGTTTGAACTTTTGTCCTTAATTTTGATGGTTTAGTGTTCCTATAGGCTTAGGGACTCTCCAAGGACATTGTTGGTGCAATGGTCAAAGAGGAGCAAGCCTTTAAGGGGAGGTATCCATCATAGGATGGTGGATGTGTTCTTCCTCATGAGGGGGAGAAATGGGAATGTGAGATGCCCAATTTGAAAATCGGGAGAGTTTATAGGAAGCCTCTCTTAAGTTATATGAGACTTATCACTAGGAAGAGTGAAGGCATCCTAGATGTTTTTGGATAAAAGGGGAGATTGTAAGATCTCATTGGGATATGAGACATTGACACCCTTGGAGAGAGAACTTTTTTTATGTATGTCAAAAAGAGAGAATTTATGAAATTACCAATTTGAGAGAATTGGTAAAGAGATTTGAGTTAGGTAGCCTAACTCAATGGTTTTGGGGTTTCGTCAAACATCAAAAAGGGAGAGATTATTGGTGCAATCGACCTTGGTCACGATTGACCAGACTCGATTTGGACTCGAGTAGTGTTTTGATGTTTGACAATATTTTGGAGAGATTGTTGGTGCAATCGACTCGGGTCATGATAGACTAGACTCGAGTTTGACTTGAGTGGTATTTTGATGTTTGATGATTGTTTGACCATTGTTTGACTATATGGTTGACATGGGGTTTACCATATAATTAAAAGTCCAAGCTTGAGTCTTGGCAATTGGAAAGTCTAACATGGGTTGGCAAGGAAAGTCCAAGCATGGGTCTTGGCAAGGGAAAGTCCAAGCTTGAGTCTTGGCAAATGGAAAGTCCAACATGGGTTAGCAAGGGAAGTCCAAGGGGTGTTATTGGTGGCGTAAAGTCAAAGGGTGAAGTCTTGGCAGCATAAGCCCAATGGTTGGCGTCGTAAAGTCCAAACGAGAGTCTTGGCAGCGTAAGCCCAATGTGCCTTGGCGGGATAGACCGCGTTAGCATGACAATAGCCGATGGAAGCACTTGAAGGCTAGCATATGGATGAATAAGTCTTGGATGACTTGGAGGGATCCGATAGGCGTGAGGATGACAGAGATAGGTAGAATGCTTAGGTCTAGGCTAAGAGTGGTCTAGCAAGTATGAGGGCATCATACTTGGTGTTAAACCTCATGGTTGAGGTTAACAGTCGACTGGGGCTTTGGACCAGTTGACTAGTCAAGTGTTTTAACACTTGGCAGCCGAGTCGACTTGTAGCAGTCGACTGAGATTATTTCCAATCGAACTACTCGAACTTGACTGGTGTTCGACTGTAGGAAATAGCCTAGTAGTTGGCTGCCAGCATTGGGCAGTCTACTAATAGCTTGAGTAGTCGACTGTTGGTTAGGGTTGCAGTAGCAGAATGCTTGATAGCCGACTGGTCAGTTGGCTATGGACCTGGCAGTCGACTGCTGGGTATTGGCAGTCGACTGCTAATGTAACCGTTGGCTTGGATGCCAACATGAATTAAGCCATTGTCTCACAACAGTACTATTGGCAGTCGACTAGGGCCTTATGGCAGTCGACTGTCAGGCGCGAATCTAGCCCGATGTAGGCATAAAAGGAGCAGCTCGTGGAGGATTTGGGCAGCGATTTTTTTTGGGTGATTTGAAGGGGATTTGCTACTGCAATCTAGACCTTCAAGGCTAGTCCAAGGCAATTAATAAGCAAGTATTCGAAGATCTCTTGTAAAGTGTTTTTCTTTACGTGTATTGTATTTCATCTTTATATTTTCTTGTATTCATTGTATTACTATTGTAATCTTTGTACGAGGTTTCTCTACCTCTAATGTGTTGTCGAGAAGGAGCGTTATTGTTTAGTGGTGTTGTTTGTATCGCTAGAACTTATTTAAGCTCACCCTGTGAAGTAGGAACCCTAATACTCTGAACCACGCATATCCTTGTGTTGTGATTGTGTATTCGTCTCTATATTCGTATTGTATTTCGTATTTTTGCTGTGCTAACCGAATTGTAGAGACGAATGATCAAAATCCATCAAGCACGACGAATCTGTTGGGGTTGATCCGTGAGGGGAAACTTCGCTTCCCCTTCACCTCAGTTGCTTGACCATGGTGATCCCTTTGATGTCCCCGGATTAAAAATTTAATCTTAGACAAAAGGGATTCCCAAAGCAACCAAGTCATCGTCGTGCTATTCATTTAGAGAGGTCACTTGAACAAACTAGTTGTTCAAGCGACCATCCTCTATCCTACGAGTAGCCGCGGAATAGACGATGTCCGGATCACCGGTTTTTGTGTTTGTACTCGGGATCCAAGTATTATTTAGCCTATTTACAGAAATATAACATGCTTATATTTTGAAAAACAAACACAAGCAATGAATAAAAGAGATAGAAGAATAGTTATACCTCTTGGTCTTCTAATGTATGACCCTCCTCCTTTTGGACGTCGTGTGGGCGACGATCCACCAAAAGTCGAAGCTCCTAGATCGCAAAACTTCCTTCCTTGCTTTACCAAGCAAGAGGAAGAAGAGAAACAATGTTTTTCTCCTTCCAAAACTCAACCAACAAGGAATCAATCCCTTCCTTGCCACCGACCAAGTAAATGAAGGAGATGGTGGTGGGAAGCAACCAAGATACCTAGGGAAACCCTATATCTTGTTTCCACCACCTAAGGAGAAGAAGAAGGAGGCTTTGGGCGTCGGCCAAGGCTGGAAAAAAGCTGGGAGAAGCTGCTGGACGTTGGCACAAAGAGGAAGAAGAAGAGAGAAAGAACCTTCCTTATTTGGTGCCACCCTAGCCTCAAAACCCTAACCCTAATTCCAATCCTATCTCAACTAGGATTGCCCTATTCTTGCCCAAGCCTTGCTCCTCTCTATGATGATCTTCACGCCAACCCCATGCCACCTTTATAGAGTTTGGGGATAAGCCATGAATTAATCTCCTCCATTGGTTCTAGGGATTTAATCTCAAGGATCTAGAGATTTAATCTCAACCGCTTGATCTTAGAGATTTAATCTCTACCAATGGATCTTAGTGTTTTGTTTCTATCCATTGGATCTAAGCATCTTGAGGTGTTAATGGGCTACATTAGGGACCATGAGGAGGAGTTGGGTCTTGGTCACCCATGGATCAAGCCCACATAAAGTCCGATCCACTAATGATGGTCCAATCCACTAAAGGTCCATCATTGATCTACCTCACCAACCCCCATATGATAATATGGGCTCCATATATTATTTGTACATTTTCTCCCCGTGTTTAAGATCTCGAATGTCCGTCAATTAATTAATTTACTGACCATTAATTAATCGACATCTAACTCCATGAGTAGTACCACTCAACCTTTTCATCATGCCGGACCAAGTCCACCTGCAGAGTTTACATGATGAACCTTATGAGCTCCTCAAGGGGACATCATCATCCTAATATATAGGACACGGTTTCCTCCTATAATCAACGGCACACCATATAAATAATATCATCTCCCAACTTACCGAGTCTATCGATTTAATCTATAAATCTCGCCCATTGGTAAATCAAAGAGATGAGTACCAAGTATATGTGCCCGTTATTATATCGGGATTAAGAGCATGTACTAAATAATATCTGAGGTCCGATTCGATTATGTAGTCGCAATAAATCGAATCACCTCGTGGGTCTGCCCCGCAATACACACAAAGTGCACTAGTGTGATTCTATGGTCAAGACAAACCAATACCAAATCACACTACAACCATTCCGATGGTTTGTCCAAAGCCATCTCGGTTGTGAGCCTTTACTTATACTTTATAAGGAGCCGATAACATGATCTCCCGTGTGACACCACACACCATGTTATCTACAATGTAAGGTATTAGACAATATTGCATAACCATAAAAATATGCAAACAATGATCATGTGATTCTTATTTCAAAATAAAGATGTTCATACAAAAAATAGACTTTTAAGTATACATCCCTACAATCTCCCACTTATACTAAAAGACTATGCTGTCCTCAAAGTGCCATACATCTGATCCCCATTCCCTCCACATGCCTATCAAAAGCTCTCGCAGGATGGCCCTTAGTGAAAGGATCTGCCAGGTTATCCTCCGATGCAATCTTGGCCACAGCAACTTCTCCTCGCTTTACGATTTCTCGTATCAGGTGGTACTTGCGCTCTATGTGTTTACTAGCCTTATGGGCTCATGGTTCCTTCGAGTTTGCAACTGCACCACTATTATCACAATAAATCATGATAGTTCTGGGCAAACCAGGAATCACATCCAAGTCCATCAGAAAGTTCCTGAGCCATACAGCTTCTTTGGCCGCCTCAGAGGCCGCCACATACTCCTTTCCATGGTGGAGTCCGCCACGACTTTGCTTGACACTCCTCCATATAATGGCTCCACCTCCCAAAGTAAACACAAAACCTGAGGTAGACTTACTGTTATCCCTATCAGATTGGAAGTCGGAATCCGTGTAACCCACAGGGAGTAATTGGTCCGCCTGAAACCAAAGATATAATCCCTAGTTCTTCTGTGTACTTCAATATATGCTTTACCGCAGTCCCAATGTTCCTGTCTGGATTACTCGATATCCACGACCATGCCTACGCAAGAAAGATATCCGGTCTCGCATGCAGAGCATCGATACATGAGGCTTCCATCTGCCAAGCATAAGGAACCGCCTTCATCTCCTCTATCTCCTCGGATGATCTAGGACACATCTCCTTAGATAGAGGTACTCCATGCCCGAAAGGTAGAAAACCCTTCTTGAGTTCTCGCATGCTAAAACGCTCCATAATCGTGTCTATATGAAGCTTGGGATAAGCACAACATCCTTTTCTTGCGATCCCTTATAACCTTGATCCCAAGGATGTGTCCCACTTCTCCCAAGTCCTTCATATCAAACTGTTTGGACAACCATACCCTTACGTCCGATAACACCTTGATATTGTTGCTAATCAACAAAATGTCATCTACGTATAATACAAGAAATACCACTACGTTCACTACATCTCTTGTATACACAAGACTCATCCGGACTTTGAATAAATCCATAAGACTGATCACCTCATCAAACCGAATGTTCCAAGTCCTCAAGCTTGTTTCAATCCATAAATGGACCGATTAAGCTTACATACAAGATGCTCTTTCCCTTAGCAATGAATCCTCTGGTTGCTTCATGTAGATGTTTTCCTCAAGACTTCCATTAAGGAAAGTTGTCTTGACATCCATCTACCACACCTCATAATCCATATGAGCCGCTATGCATAAGAGAATCCGGATAGATTTAAGCATGGCACCGTAAAAGGTCTCCTCATAATCGATACCCTCTTCCGAGTATACCCCTTCGCAACAAGCCTCGCCAAGGTCTCAACCTTCCCATCTATTCCTCTCTTTCTTTGTAGATCCACTTGCATCCAATGGTTTTTACACCATCGGGTGGTTCTACTAGCTCCTGCACTGATTTGAATCCATAGATTCAATCTCAAAGATTCATTGCACTCGCCAAGATATCGCATCTTTATCTTGGATTGCCTCATCATATGTCCAGGATCAGTTCATGTTCGTCAGTGACCAAATCAAGATTCTCCCAAGAACATGAATCTATCAGTCGTCTCTCACAACCCTCCCACTACGACGAGGTATCACCTGTATCCTCCGTGACACGTGGTGCGTGACATGTGGTATATCCTCTTGTCGGTGGTACTAAAGAAGTGACTTCCCTTTAACTCCTCCAACAATTTTACTCGTGGGCTTGTGGTTCATCACATAGTCCTCCTCTAGAAATCGGCATTCAGACTCACGATCACCTTCTCGATCTCTAGGACTATAGAACAAACCACCCTTCGCTCCTTAGGGTAGCCAACAAACATGCACACTGTGCACGAGGTTCCAACTTACCAAAGATCTTCCTTCAAAGACATGTGCCGGACTCCCCATATCCGAATATGTCTCAGACTAGGCTTCGCCACCCACAATTCTACGGAGTAGAAGGCACGCGATTTAGATGGAACCAAGTTCGAATGTATACCGCCAGATATCTAGAGCATATCCCCGTAACGAATCTGCAAGTCGTAATAACTCATCATTGATCTAACCATCTCCATAAGAGTCATATTCCTTCGCTCTGCTACACCATTCTGCTGGGGTGTGCCAGGTGCAGACAATTGGGATTGAATCCCAGCCTCTGATAAGTAATTCCTAAACTCTCCCAAGAGGTATTCACCACCACGATCAGATCGTAGGGTCTTTATACTTTTACCTTGACGGTTCTCCACATCAGCCTTGAATTCTTTGAACCTGTCAAAGCATTCAGACTTGCGGCGCATCAAGTAAATGCATCCATATCTTGGATAATCGTCTATAAAAGAGACGAAATATTCAAAACCACCTCTAGCCTGGATAGACATAGAACCACACAAATCAGAATGAACCAATTCTAACACATCTTTGGCTCTATACCCCTTGGCTTTGAAAGGCCTCTTGGTCATCTTACCCTCCAAGTAAGATTCATAGGTTGGGAGATCCTCCACCACTAATGAGCCCAAAGGTCCATCAGCTATCAACCTTTGAATCCTGCTTAGGTTAATGTGACCAAGCCTAAGATGCCAAAGATATGTTTGGTTCATCTTCGAAGGTTCTTTTCTCTTATTGGATTTAGAAGATGAGTTATTAACTTCAATTTGCATCGTGGGAGGTTTTGGTTCAAGTGTGTACAAATTTCCTATCAATGTACCCGAACAGATAATGTCCCTATTCCTTCTTATAACAACTCTGTCATTAAAAGAAATAGAATATCCATCCATAAACAATTTAGAAACTGAAATTAAATTCTTTCTAAATAAGGGTACATAAAGGCAATTCTTAAGAACCAAAAGTTTATTTTTCTCAAAAGATAAATGAACGTCTCCCATCGCAACCACCTTTGTGGCATCGCCTAGTACACTGTAATCTCCTTCACCACCGTCTGTTTCGAACCCCGCAAAAGTATTGCAGACATGATCAGTGGCTCCCGTATCTACACACCAGGTGCCGGTAGATAACACCGCTAAACATGTTTCAACGACTAGTCCAAAAGATATACCTCTGTTCTTGCGGTTGGGGCAGTCCTTCTTCCAGTGTCCAGTCTGCTTACAAGTGAAGCACTTGCCTTTCGGCTTCTTCACTCCTCCCTAAGTACCTCCCACCGCCTTTGCCCTGGTTTGTTTCTTCTTCTTCTTGCCTTTCGGCTTAGGCGTAAAACCTTCGGGTCATCACGCATGCACTGAGCACTCGACGAAATAGTCCCTCCGTGCTCCGGAGTTCTCACGTAAGTTCCGCCAATGAATACAACCTCTTGTTCATGTTGTAGTTGAGGCGAAACTGCTCAAAACTCCTAGGCAGAGACTGGAGTATGATATCGACCTGGGTTTCCCCATCGATCTCAGCTCCTAGGACCTCCAGCTCATTCAAATGAGCCATCATCTTGAGAACATGATCCCTCACGTGTGTTCCCTCGATCATGGTGGTCGTCATCAAGTTTCTCATGGCCTCTTGCCTCGCAGCCGATTCTCGGTGTCAAAAGCTCCTTGAGATTGAGCATCATATCATGGCTTGATGCTGATGTTGGAGTTCATTTGACATAGATGCCAAAATGTAACACTGTGCCATCTCATCGGCCTTGTTCCACTTCCTATAGCTCTCTCTCTCCTTTTCCCCAAAATTATCTGTAGGCTTGGGAGGGCACTCTTCGAGGAGTACATATTTGTATTCCTCGATCAAGACAATATCTAGATTCCTCTTCCAATCTACATAGTTGGGTCCAGAAGTTTGTTCTCTTCGATCACAACAAGTGGGTTGAAAGTCATTTTGAAAGAAAACCTAAGAATCACAGAAATCAAAACATTAGATTTCAAAAAATTATTGATTCCTCAAACAATAAAATTTTAAAATCAACCAACACCTCAAAACACCGAGAATATCGTATGCCACGATAGTGTGGACGATATTTAATTCTACATTTGTAAGAGGAGGTTTTACCCATTAATTTTATTATCTTGTCAACCTTACTTTTCGACAAATAAAATTAATAGTTGGTTCCTCTTTGGCCCTACAAATAAAAGCAGTGACTCGATGGGGAGGATACTTTTAATTTGCATCTAAGTGTGCACCATTACACGATACTAAGGGAATTATTTGGATTATGTGCCTTACCGTGGAAGTACACATGCTCCTAGATAATTTCCTATAACCATTATTTCCTAGTGATCCGCAAACAAACTCATCCGCAGGAGGAAGGCACTCAGAGCCTACACGCAAGTTTGTTGCATCAAATTGTAATGGAGGGAATTAATTAAAATATCCCTCTCCCACTTAGTAAATTAAAATGAGGAATTTTCCTACGACATGCATATCAAACAAAAAGCAATAAATATGAAAATAAATTATTTTCCAACTATTATGGCCTTTGTCTTCAATATGGCTCCCGTCAGATCGCTATCTCGTCCCGCTCCTCCTACGCCATGTACAAGCCCTCCGGAGATCCGAGCCGAGACTAAAACCTATTTTAATTTACATCCATCGATCCTATACTCCACGAGGGAGTGTACATGAATCTAGATCGAAAGTAAAATAAAATAAAGAGCGGCTAAACAATGCCGTATTTAATTTACAAAAAAACTAAATACTAGCCTCGTCAACGTCGAGGATTCAACAAAATAAATATTTACACACATACAATCACATACATACACACGGCCATAATAGTCGGATCTTATGCCTGCAACCAAAGAGTTAAACTACGCATATCCTACTATTATCCGGCACATATAATATATGACAAGGTGCACAAAATTAACCGAATCCTAAACACACAAAACCGAATCCTTGGCTCGATACCAGCTTGTTGGGGTTGATCCGTGAGGGGAAACTTCGCTTCCCCTTCACCTCGGTTGCTTGACCATGGTGATCCCTTTGATGTCCCCGGATTAAAAATTTAATCTTAGACAAAAGGGATTCCCAAAGCAACCAAGTCATCGTCGTGATATTCATTTAGAGAGGTCACTTGAACAAACTAGTTGTTCAAGCGACCATTCTCTATCCTACGAGTAGCCGCGGAATAGACGATGTCCGGATCGCCGGTTTTTGTGTTTGTACTCGGGATCCAAGTATTATTTAGCCTATTTACAGAAATATAACATGCTTATATTTTGAAAAACAAATACAAGCAATGAATAAAAGAGATAGAAGAATAGTTATACCTCTTGGTCTTCTAATGTATGACCCTCCTCCTTTTGGACGTCGTGTGGGCGACGATCCACCAAAAGTCGAAGCTCCTAGATCGCAAAACTTCCTTCCTTGCTTTCCCAAGCAAGAGGAAGAAGAGAAACAATGTTTTTCTCCTTCCAAAACTCAACCAACAAGGAATCAATCCCTTCCTTGCTGCCGGCCAAGTAAATGAAGGAGATGGTGGTGGGAAGCAACCAAGATACCTAGGGAAACCCTATATCTTGTTTCCACCACCTAAGGAGAAGAAAGGAGGCTTTGGGCATCGCCAAGGCTGGAAAAAAGCTAGGAGAAGCTGCTGGATGTTGGCACAAAGAGGAAGAAGAAGAGAGAAAGAACCTTCCTTATTTGGTGCCACCCTAGCCTCAAAACCCTAACCCTAATTCCAATCCTATCTCAACTAGGATTGCCCTATTCTTGCCGCCCAAGCCTTGCTCCCTCTCTATGATGATCTTCACGCCAACCCCATGCCACCTTTTATAGAGTTTGGGGATAAGCCATGAATTAATCTCCTCCATTGGTTCTAGAGATTTAATCTCGTCGGATCTAGAGATTTAATCTCAACCGCCGGATCTTAGAGATTTAATCTCTACCAATGGATCTTAGTGTTTTGTTTCTATCCATTGGATCTAAGCATCTTGAGGTGTTAATGGGCTACATTAGGGACCATGAGGAGGAGTTGGGTCTTGGTCACCCATGGATCAAGCCCACATAAAGTCCGATCCACTAATGATGGTCCAATCCACTAAAGGTCCATCATTGATCTACCTCACCAACCCCCATATGATAATATGGGCTCCATATATTATTTGTACATTTTCTCCACGTGTTTAAGATCTCGAATGACCGTCAATAAATTAATTTACTGACCATTTTTTAATCGACATCTAACTCCATGTGTAGTACCACTCAACCTTTTCATCATGCCGGACCAAGTCCACCTGCAGGGTTTACATGATGAACCTTATGAGCTCCTCAAGGGGACATCATCATCCTAATATATAGGACACGGTTTCCTCCTATAATCAACGGCACACCATATAAATAATATCATCTCCCAACTTACCGAGTCTATCGATTTAATCTATAAATCTCGCCCATTGGTAAATCAAAGAGATGAGTACCAAGTATATGTGCCCGTTATTATATCGGGATTAAGAGCATGTACTAAATAATATCTGAGGTCCGATTCTATTATGTAGTCAGCAATAAATCGAATCACCTCTGTGTCGGTCCTGCTCAATACACACAAAGTGCACTAGTGTGATTCTATGGTCAAGACAAACCAATACCAAATCACACTACAACCATTCCGATGGTTTGTCCAAAGCCATCTCGGTTGTGAGCCTTTACTTATACTTTACAAGGAGCCGATAACATGATCTCCCGTGTGACACCACACACCATGTTATCTACAATGTAAGGTATTAGACAATATTGCATAACCATAAAAATATGCAAACAATGATCATGTGATTCTTATTTCAAAATAAAGATGTTCATACAAAAAATAGACTTTTAAGTATACATCCCTACAGAATCGCTATTCACCCCCTTTCTAACGATGGTCAAATTCCCAACACCCTCTATAGAGGCCAACAATTTTGAGTTGAAACCCACACTTATTCACATGGTTTGGCAAAATCAGTTTGGTGGAACATCCATGGAGGATTCAAATTTACATATGGAAATATTTTTAGAGATTTGTTTTGTTGGTGCCTATAAGATTCACATATCTCCACAATGATATGATATTGTCCACTTTGGGCCTAAGCCCTCATGGTTTTTGTTTTTGGGCTTTATCCAAAAGGTCTCATATTAATGGAGATATCTTTTCATCTTATAAGCACATGATCTTTTCCTTGTCTTACCAATGTGAGACTTTCATTGTATTCCCAATACTCCAACAATCACCCCCCCCCCTCAAACGAAGGACCACATTGACCCCCCCCCTGCACGCCCCTTAAACGAAAGACCACATTGATCCCCCCCCCCGGTCCTCCTCAAGCATATCCATCCTCGAAGGACTTCCTCTGTTTGATATCCGATCCTTATCCCACTAGGACTTCCTACCAACTGTCTGGTCCTCCTGACCTAGTTGGACTTTCTGCCAATTGTCCAGCTCTTTTGGCCTAACTGGACTTCTTGTCAGTTATTCAGTCATCCCAACCCAACTGGACTTCCTGTTTGGTGTCTGGTTCTCTTGATCCGGACATGGGAGCTCCACTTCCTTCATTCGAGGTTTATGGCTTGACATTGATCATGACTTTGATACCAATTGTTAGTGCCTATAAGATTCACATATCTCCACAATTGTATGATATTGTCTACTTTGGGCCTAAGCCATCATGATTTTTATTTTTGGGCTTTACCCAAGGCCAATGGAGATATCTTTTCATATTATAATCATATGATCTTTTCCATGTCTTACCAATGTGGGACTTTGATTGTATTCTCAATACTCCAACATGTTCCACCATGAAACTCAATGGAGTGTCGGCCAATGCTATTAGACTTAGTTTGTTCCCATTCTCTCTCAACAACAAGGAAAAGACGTGGCTACATTCTCTTTCTATAGGGTGTATTACTACTTGGGAGTAGTGCGAGTTGCAATTTCTGAATAAATTTTTTCTACCAAGCAAGACTGCGTACATGCGTAACCTGATCACAAGCTTCCGATAAAAGGAGGGGGAGTCCCTATTTCAAGCTTGGGATTAATTTAAGAACATGCTTCAGTAGTGTCCTCATCATGGGCTTGAGAAGTGGCTAGTGATTCATAACTTCTACAATGGGATTACTTATGCCACTAAGGTTTCTTTGGATTCTGCAGTAGAGGGAGCATTGATGAATAAAACAATTGAAGAAGTGGAAGAATTGATAGAGGAGGTTGCCCAGAACCATCACCAGTGGTCCTCAGAGCGAAGCCATCCATGTAGGGAAAATACATTGTCAATTTAGTAGACCACTTAGCAGCTATAATGGACACACTCAGTAAATGGTTTGAATCTTTAAATACAAATACTATTAATGTTGCTAATGTTCTTTGTGAAAATTGTGGGTTGACAGGACATTTAGGTACACATTGCCCCAAAATTCCTTTTAGTCAAGAAGGGCATATCGAGCAGGTTGATGCTATGAACAATTTCAACACGAGGCTAAATAACTCGTATTCCAACACTTACAAACCTAGTTTAAGGAGCCATCCAAACTTTTCCTATCGAAACAACTCAGAAAACTTTCAACAACTAGGAGGTTACGGGTAACCGCATACTTTATAGCAAACTCTGCAAAAATCAAGGCTGGAACAAATGATGGAGAGCTTTATCATGACCCCAAACTAAAGCGAATACCGAGTTCCAACAGAGGCACCTACAAATTGAAGAAGCATTGCAAGAATTGAAGTCATCTATGGATAGCCTCACGAACCATACTAAGATGTTGGAGACTTAAATTGCCTAGATCACAATCTCTTCCATAAGAACATGGGGAAGATTTTCAGGAAAACCCGAAAAGAATCCAATAGAACATTGCATTTCTTTAGTCCTAAGAAGTGGGAAGAGTTTGAAGGAAGCCCTAATCATTAAGGAGAAGGACACTAGTAGAGAGGAGACTCGCCAAGAAACTGAGGAGACCACGAGCGAAGAAGCATGGATTGGACCATCCATGAAACCTTATATGCCCCCTGTTCCTTTTCCACATCGGCTTGCCAAGGCTAAGAAAGATGAAGAGTTTGGTAAGTTTGTACAAATAATGGAAGCCATCTCTATTGAGGTGCCATTACTTGAGGCTTTGCATCAAATGCCTTAATTTGTAAAGTTTATGAAGCAAATCCTGTTGCACAGAAGGAAAGGCAGATACTTAGCGCATTAATTCAAAGTGGGACACCTCAAAAGCTAAAATATCCAAGGAGTTTTTCTATCCCATGTTACATAGGATCAACTAAGAATAGTAATACATTTTATGACTTAGGAGCGAGCGTAAGTCTAATGTCTTATACTCTTTGTAGGAAATTGGGATTGGGAAAGCTAAAGCTTACAACTAGTACATTACAGTTGGCGGATCATACTTATAGATACCCGTTAGGTATCTTGGAGGGTATTTCGGTAAAGGTGGGGGACTTTGTATTACCCACCGATTTTGTTGTTCTAGAGATGGAGGAAGATCCTCGAGTTCCCGTCATTCTTGGAAGACCATTCCCAACCATTGTTGGTGTTGTAATTGTTAGGGCAATCAACCCAAGTATGGTTTTGTTTTGATGTGTGTGGCAAAGATTTAAGTTAGGATGTTTATGTTGATTTGATATGTGTGTTTAAGTTGTGCAGGACTTAGTAAATCACACATGAGTTAGCTTGATGATAGCATTGGTGGGTTCACCATCTCATGGCTCGGGTTCTTGAGTCGGTGAAGGATGACATTGCGGAAATCGTGCGCTTGGTGCATCCGAGGGACCGCTGGACAAGGAGCATTGGAGTGAAGCCAAAGGAAGCAGACTTCAGGGCGAGACACGAATGATGGCATTGCGAAAGCCGTGTGCTTGGTGCATCCGAGGGATGTGGCCGGACGAAGAGAGCTTCGGTGAGGGACTCCAAGGGAGATGAGAGATTGAGTGATTATAACGGTAGCTCACAGGTGAACTTGGCCGAATGGCTAAGTCAAGTGTCGGATACTCAAACTTAGGTTTGAGGTTTTACCCGACAAGTCGGATGCTCAAACTTGTGTTTGAGGTTTTACCCGACGTTTGGATAAATCGGATGCTCAAACATGAGTTTGAGGTTTCTATACGACGAATGGAAGTGTCGGACGCTCAAACAGGTAGTTTGAGGTTTACTTGATCATCGGATGCTCAAACAAGTATTTGTTTGAGGTTTTACCCGAGAGAAGTCGACTACTATAGATAGCAGTCGACTGTTTTGAGTCGATGGCACTCGACTGGTGTTCAACTGGTGGGTTTCTGGCCCAGCAGTTGACTGCCAAGGGATGGAAGTCAATCGCACCATCCGATCGCCAAGGGACGATACGATCGGCCGAAGGTGGTCGAGCACAGTAACCTCCCGTGAGCCAATTGATCGATCACCACGAGGTAGAGCATCGATAGCGCAATGATTGCCAAGGCTACCGTTGGACTACAACGGTCATGATCTGGCATCGTCAGAAGTCGTTGGAATGGCGATAGTCGACTGGTGACATGCAGCAGTCGACTGCTGCATGCCCAATGGGAAGAAATCTCTTCTCTCTATAAAGAGAAGGGGTTAGGGCCTTGGGGATGCTAATGTTTCATTCCTAAGTGCTCCCCAAGTGCCCTAAACGTCCCAAACCTCTTCTTCCTTGTTTTCATCTAAATCATATTGTAAAAGGGAGGATTTTGTAAGAAGGTTTCTTCTCCACCTTGATTGAGCAAAGGAGAAGTTTAGTTATTGGTTTTAGGGAGTGATTCTCCATACGAATCGTCCGTGGATTAGCGGCAAGGGTCGTGAACCACGTTACATTTCTTTGTTAGCATTTGTGCTCTTTACTCTTTGTGTTTTGTTAATTGTCTTTAGTTTTATTATTCTGTTGCGCTAACGATTTGTATAGACGATTAAGATTAACGAAGTCCATCGTACAAGTAAGGTTATTCAACCCCCCTTCTAGCCGGGCCACGATCCTCCAATAAGTGGTATCAGAGCCAAGGTTGCTTGTCACCGAACTCATCGCCACAACAAGCACAACAAAGATGGATGACATGAACATCCATCTGCCTAAATTCGAAGGGGACTTCACTTGGTGGAAAAAGCGAATGGAGGTATTTTTCGAAACCGACTTTGTCATTATACTAATCATGGAAAGCGATTTTGAAGTGCCTAGGGATGAAGAAGGGAAGCCAATAGAGAAATCGAGATGGACTAAGAAGCAAAGGGAGTAGCACCTTGCAAATTCAAAGGCCAAGCACCATCTTTTCAATGTGCTCCCTCAACAAGAAATCAACCAAATTAGAGAATGCTCAAGCGCCAAGGAGATGTGGGAGAGGTTGATTGAGCTTCATGAAGGCACCTCCGAAGCCAAGCTTGCAAGATGGGACCTTCTCCATTCTCAACTCAACAATATAAAACTAGATAAAGGAGAAAAGGTAATTTCTTTGCATTCTAGGTTTAAGGAGATTATTAATGGTCTATCAAGTGTATGTGAGAAGCTCTCCAACTGGGACATGATAATGAAGGTCATAGATTCATTCCCCCGGTCATCCAAATGGAGCTCCATGGTGGACTCCTTCTATATTTCAAAGAATCTAGAGGTAAGTACTCTAGAAGAATTTTTCTCCACCATGGAATTACATGAAACTAGGCTTGAAGGTATAGTAGACGATCCAATCAAGCAATCAAGGGGAGTGGCGCTAGTGGCCGACAAAGGAAAGAAGAAGAAGGAAACTCCACCCTCCTCATCCAATGTTGAATCTTCCTCCTCCATGAATAGCAATGAAGAAGCATATATGGTAAGGAAGGTGAGACGTGTTTTAAAGAATTTTAAATTTAACAAATCTCATGATAGGAGAAGGAGGAGAGTCATATGCTATAATTGCCAAGGAGAGGGACACATAAGGGATGAATGTCCTCTCTTGAACAAGAGCAAGGAAGAAAGGAGGAAGAATGACAAGAAGAAGGAAGGGAAGAAGAAAGAAGAAAAGAAGTCAAAGGAGAAGGAGAAGAAGTTAAAGCCCCGGAACTTAAAAGCGACATGGGACGATTCATCATCATTATCGGAAGAAGAAGAGATCGTCTCCCATTTTGCATTAATGGGAATAGATGGCGTAGCTTCCACCTCATCCGAACAAGAAGAAACAAGCTCAAGTGAGGAGGAGAGCTCAAGTGTAGGGGGAGCATCATCATCATCGGAAGAAGGGGATTGGGTAAGTGAGGTAAATAAACTACCCTCCCATGATGTAATTTCAATGATTACTAGCTTGACTAAGGACTTGTTTAGAATGAAAAAGAAAAACAAATGCATGCTTAATAAAATTAGAACTCTAGAAGAAAATTTGAAAAAAAATGCATGCTCACATGTTAATGATATTTCTTATAGTACGAATGATGCATGTATTGAAGAGAATAAGGCCTTAAGGGAAAAGGTAAATTATTTAACTAAGGATCTTGAGAAATTCACAATAGGCTCCTGTCACGCCCGCCCTTTTTTAGGGTCCGGAATCCGGAGGGGCAGCGCGTGACGCGACCGTACATACATACACTTTTACTACTTATAGCGGAAGACTTTAGACACATTTTTTTTCTTTTAAAACATAACATGCATTGACATATATAGATACTTCTTCTTCTTAACATAGAGCATGCATCATAACATATATAGATACTTCTTCCTTACTTCTTCTTATTAACATAGAGCATGCATCATAACATATATAGATACTTAGTGCTTAGTCAAAGTTCATAAACATCATCATCATAAGGAGACATAAATAAGGACATCCATAACCGTCATCATCATAGGGAAACATATATATAAGGACATAACGGATCTTCTCCACCATGCCACTACCACACACATTTGGCCCATCCTGCTGCTCCCTTTAGTTTATCCATCCCTTACCCTTATCTGCAGTACGAGGGAAAGATAAACTATAAGCACATAGGCTTAGTAAGATCCTGTCCTACTCACAAAAACCATACATCGACATTAATCATGGCATGTAACATTCATAACATATAAGCAACATAACATGTAACATACGTGACGTAAGCAACTTAACATGTAGCATAAGTAACATAAGTAACATAACATGAATCATCTATAACATAGCAGCATAACATGTATCATCTATAACATAGCAGTATATCATGTAAATATAGGACTTAATCAAACATAACATGCAACATATATAACATAGCAAATCAACATAACATACAACATATATAAACATAGAGGCATAAACATGACATTTCAAACATATCATGCAACATATATATAACACATCAAACATAACATACATCATATGTAACCTAGAGGCATAAACATGATATATCAAACATAACATACATCATATGTAACATAGAGGCATAAACATGACATTTCAAACATAACATGCAACATATATATGACATATCACATAGCATGTGAACATAGCAATCAAATCATGTAAACCTATGCAGGATATTTTTTAAAACATATATTATAAGTACGTAAACATAATCTCAACATATTTGGGCCTGGCATTGTACCACTTCTTCATTATCATAGCGTGCATCCCTAAATAGACCCGAGGTAGCAAGTCTCAAACCTACTAGGTTACTAGGCCCGATCTTAGTCCGTCGACCTAGGGCAATCGTCATAGCGTAGAAGCCCATCCTAGGCCCGAGTCTTACTCCATCGACCTAGGGCATCTTGGAGCCCATCCCGTACTAGGCCCGATCTTAGTCCGTCGACCTAGGGGTAATCATACATAGAGGCCCATCCTAGGCCCGAGTCTTACTCCATCGACCTAGGGCATCTTAGGAGCCCATCCCTTTGGACCTTGTTAAGGTCTTGGTACAAGTCATGCAGAAGGTAAAATACTTATATGCTTTTATTATAACATAGCTTATTTCATTTTGCAAACATAGCATACTTCATTTCATAACATATCATATTTCACTTCATGAACATATCATCTTTCATTTCATAAACACATCATACTTCATTTCATAACATGTCATATTTCACTTCATGAACATATCATATTTCATTTCATAAACACATCATGCTTCATTTCATAATCATATCATATTCATTTCATGAACATATCGTTTTTCATTTCATAATCATATCGTATTTCATTTCATAACATATCTTAAATATCACATACACATAGGGCATGGCATAAGGCATAAACATCAAGAGTAAGTAAACACTAACCTAAAGCATGTTATCTTCATCTAGCATCATTTAATATCACAAGTCAACATGAATTCACCCAACATAAAACACATGTTAACCTAACCTAGAGCATGTTAAAGGACAATGGTTGGCCGAATGGTTCGTGTAGGTTTTTAGGGCTAGTCTTTTAACCTAATTCAATTGACATACTAACAACATCATATGCATACAAAACATGGAATAAAACTTCATTGGAGCATCAATACAAGGGGGGGTGGCCGAATGGTCCATGTAGGTTTTTAGGGCTAGTCTTTTAACCTAATTCAATTAACATACTAACAACATCATATGCATACAAAACATGGAATAAAACTTCATTGGAGCATCAATACAAGGGAGGGTGGCCGAATGGTCCATGTAGGTTTTTAGGGCTAGTCTTTTAACCTAATTCAATTAACATACTAACAACATCATATGCATACAAAACATGGATTAAAACTTCATTGAATCATCAAAATAAAAGGGGTGGCCGAATGGTTCAAGGGGCTTTTAGGGTTAGACTTTTAACCTAATCCAATTAACATACTAACAACATCATATGCATACAAAAACATGGATTAAACTGCATTTAATCACCAAAAACTACATGTTGGCCGAATAGTCCTTAGAGGTTTCTAGGGTTAACTTTTAACCTAATTCATTCTACCTCCTAACATCATCATTTGCATGTAAAACAAGATATAGAACTTCAATAAAACACCAAAAAATCCATGTTGGCCGAATGGTTCATAGGGGTTCCTAGGGTTAACTTTTAACCTAATTCATTCTACATCTTAACTTCATCATGTGCATGTAAAATAAGGTATAGAACTTCAATAAAACACCAAAAATCCATGTTGGCCGAATGGCTCATAGGGGTTCCTAGGGTTAACTTTTAACCTAATTCATTCTACCTCCTAACATCATCATTTGCATGTAAAACAAGATGTAGAACTTCAATAAAACACCCAAAAACATGTGTTGGCCGAATAGTCCATAGGGGTTTCTAGGGTTATCTTTTAACCTAATTCATTTTACATCCTAACATCATCATATTCTTACAAAACATGATATAGAACTTCCTTGGAACATCAAAACTAAGCTTGGCCGAATATATCATAGGGATTTCTACACAAACAATCAACCGAAAGCTACTCGTATGCAGGTGAGGGATACTTACATCCTTCGCTTTGCTTTTAGTGGGAAGATGTCCTAAGGAAAACCAAACCTAGCCCTTGCTTCTTGCTTGGATGAGTTTCGGCCAAAGGATGAAAATAGAGAGGGGAAGCTCTAGGATTCGATGAGGAAGAAGAAGAGAAGAGGGAGAAGTGGCTTTTCTCTTGTCCCTTCATTCCCTATTTATTCTCTTGAAGTGTCCCTTAGCCTCCCTTACCCTTAACTATCATTTCCCCTATTCCTCTACTAATAACATCTCATTGGGCTTTTGGTTAGGGGATGCATCTATAGGGTTTGGCTATCTCTAGAGGTTTGCGGTTCAATTCCTAGGCCTTGCATCCCTTTTGGCTTATTTTCTTTTATTTTTGAAAGAGCCCACATAAAGCCCATTATAATCTTACAAAAATTCTTATAAAATTTCTAGAGCTTGGGATGAAAAAGGGAGGAAAGGGAAATGGGGAATTCGGCCAAGGATGAGGAAGAAGGAGAATGAAGAAGGAAAGTGGGGTTTTACTTCCTCTCTTTTCTTAATTCTCCTCTTTAATACCTAGGGAATGAACACTCTTCATCCTTTCATGGGAGGGGATGAACCAACTCCTCATCTTCCCATCTATATTCTTTGTATATTCTTTATATATCTTATCCATGAATCATCCTATGGTCTTGTATATTCTTTATATATCTTATCCATAAATTATCCTAGGGTCTAGTGGTGTCAAGGCTACCCCCCCCCCTATTAGGAGGTTCATGGTTCAAATCCTACCTATAACCATCTTTTATTTTATTTTATTTTAAACTTTTTATGGCCTTAAAACTTATATAATTACTTGGCATAGTTTAGAATTTTACGGGCATTACAATCCTTCATACCTATAAAAGTTTCGTCCTCGAAACTTAGAACAACTCCGGATACTTTTATTTCATGTCATCCTCGCGTTCCTAAGTTTCTTCTTCAAACTTTTGATTTTGCCATATGACTTTCACTAAGGGTACTTCTTTGGTTCTCTGTTTCTTGATTTCTCGATCTATTATCTGAATAGGCCGACTTTCATAACTTAAATCTTCTTGAACTTGTACCGTTTGTGGCTCAATCACATGGTCTTAGGAACTCTATGCAATCTGATCGCCTCCTCAACATACAACTGCGCTAGTTGTTCCATTGAGTACAATATTTGATTGCTAGAAATGGGCAGATTTTGTCAATCTTTCAACAATCACCTAAATAGCTTCATAACCATTAGTTGTTTTGGGTAGTCCTACTATGAAATCCATAGCTATATCTTCCCACTTCCATTCTGGGATTTGAATAGGCTACAGAACTCCTGTAGCTATCCCTGGAGTTCCGTAACCACATGCATAAGATCAGGTGGGGGTACTGTCTCATCGACTCTATTACTACGTCTTCCAGCCATACTTATCTTCATATATTATAATAAGGCTAGTATAAGATTATTGTTCATTTATCTATGCATAGTTAAACTAAAAGCTAGCATAAGGTTATCATTCATGTTTTCATGCATATTTTAAGCTAAAGGCATTTCATATCATACATGAACAAAATAAGCTAAAGGCATTTCATATCATACATGAACAAAATAAGCTAAAGACATTTCATATCATACATGAACAAAATAAGCTAAAGACATTTTATATCATATATGAACAAACTTAACAAAATTAGAGTAGACATAGAATTCTTACTTGGAGCGGCAGGATTTGGAGCTTGATGTGTGTGTAGTGGAAAGGCAGATCCGCTCTGATACCAACCTGTCACGCCCGCCCTTTTTTAGAGTCCGGAATCTGGAGGGGCGGCGTGTGACGCGACCGTACATACATACACTTCTTACTACTTACAGCGGAAGACTTTAGACACATTTTTTTTTTCTTTTAAAACATAACATGCATTGACATATATAGATACTTCTTCTTCTTAACATAGAGCATGCATCATAACATATATAGATACTTCTTCTTACTTCTTCCTACTTCTTCTTATTAACATAGAGCATGCATCATAACATATATAGATACTTAGTGCTTAGTTAAAGTTCATAAACATCATCATCATAAGGAGACATAAATAAGGACATCCATAACCGTCATCATCATAGGGAAACATATATATAAGGACATAACGGATCTTCTCCACCATGCCACTACCACACACATTTGGCCCATCCTGCTACTCCCTTTAGTTTATCCATCCCTTACCCTTATCTGTAGTACGAGGGAAAGATAAACTATAAGCACATAGGCTTAGTAAGATCCTGTCCTACTCACAAAAACCATACATCGACATTAATCATGGCATGTAACATTCATAACATATAAGCAACATAACATGTAACATACTGTTAGTGCCTATAACATGTAGCATAAGTAACAATGATATGATATTGTCCACTATAACATAGCAAGCCCTCATGGTATCATCTATAACATAGCTATATCATGTAAATATAGGAGATATCTTTTTCTTATAAACATAACATGTCTTACCAATATATTGTACATAGCAAATCAACATAACATACAAACATATATAAACATTGAGACATAAACATGACATTTCAAGGATTTTCATGCAACATATATATCTTAACACATCAAACTTAACATACATCATATGTAACCTAGAGGCATAAACATGATATATCAAACATAACATGCAACATATATATAACTATCGCTCATACATCATATGTAACATGGCTCGATGTTAGTGACATTTCAGATTCATATATCTCCAACATATATGATATTGTCCACTTTAGCATGTGAACATAGGTTTTCAAATCATGTAAAGGCCTATACCAATGGAGATATCTTTTTCTTATAAGCACATGATCTTTTCCATGTCTTACCATATGTGGACATTGATTGTACCACTTCTTCATTACTCCCATAACACATACGTGGCTAAAGCAACTTAACATGTAGCAAGTAACATAAGTAATATAACATGAATCATCTATAACATAGCAAAGATAACATGTATCATCATAACATAGCGAAGATATCATGTAAATATAGGTCTTAATCAAATCGATAACATCTTATCCATATACTAGGCCCGATCAACATAACCTAGGGCAATCATAAACATAGAGACATAGACATTTCAGTCTTATCATCGACCTAGGGCATCTTAGGACATCATATGTAACCTTAGAGGCATAAACATGATATATCAAACATAACATGCAAGGTAAAATATATATGCTTTTATTATAACATAGCTTATTTCATTTTGCAAACATAGCATACTTCATTTAATAACACATCATATTTCACTTCATGCAACATATATCTTTCATATCACATAAACACATAGCATCAAATCATGTCAAACATGTCATATTTTTCATGAACATATCATATTTCATTTCATAAACATAATCATACTTATTTGAGCCCTTCATAATCATATCATATTCATTATCATGAACATATCGTTTTCATTTCATAATCATATCGTATTTCATTTACTAGGCCCGATCTTAGTCCACATACACATAGGGCAATCATGGCATAAGGCATAAACATCAAGAGTAAGTCTTACTCACTAACCTAGGCATCTATCTTCATCTAGCATCATTTAATAGTCCGTTGACCTAGGGCAATCATACATAGAGGCTCATCCTAGGCCCGAGTCTTACTCCATCGACCTAGGGCATCTTAGAGTCCATCCCTTGGACCTTGTTAAGGTCTTGGTACAAGTCATGTAGGTAAAATACTTTATGCTTTTATTATAACATAGCTTATTTCATTTTGCAAACATAGCATACTTCATTTCATAACATATCATATTTCACTTCATGAACATATCATCTTTCATTTCATAAACATCATACTTCATTTCAACATGTCATATTTCACTTCAAACATATCATATTTCATTTCATAAACACATCATACTTCATTTCATTTAACCTAATTCAATTAACATACTAACATCATCATATGCATACAAACATGGAATAACTTCATCATACAAAACATGGATGTAGGTTTTAAGTCTTTTAACCTAATTCAATTAACATACTAACAACATCAAATGGAATAAAAAAGATAAGGGTGGCGAATGGTCCATGAGAGGCTTTTAGGGTTAGACTTTTAACCTAATCCAATTAACATACTAACAACATCATATGCATACAAAAACATGGATTAAACTTCATTTAATCACCAAAAACTGTTAGGAATATTGGAATGGCTAGAGGGGGGGGGGGTAATTAGCCTTTCTTCATTTCTACAAGTAAGTTAGCGGAAGCAATACAAATACGAAAACGAATACGAATAAGAAATAAGAAACCAAACGCTAACACCCGATGTACGTGGTTCGGAGATGACGCTCCTACTCCACGGTAATCCGTAAGGTGGATTAGTCCTAGACAAGCTTCACTATCTTCTCCTTTGGATGAACCAAGGTGGAGAAACCTTTCTTACAATGCTCTCCTCTTCTTTACAATGATGGATGATCAAGAACAAGAGAAGAGGAGGTTTTGAATCACTAAAAACACTTGGAAAGCTTGGTGAGCACGAGGGTGTAGTTAGGAGCAAGAGCACTAGCTTCACCAAACTCCCCATGACCCCTTTTTATAGAAGAGGGGATGTTTTTCCCGTTGGGCTTGATCGATTGGTGATGCTTACCATCGATCGTATCGGCCCAAGCCAATAACAAATCACGATCTCTGCGGAGATTCGTAGCGCAATCTCAGCGGCTAGGTGATCGATCGGTGATCCCTCCATCGATCGGCCCGATGGAGTGATCGATCAAGTGATCAAGCGGCGATCGAGTGAGGCGGCGATATTTTCTTGATCGATCATTCTTTGCCCTTGGTCACTTGATTTTATACCCTAGACCTAGACTCAACCTTCTAGCTCCTCATTAAGCCTTGCGCCTTGGGATCCCTCCGAGTCCGCGACTTGTTCATCCTTTGCGCTTTGCTTCCGGGAGCTTCCTCGGTTCGTCATGTCTTGGGTTTGCCAAATCTTGGACTTTATGCCGCCAAGACTACAAACTTGGACTTATCTTTGCCAAGACCTTACTTTGGACTTCCTTTGCCAAGGTTCACTTGGACTTCTGTTGCCAAGACTACAACTTGGTCTTCTAAGTCCATCCCCTTGGACTTTCCTTGCCAAGATCATACTTGGACTTCTCTTTTACCAAGTCTTCATCCTTGGATTTCCCTGTTACTTAAAAACATATTCACAATTAGATCACAAGATATTGCCTAACTTAGATGATTATCCAAACATCAAAACATATAAATGCTTGGAGCATTGTTGCACCAACAATCTCCCCCTTTTTGATGTTTGACAATCATTTAAGTTAGGTCTTTTAAAGATACACACATAATCATCTAACTTAAACATCCCTTCTCCCCCTTTGACATACATCAAAAAGAGAAGGATTCAAAAATGAAGGAATCAAAGGTGTTGGATCTTGGACTAAGGTATAAAATTGAAATTAAAGCTCCCCCTTAATCCAAGATAAGCTTTATAATGTGTAAATAATATTTGAAGCAAAGCATAACAGAAATTTAAAAATATTAAGTCCTAACTTTGCACCAACAATGGATTTAGGGATGAAAAAGATACAATTTATGAAACTCCCCCTAAACCACTGCACTAAACAACCCTAAACCTTTGTTTATACGCAATATTATCAAGCTATAGTTGTAGGACATCAAGGATACACTAAATACCATAAAATGGAGCTGTTTATCAGAAAATACGATTAATCAGTGACTGGTTTTACGAACCGATCACACTCACTAATCGAAATTTCAGCCTTTTCATTCCAACTTCAGAAATGCATTAGAAATTTCAGAAATCTCGAAAAATCACGAAATTTTGTGTACACATTTCTGAAATTATACTTTATTAAGGAAAAATAATTTGAAAAATATATGTTTTCCAGATTTCAAGATTGATACAAACTTGGAACCTAACAAAAGTTCTAAAGATTTTGCAAACTTTGTATCACTTTTGTGTTCCATTTGAAAACTGTTTTTCAAAATATGATGAACATAGTTTAATATATATATTATTTGGAATTTCCAACCATGTTCTTTGAGCTATGTATTCATTACTTGAATACAAGCCTTCCCAATGATTGATCCATAAGGTTTTTATATCTCTAGGTGTGTTATTGGCTCATAGTAATGCATCATAACAAGCATGATGAGCCAAGTACACCTTCCCTATCATCTCACATGGTTCTAATTGTCTCAATACAAAAATCAAGGTGTCTTAAGGCTTTTTGTGAGATGCATCAAGGTATAAAGCTACTATAAAAGTATAGGATCATGCAAACCTAGAGTTTTACTCTACAAAGCACATACCAAGCTCTCTCCTTAATGATGAGAATTCGGCTTCGGGAAGAGCTTTGGTAAAGATATCGGCAAGGTTGGACTTAGATTCTACATAATTAAGTTCAATGTCCCCTCTTGCCAAATGATCTCTTATGAAGTGATGTTTCACTTCAATGTGCTTGATCCTAGAGTGATGTACCAGATTTTTGGTCAAGTTGATGGTACTCACATTATCACAATAAACTTTAATGTTAGAGTAGTGTAGCTCATAGTCCACAAGAGTATGTGTCATCCAAAGTAATTGAGCTACACAACCACCCATAGCCACATATTCGGCTTCGGTGGTTGATAAAGCAACACAATGTTGCTTCCTACTACTCCAACTAACCAGGGAGGACCCAAGAAATTGGCATCCACCACTAGTACTTTTCCTATCCAATTTGCACCTGGCATAATCGGAATCGGTATAACCAAGCAATTCAAATGACCTAGTCCTAGGATACCAAAGTCCTACATTTAGGGTGCCTTTAATATATCTTAATATTCTCTTAACGGCTACTAAATGTGATTCTTTGGCACAAGATTGGTATCTTGCACACATACCTACCACAAATAAAATGTCGGGTCTACTAGCGGTTAGGTATAGTAGGTTACCAATCATACTCCTATAAAGTTTAAGATCAATTGATTTACCTTCATGATCACTATCTATTCTAGTGTTAGTGGCCATAGGAGTGGTTACAATTTTGGCATTTTCCAAACCAAATTTCTTGATCATTTCATTTGCATATTTGGTTTGATAAATATGAATACCCTCATTGGTTTGTTTGACTTGTAAACCTAGGAAAAAGGTAAGCTCTCCAACCAAACTCATTTCAAATTCATTTTCCATATTTTTTATAAAGTCTTGAAGAAGATCATCATTCGTTGACCCAAAAATGATATCATCAACATACACTTGGGCTATGAATATATCTTTTAATGTTGACTTTATAAACAATGTTTGATCTACTTGGCCTCTTCTAAAATCCTTAGAAATTAAGAAAGATGACAATCTTTCATACCATGCCCGGGGAGCTTGTTTTAACCCATATAATGCTTTCCTAAGCTTATATACATGATTTGGATAATCTATGTTCTCAAATCCGGGTGGTTGCTCTACATATACTTCCTCCTTAATATAACCATTTAAGAATGCCGATTTAACATCCATTTGGTAAAGTTTAAATCCCATGTAGGAAGCATACCCTAAGAGAATCCTAATAGATTCTAACCTCGCAACCGGGGCATAAGTCTCATCATAGTCAAGCCCCTCAACTTGATTGAATCCCCTAGCAACCAACCTAGCCTTATTTCTAGTGATATTTCCTTGATCATCTAGCTTATTCCTAAAGACCCATCTTGTAGTAATTATGGTGCTATCATTGGGTCTAGGTACTAATTCTCACACTTGACTTCTCTCAAATTGAGCCAATTCATCTTGCATTGCCAAAATCCAATCCGGATCATGTAATGCATCATTGATCGATTTGGGCTCAATTTGTGAGATAAGAGCTACTTGACTAGTAGGAGGTCTATGAAATGACCTAGTTCTTACTCCTTGAGATAGATCTCCTACTACTTGGTCAAGTGGATGATCTTGATGAATTCTTAGGTTTCTAGAAGGGGTTTCAATTTGATCATTATTATCTTCCACCCTTCTTTCATCATCGGAGTCTCCTCTTCCTCTCCCTTGATCATTACCCCTAATGGTCAAGTTTTGAAGATGTCTTGATTATTGTCATTAATATCCTTATCAATAGAGGACTTTCTAGGGTAGGTACTAGTAGCTTCATCAAATTGAACATTGGAGGACTCCTCAATCCCTTGGGTTCTCTTATTGTAGACTCTATATCCTCTACTTGTGGATGAGTATCCAACAAGGATTCCCTCATCCGCTTTGGATTCAAATTTTCCTAAGTTATTCTTGGTGTTTAGAATATAAACTTTACATCCAAAGACTTTAAAATAATGAATTGTGGGAATAGTCCCATTCCATAATTCAAAAGGTGTCTTTCCTAAAAACCTATGGATTTGAACCCTATTTTGGATATAGCAAGCGGTATTAACCGCTTCCGCCCACAAGTAGCTAGGTAGAGAATATGCATTAAGCATAGTCCTAGCCGCCTCTTGTAGGGCACGATTTCTCCTTTCCACCACCCCATTTTGTTGGGGTGTTCTAGGACAAGAGTGTTGGGTTTCCGGCACCGCGGCGTGTGTGTGTTCGATCATGTTTCGTAAACATGAGCACAGCGGAAGCAATAAAAATAATAAATACTCCTATTTATTACAACACACACAACACACGCATGCTATTACAACAAGTGTAGACATAACTGTAAATTAAAATTTGCAATAAAAGGAAATTAAACTACGTTATACCTTCCGTATGACGTGTAGCGGGAACGGCATCAACCGGAATGATCCTCGTAAGAATCGTCTCTATCCGTATCCACGCCGAGCTCCTCGGGATGACTTCGCTAAGTCATGAGCTTCGTCTTCGTACGGGTTACTAGCCTCGTGTTGAAGACGACGTGATCGAGAGATGATCACGATCCGAATCCAAATTCGGATCCAAAATGAGTTCTCAAAACTCGCTTCTCCGGAGAGGTGTTCGTCAACCGTTTGACGAATCCTTCGTCCTCCACCTCAGAGGATTACCGGAGATCAAATCCCTGGTAAGTTAGCCGCTGTCGGAGCACTAACCGTCGTCCAAACGACGCTCCGATGAGAGGAGGAGAAGCTGTCCAGAAAACTGGACAGCTTGGTGGAGGAGTAGGCGCCGGCCAAAACAAGGAGAGAAAAGCCTCACCTTGATGCCAAACCTATAGGAGATCACCGGAGGGTCGCCGGAGGTTCACCGGCTGAAGCTTGGTCGCCGGCAACAAGTTGGACGGGGGCACAAGTGGTTGGGCGGCGGCACAAGGTCACATTGGCGCCGAATTCACCAAGGAGGTGGGCGGCAACTATGTGTTGGGCGGCCAAAAATAGATTAGGTTTTAGGGTTAGGGTTTAATCCCTATTTTATAGAGAACTAATTCTCTTAATGGTTAATGGATCATATCCATAAAGCCCGTTAACCCGCTCCATTAAGATAAGTTAAAATAAACCAAACCATGATGGTTTATTTTAAGTTAAAACGAACCGAACCAACCTTTGGTTCATTCGTTTAATATAAACCAAACCCTTTGGTTTATTCTCATCCATTGGATTAGAACCAAACCATTTTGGTCCATCCATTATGTCTTCATAAGACACGGCCCATCCACGCTTCCATTGCATGAAACAATTTCATGCTCGCTTTATGTTTGGTCCAACCAAACATAGTTTCTCTCTCGAGAATCCCATTCTCAAGCTCGTTTTAAATCCTTTGGATTACACTCGTTGTGCGTGTGACCAAATAGGTTCTCGGTTTATGTTGGCCGTCTATAATTAACCATTAATTATAGAACGATCATGAGTGGCACCTAGTAGTACATCATGATCCCCAATTAACCGAAAAGATCAACGGTTGATCCAGAACTATTTCTGAAACCCTTCAGCAGCTCGAATGAATCGTGCCCCATTCCCTTCACTCATCTTATACCCACTTGGTTGGGACATGGTCTATTGTGTCGATCCCACTAGGAGTGACTACGTCACACCTAGCCCAAGTATCATTTCCTCGTCCTACAGTTCTAGTTACTCCACATGTATCGAAGAGTACTTTACTCTAAACATGTAATGCTTTGGCCAAAGACTTTAGTAACAATCCGACGAGAGGCCATGGGTATACATCTCCTCGCAAGGAGTGGTGAATCCTTTATAGGCTATTCAAACACCTTCGATCACTTCGACTTATACCCAATCATCCCGGGTCCACATCTCCTCGGAGATGTTTGCTTAAGATGTCAAAGCATAAGTCTCCATGATCAAGATGACTTGAATACCGCAAGTCAAAGGAACATCGCACTTAAGCCACAGTAAGAACTTCATTGACATATCTATATATGCAGAGAACCATATGAAGTCTTACTGGTCACTCAATGAACTAGTTACCATAACTAGCATCCACGATTAACTCCGGACATCACTATGTCTCGGCCCGGTGAAAATCGGTGCTTGGATACACCAAGGAGTATACCTCGTGCTAGTCTCAGCGAATTGATGGTGTCGGATCCATCAATTCATCGACTAGGATAATTCGATACATCACAATTACACATGTAGAGATACTCACTAGTTGTGATCCAATCACAAATTCTCTCATCTTGTGAATCGTATCGTGGACATTGATAAATGAGTTTAAGATCCAATCAAATACATAAAACATGTATACTCAAATAGTGAATCTTCATTTATCATATAAATGGTTCATACATAAGGCGATTGCCTTAGGACATCTCTCATATATTACTAACAAACTCCCACTTGGCCTAATGCCAATCGCTACGGTATCCAATACCATAAGCACCAACATGACCCTCAAACTTACTTTGAGGTAATGCTTTAGTCAAAGGATCCGCTAAGTTCCTTTCAGTGGGCATTTTCTCGATTTGTATATCGTTCCCTCGATGATCTCTCGATAAGATGATAGCGGAAGCACATGTTTGGATCGTTGATGAGACCTTGGCTCTTTCGCTGTCTGCAATTGCTCCATTGTTGTCGCAGATGAGACGGTATTGCTTCAACAATGGCGGAATCACACCAAGTTCATGAACGAACTTCTTGATCCAAACCGCTTCCTTTCACGCCAGAAGCGCAATATATTCGCCTCGGTGGTAGAATCCGCTACGATCTCTTGTTTGGAACTTTTCCAACTCACTGCGCCCCATTCAAGGTGAACACGTATCGGTGAGACACGGAATCATCCTTATGCATGCGGAAGTTGGCATCGTATACGCGTATCACCATGTCCCTTCTCCATATATTAGGAACACATCCTTAGTTCTTCTCAAGTACTTAAGGATCGTCTTAGCACCGCCAATGATCCATTCCTGGATCAGACTGGTATCTGCTCGTGACACTCAGAGCATACGATACATCGGGCCTCGTACATAACATAGCATACATGATAGATCCTATTGCGGATGCATAGGGAATCTTACCCATGCAAATCCTCTCGTCTTCTGTGCGCGGACACATAGACTTCGAAAGGTGTACCCCATGCCTGATGGGCAGATAACCTTTCTTTGATTCCGACATGCTAAACCTCTTTAGCACTCGGTCTATATATGTAGACTGCGAAAGACCAAGCAACCGTTTCGATCTATCTCTATAGATCTTAATCCCAAGGATGTAGGTTGCTTCTCCCAGGTCTTTCATGGAGAATGTCTTGGATAACCAAACCTTAACTGACTGTAAGATTGACACATCATTTCCTATAAGTAATATGTCATCGACATACAATACTAGGAACACGACTGCACTCCCACTAACCTTCTTGTACACACAAGGTTCGTCTGGATTTTGTGAGAAATCAAACTTTTTGATCGTCTCATCAAAACGGATATTCCAGCTCCTGGATGCTTACTTCAATCCATAAATGGATCGTCGCAACTTGCATACCTTGGTTTTATCAACCGATGTGAAACCCTCAGGCTGTATAATATACACGTCCTCGAGCAAGTTTCCATTAAGGAAAGCTGTTTTCACATCCATCTGCCATATCTCATAATCATAATGAGCTGCTATGGCCAAAAGCATCCGAATGGATTTAAGCATAGCTACAGGCGAATAGGTTTCGTCATAATCAACACCTTGCTTTTGACGATATCCTTTCGCCACCAATCAAGCCTTATAGGTAATCACATTACCATCCATGTCGGTTTTCTTCTTGAAAACCCACTTGCACCCTATAGGCTTTATGCCTTCAGGTGGGTCAACCAAGTTCCAAACTTGGTTTTCGTACATGGAATCCATTTCCGACTTCATGGCACCAAGCCACTTATCCCTTTCTGAACTTGTCAGCACTTCTTCATAACTGGTAGGCTCCTCATCATCAATGAGTAACACGTCGTTCGATTCACTTACGAGAAATCCATATCTCTCAGGAATATTGCGTGTTCTACCAGATCTACGAAGATGTGGTGTTACAATAGGTCCAGCCGATTGCTCATCACTATGAGTTGTCGGCTGTTGTGCTTCACCAGGTATCTCATCAATGTCTATTTGAGTCTCTCGAGCCTCCTCAAGCTCGACGACACTCCCACTGTTTTCTTGCAAGAGAAACTCTTTCTCTAGAAATACAGCATGCCTTGAAACAAACACCTTTTGTTCCACAGGATGATAGAATTGGTAACCCCTTGTTTCCTTAGGGTATCCAATAAATAGACATTTATCAGACTTAGCATCCAGTTTATGCGTCTGATCAGCTTCACATAAGCAGGACAACCCCATATCTTCAAGTAAGATACATGAGGTTTCTTACTATTCCATATCTCATATGGAGTAGTTGAGACTACCTTGGTAGGCATTCTGTTTAACAAGTAAACAGCTGTCTGAAGTGCATAACCCCAAAGGACTTGGGAAGAGTCGCATGATTCATCATTGACCTGACCATGTCCAACAAGGTCCGGTTACGCCTCTCAGATACACCATTATGCTGTGGTGTATAGGGCGGAGTCCATTGAGACAATATGCCATTTTCTCTTAGATAATCAAGAAACTCTTGACTTAAGTATTCACCACCTCGATCCGATCGAAGTATTTTAATACTTTTGTCATGTTGTTTCTCTACTTCATTTCTGAATTCTTTGAACCTTTCAAAGGCTTCAGACTTGTGTTTCATCAAGAACACATACCCAAACCATGAGTGATCATCGGTGAAGGTGATGAAGTAGCTATAGCCTCCTAAAGCTTGAGTTGACATGGGTCCACATACATCAGTATGTACCAGACCTAGTAACTCTCCCACTCGTTCACCTTTTCCAGTAAAAGGTAACTTAGTCATCTTGCCTTTTAAGCATGATTCACATGTATCGTATGAATCCAATTCAAACGATTCCAGAATTCCACATCGGTGTAATTCGGACATGCGTTTCTTGCTTATATGGCCAAGACGACAATGCCACATATAGGAGTCCATTTGATTATCCTTTCGAGCACGCGTGTTGCTCGCTTCGATATTGAAGATGTCACTGGATACGTCCAACGTATAAATGCCATTACTCAAAGTTCCAGTTCCATAAAGTACGCCATTCAAAGTTATATAACAACAATTGTTACTAAACGTTAAATGGAAACCATTTCTATTTAAGCGGAAATAGAAACAATGTTCTTTATTAGAGAAGGAACATAATAGCAATTGTCCGATTCAAGACTAGTCCACTAGGGGCTTGACAAATAAGTTCAGATGGCGGCCGCGCAACCTTTGCTCCATTGGACTCAAATTTGACTCCCCTCGACAAGTCTTCTATTCCTTAGCCCTGTATGTCATTACATATATATGAGCTACACCCAGTATCCAATACCCAAGTGTCTAAGGAAATAGAATGACAATCAATAACGAAGATACCTGAAGAGGATGGGGCATCGGATGCCTTCTTCTTCTTCATGGACTCAAGATAAATCTTGCAGTTTCTTCGCCATGGCCTTCCTTGTCACATGATGGCAAGTGCCCTTTTGTTCCGCCTTCTTTACCTTTTTCTTTCCTTTCTTACATTCTTTTGCCTTCCTCTTAGAACCTTTCTTTGAGGAATCAACTATGAACCGCCTTCTCCTCATGCTTCACGAAGGCTCCAGTCTTGACATATTGAGGAGCTCGGGAATGGTGGATTCAATTTGTTCATCCGATAGTTCATCACAAATTGCGAGAAACTCTTGGGCAAACAATGCGAATTAAGTCAATACTTAACTCATGATCCATCACAAAACCGAGGTAGCTAGCCGCTCGATGTACAGTTCATCTTTAGCACAAAGCGTACTCTGAGAACCTTCTTGCATCTTCGTAGTGAAGAGGAGCCTAGAGACCTCGAACCTTTCGGATCTCGCTTGCTCATCGAACAGCTCATGAAGATGGAAGACCATAGTATTAGCATCCATATGCTCATGCTGCTTTTGCAGCTCAGGTACCATCGCCGCTAGCATGATGCAACTCGCCAGCTCAGAATCTGCCACAGGTTTCTGATAGACCAACATTTGATGCAGGTTGCATCGTCCTTAGGATCGGTCAGGAAGAGGCTCTTCAAGGACATATGCAAGCTTTTCCGCCTTGAGAACAATTCTCGAGTTTCTAAGCCGATCCGGGAAGTTAGGCCCGGTCGGTTGTTCGAATCCAAAATAGTGCGCAAATTCAAAGACGTCATGATCAATTTATTGACCTAGAAATACAAAACGAGCATATATGAGAAAATGATTTTAAAATGCATCAATATACATTTATAAATCCCATTCATTTTTCGAATTTCAAAAACCCTTAAAATCACTTCGGGAGATCGTAGGTCCATCTCCGAATGGGCTGATATCCATCATAGATAAGAACAACCTTGGAGTGAGTCCAACAAGCCATTCTTAGCTATGATGGTGGGTATCAAGTATCGATTACATATCATGTATATGTAACTATCACAATGTGCTATCAACTAATTGAATGTTTACACATACATTGGGTTGTTAACACATTAACAAGTATGCATCATATGCATAGCACCCAACTTCACCTCTCTTCACATCGACCTTGGAGTGAGTCCAACAAATCGATGCTCCAAGTTAAAGCCGACCCATTAATCGCGAAATAGTTTTAATATGGTTAGAGCGCATTCAACCAATTAGCCAGGCTTGGAGTGAGTCCAACAACCCAAACTAACGATTGACCTCTGACTCTTACCATGTTAGAGTTAAACTATTCCAATGATTTGAACATGTTCAGGTTCGAAAGGGCTTGGAGTGAGTCCAACAACCCAAACAAGAAATAACTCTGGTTCTAACCATATTAATGGAAGGTGTAGGCTTTAATATTGAGTTAGGGTTTTTATGTCTCATCCTCTTTGCATGCAAATAACTATTATCTACATGGCATGGCATACATGGCATACATCTACATGTCACGACACGCATGGCATAATGTTATGCATCTAATGTAATTACATGGCATACAATTATGTCATGTATATATTTCCTTATATGTCATAACTATTTATGGAAATAAAATATGTTTAAGATTTGATTCTCCAAATCAAATCATAATTAAATTAGGAAACAAATTTCCAAATCTAATCACATATTTTATTCATGGAATTATTTGATTAAGGAAAATCTATTTAGGAAACCAATTTCCTAAATCATTAAAAATACTTATGGAAATAAAATATTTTAAGATTTGATTTCCCAAATCAAATCATGATTAAATTAGGAAACAAAATTCCAGAATCTAATCAAATATTTTATTTATGGAAAATATCAATTTCCATAAATACTTCCAACTTTCCAAAAGTGGAAGATTTCCATAAATACTTCTAGACTTTCCAAAATTGAAAAATTTCCATAAATACTTCTAAATTTCCAAAATTAGAAAATTTCCAGAAATACATTATGACTATCGCAAAACCATTTTACGATTATGTCGAAATACAACCTGGGCTCTGATACCACTGTTGGGTTTCCGGCACCGCGGCGTGTGTGTGTTCGATCATATTTCGTAAACATGAGCACAGCGGAAGCAATAAAAATAATAAATACTCCTATTTATTACAACACACACAACACACGCATGCTATTACAACAAGTGTAGACATAACCGTAAATTAAAATTTGCAATAAAAGGAAATTAAACTACGTTATACCTTCCGTATGACGTGTAGCGGGAACGACATCAACCGGAACGATCCTCGTAAGAATCGTCTCTATCCGTATCCACGCCGAGCTCCTCGGGATGACTTCGCTAAGTCACGAGCTTCGTCTTCGTACGGGTTACTAGCCTCGTGTTGAAGACGACGTGATCGAGAGATGATCATGATCCGAATCCAAATTCGGATCCAAAACGAGTTCTCAAAACTCGCTTCTCCGGAGAGGTGTTCGTCAACCATTTGACGAATCCTTCGTCCTCCACCTCAGAGGATTACCGGAGATCAAATCCCCGGTAAGTTAGCCGCTGTCGGAGCACTAACCGTCGTCCAAACGACGCTCCGACGAGAGGAGGAGAAGCTGTCCAGAAAACTGGACAGCTTGGTGGAGGAGTAGGCGCCGGCCAAAACAAGGAGAGAAAAGCCTCACCTTGATGCCAAACCTATAGGAGATCACCGGAGGGTCGCCGGAGGTTCACCGGCTGAAGCTTGGTCGCCGGCAACAAGTTGGACGGCGGCACAAGTGGTTGGGCGGCGGCACAAGGCTGTTGGCGCCGAATTCACCAAGGAGGTGGGCGGCAACTATGTGTTGGGCGGCCAAAAATAGATTAGGTTTTAGGGTTAGGGTTTAATCCCTATTTTATAGAGAACTAATTCTCTTAATGGTTAATGGATCATATCCATAAAGCCCATTAACCCGCTCCATTAAGATAAGTTAAAATAAACCAAACCATGATGGTTTATTTTAAGTTAAAACGAACCGAACCAACCTTTGGTTCATTCGTTTAATATAAACCAAACCCTTTGGTTTATTCTCATCCATTGGATTAGAACCAAACCATTTTGGTCCATCCATTATGTCTTCATAAGACACGGCCCATCCACACTTCCATTGCGACTGAAACAATTTCATGCTCGCTTTATGTTTGGTCCAACCAAACATAGTTTCTCTCGGTCTGAGAATCCCATTCTCAAGCTCGTTTTAAATCCTTTGGATTACACTCGTTGTGCGTGTGACCAAATAGGTTCTCGGTTTATGTTGGCCGTCTATAATTAACCATTAATTATAGAACGATCATGAGTGGCACCTAGTAGTACATCATGATCCCCAATTAACCGAAAAGATCAACGGTTGATCCAGAACTATTTCTGAAACCCTTCAGTAGCTCGAATGAATCGTGCCTCATTCCCTTCACTCATCTTATACCCACTTGGTTCAGGACATGGTCTAATAGTGTCAGTCCCCACTAGGCTGACTACGTCACACCTAGCCCAAGTATCATTTCCTCGTCCTACAGATTCTAGTTACTCCACATGTATCGAAGAGTACTTTACTCTAAACATGTAATGCTTTGGCCAAAGACTTTAGTAACAATCCGACGAGAGGCCATGGGTATACATCTCCTCGCAAGGAGTGGTGAATCCTTTATAGGCTATTCAAACACCTTCGATCACTTCGACTTATACCCAATCATCCCGGGTCCACATCTCCTCGGAGATGTTTGCTTAAGATGTCAAAGCATGAGTCTCCATGATCAAGATGACTTGAATACCGCAAGTCAAAGGAACATCGCACTTAAGCCACAGTAAGAACTTCATTGACATATCTATATATGCAGAGAACCATATGAAGTCTTACGGCTGGTCACTCCAATGAACTAGTTACCATAACTAGCATCCACGATTAACTCCGGACATCACTATGTCTCCAGCCAGTGAGAATCAGCTGCTTGGATACACCGAGTATACCTCGTGCTAGTCTCAACAGAATTGATGGTGTCCAGATCCATCAATTCATCGACTAGGGATAATTCCGATACATCACAATTACACATGTAGAGATACTCACTAGTTGTGATCCAATCACAAATTCTCTCATGCTGTGAATCGTATCGTGGACATTCAGTAAATGAGTTTAATATCCAATCAAATACATAAAACATGTATACTCAAATAGTGAATCTTCATTTATCATATAAATGGTTCATACATAAGGCGATTGTCTTAGGACATCTCTCATATATTACTAACAAAGAGAACTCATGCTTGTACCCTTGCTCTAAACAAAATTGTGAAAATTTATTTTTCAAATTCACCACCATGATCACTATGGATCCGGTTGATTTTGAGACTCTTTTCATTTTCAACCCTTTTACTAAATCCTATGATTATTTCTAAGGTATCATCCTTATGTTTCATAAAGTAGACCCAAGTATACCTAGAGAAATCATCTACAATAACCAAACAATATTTGTTGCCATTTAAAGATGGAGTACTATGACAATCAAATAGGTCAAGATGCAATAATTCTAATGGTAAGGAAGTATTAGTTAGGATTTTACCTTTGTGTAATGCCTTTGTTTGTTTTCCCTCTTGACATGCATCACACATTTTATTCTTGACATACTTGATCTTTGGTAGTCCTTTGACCAACTCCATCTTGGCTACCTTGGCTATGTTTTTCATGTTGATGTGCCCCAATCTCCTATGTCATAGCCAACTTTCCTCTTCTTTTGCAACAAAGCACTTAGTAGAAATGTTAGAAGCATATGAAAGATCAACATAATAGATATTTGATTTCCTATATCCAACTAACATGCAATCATTTAATTCCTTGTGCCTAATCATGCATTTAGAGGATTCAAAAGAGACATGATAGTTTGCATCACAAAGTTGACTAACACTTAATAGATTAAATTTCATATTTTCAACTAGTAAAACTTTGTGAATGACAATTTTGGGGGATACCTCAATTGTACCTCTACCTAATATCTTGAGTTTTTCACTATTCCCAAGGACACGCTCCCTTCTTCACATATTTAATTGTGGAGAACTTGCTCACATCGGTCATATGTGTTGAGCAACGCTATCCACAATCCACATACCTTGCTCTCTACCTAAATCACACATGAAAAACACAAGCTTTTGGTACCCAAACATTTGGACGGTAACATTAAGTAAAAGCTTCTTAGGTACCCATGCTTTCTTAGCCTTCCCTTAATGGTTGCTTTCCTATTAATCAATGAAATATAAGCAACTTCTTTTTCTTTTGGCTTATATCCTAAACCGGCCTTGTTGTAAACGACTCTTTGTCGACTAAGGATCATATCAAGACATTTTGAGACATTTGAAAATTTCTCTAAATATGCTTTCAATTCACTAACCTCATCCTTAAGTTTGTCATTTTCTTCCTTAAGCATGCAAGAATCAACATGTGAGGGTTTTTCATTCCTAATAGCCTTTAGTTCTACCTTCATGCTCTTAACCTTAGATTTAGACTTATCTAGAGCTTCTTTAAGATAGGCAATTGATTTATAAAGAAGCGTAACTTTGGGAGAGTTCATTACCTCATCGCCACTAGATGACGATTCATCACTTGAGGAGTCTTCTTGGCTTGATGTGTCAGAATCATCTTCTAATGCCATGAGTGTCACATGGCGTGTGATGTGGCAAAGCTCATCATCGGAGGAGGAGTCTTCAACACTTGGTGTGTCCCATGTGGTTTGAGCCACCATGGCCTCCTTCTTCTTCTTCTCCTTCTTGTCCTTCTTTTTCTTTTCCTCCTTCTTCTTTAGCTCCGGGCAATTTGGCTTTATGTGCCCCTTCTTATTGCAAGCATGGCAAATTACATTATTGTTAAAATTTGAATTACCACTAATTTTACCTCTTAAAGAATGGGACCCCTTCTTTGCTTCTCTATTCTTGAATTCCTTTGATTTTCTAAGGAACTTCTTGACAAAATGGGCCATCTCACTAGCCGAGTCTCCATCACTACTTGACTCATGCTCCGACTCGGATGATGATGACACCTCTTTCCTTTCTTTCTTCTTCTTTTCTTTCTTCTCAACAAATAGAGCTAAACCCTTTTCCTTAGAAGACATGTTAGTTTGCTCATGCAATTCAAACTCACAAAATAATTCATCAATTTTAATTTGAGAAAGATCCCTAGTTACCTTAATGGGATCAACTATAGAAGTTCATAAAGAATTTCTAGGAAACGCTTGAAGAATATACCTTACCAAGTCCCGATTGTCAACTCGCTCACCTATGATGTGAAGTCCATTCATAATTTCCTTGAACCTTCCATGCATTTGACTTACGGTTTCATGCATCTTCATTTGGAAGGCTTGAAGTTGTCCAATTAGTAGGTCCTTCTTGGCCCTCTTTGACTCCTTGGAACCTTCATTTAGCTCAATGAGCTTTTCCCATAGCTCCTTGGCAAATTCGAAAGGCCCCACCTTGTTGAGTTGCTCCATTGTAATGTCGCATTGGATGGTGAGTACGGCTTTCGCATTTGACTCGAACTTCTGGTTCATCTCCCTTGTCCAATCCTTGCTTGGAATAGGGTCTCCATGTTCATCCACCGGTTCCTTGAAGCCATCTACAATGCTATGCCAAATTTTATATCGCTTTTACCAATATTACTCATTAGATAATAGCATCATCCTACCTTTCCAATACGCAAAATGACTCCCATCGAAGAGCGGTGGCTTGGCGGTGCTATATCCCTCTTGAAGAGCCATTGATGTCTTGGTTGATGGTGAGATCTTCCAAGCTATCCGGGCTCTGATACCACTTGTTAGGAATATTAGAATGGCTAGAGGGGGGTAATTAGCCTTTCTTCGTTTCTACAAGTAAGTTAGCGGAAGCAATACAAATACGAAAATGAATACGAATAAGAAATAAGAAACCAAACGCTAACACCCGATGTACGTGGTTCGGAGATGACGCTCCTACTCCACGGTAATCCGTAAGATGGATTAGTCCTGGCCAAGCTTCACTATCTTTTCCTTTGGATGAACCAAGGTGGAGAAACCTTTCTTACAATGCTCTCCTCTTCTTTACAATGATGGATGATCAAGAACAAGAGAAGAGGAGGTTTTGAATCACTAAAAACACTTGGAAAGCTTGGTGAGCACGAGGGTGTAGTTAGGAGCAAGAGCACTAGCTTCACCAAACTCCCCATGACCCCTTTTTATAGAAGAGGGGTTGTTTTTCCCGTTGGGCTTGATCGATCGATGCTTACCATCGGTCATTGCCGACCAAGCCAACGGCTTCTGAAATGCGATCTCCGCGGAGATTCGTAGCCGCAATCTCCAATGGCCAGGTGATCAGTCGACTGATCCCTCCATCAGTCGACTGATGGAGTGATCAAGGCAGCAGTCGAGTGAGACTACATTCTGTGGTGATATTTTTCTTGATCAGTCGACTCGCGCCTTGGCGTCGATCGATCGCAACATCGATCCGCATGACCTAAGGCCCGATCGATGGCCGTGGTTTCACCGACTTAGTTAGCCGACGCGACGATCGATATACATCGTATCAGTCGACTGATACTCATCAAGTATGAGTAATTCACACTTGATTTTATACCCTAGACCTAGACTCAACCTTCTAGCTCCTCATTAAGCCTTGCGCCTTCAGGATCCCTCCGAGTCCGCGACTTGTTCATCCTTTGCGCTTTGCTTCTAGGAGCTTCCTTCGGTTTCGTCATGTCTTGGGTTTGCCAAATGCTTGGACTTTATGCCGCCAAGACTACAAACTTGGATTTATGCTGCCAAGACCTTACTTTGGACTTCCTTTGCCAATGTTCACTTGGACTTTACGCTGCCAAGACTACAAGCTTGGTCTTACGCTGCCAAGTCCATCCCTTGGACTTTCCTTGCCAAGATCATACTTGGACTTCTCTTTTACCAAGTCTTCATCCTTGGATTTCCCTGTTACTTAAAAACATATTCGCAATTAGATCACAAGATATTGCCTAACTTAGATGATTATCCAAACATCAAAACATATAAATGCTTGGAGCATTGTTGCACCAACAAAAACCACATGTTGGCCGAATAGTCCTTAGAGGTTTCTAGGGTTAAATTTTAACCTAATTCATTCTACCTCCTAACATCATCATTTGCATGTAAAACAAGATATAGAACTTCAATAAAACACCAAAAAATCCATGTTGGCTGAATGGTTCATAGGGGTTCCTAGGGTTAACTTTTAACCTAATTCATTCTACATCTTAACTTCATCATGTGCATGTAAAATAAGGTATAGAACTTCAATAAAACACCAAAAATCCATGTTGGCCGAATGGCTCATAGGGGTTCCTAGGGTTAACTTTTAACCTAATTCATTCTACCTCCTAACATCATCATTTGCATGTAAAACAAGATGTAGAACTTCAATAAAACACCCAAAAACATGTGTTGGCCGAATAGTCCATAGGGGTTTCTAGGGTTATCTTTTAACCTAATTCATTTTACATCCTAACATCATCATCTTCTTACAAAACATGATATAGAATTTCCTTGGAACATCAAAACTAAGCTTGGCCGAATATATCATAGGGATTTCTACACAAACAATCAATCGAAAGCTACTCGTATGCAGGTGAGGGATACTTACATCCTTCGCTTTGCTTTTAGTGGGAAGATGTCCTAAGGAAAACCAAACCTAGCCCTTGCTTCTTGCTTGGATGAGTTTCGGCCAAAGGATGAAAATGGAGAGGGGAAGCTCTAGGATTCGGTGAGGAAGAAGAAGAGAAGAGGGAGAAGTGGCTTTTCTCTTGTCCCTTCATTCCCTATTTATTCTCTTGAAGTGTCCCTTAGCCTCCCTTACCCTTAACTATCATTTCCCCTATTCCTCTACTAATAACATCTCATTGGGCTTTTGGTTAGGGGATGCATCTATAGGGTTTGGCTATCTCTAGAGGTTTGCGGTTCAATTCCTAGGCCTTGCATCCCTTTTGGCTTATTTTCTTTTATTTTTTGAAAGAGCCCACATAAAGCTCATTATAATCATACAAAAATTCTTATAAAATTTCTAGAGCTTGGGATGAAAAAGGGAGGAAAGGGAAATGGAGAATTCGGCCAAGGATGAGGAAGAAGGAGAATGAAGAAGGAAAGTGGGGTTTTACTTCCTCTCTTTTCTTAATTCTCCTCTTTAATACCTAGGGAATGAACACTCTTCATCCTTTCATGGGAGGGGATGAACCAACTCCTCATCTTCCCATCTATATTCTTTGTATATTCTTTATATATCTTATCCATGAATCATCCTATGGTCTTGTACATTCTTTATATATCTTATCCATAAATTATCCTAGGGTCTAGTGGTGTCAAGGCTACCCCCCCCCCTATTAGGAGGTTCATGGTTCAAATCCTACCTATAACCATCTTTTATTTTATTTTATTTTAAACCTTTTATGGCCTTAAAACCTATATAATTACTTGGCATAGTTTAGAATTTTACGGGCATTACAGCTCCAACACCTTGAATATGATCATTGGGAGCCAAAGAGCTAGTTTCAATAAGAAGGGCCTAGGTTATAAGGGAACCAAAAATGAAAAAGTCTACCATTGTTTGATTGCTAGAGGACAATCTAAAAACACTATGGTAGCTAGGAAATGGATCCCAAAGGAGTACTTGGTGAACCCTATTGGAAAGAATTTATATTGGGTTCCCAAGTCAATCCTCAAGGGTTAGAGAAACCTAGGATAGTCAACCATAGTTGGACTTATTTTATATCATGCTAAATGGTTGACTTATGTTGAAGTTGGGTAGTATTATATTTATCATGAGCATGTTGGGTGATAATAATATGAATCATGATTTGTGATACTTGTTTTTATTATCATGATAATATGTGACTTATAATTTGAATGATAATACTTGTGTTATGATCATGATGGATGATATACTTGCTTTATGATAATACTTAACCTTGGTAGAAATTGCATGAAATTGATGGTTAAGTATAATACCTTTAGTCACATCTCACAATTCACCATAAGGCTAACTTGATTGAAAAACATAGCATGGGTGAGATGTTAAGTTGATACAAGTGTCTCACTAATACTTATAGTATTTAGATGGGTCATTTAGAGTATCATGGTAGAGCAATCATAGACCAACTATGGGAAAAGCAAATGTTTAATCAATGGACATATTGCCCATAGATCATAGTTGGATATTTTAAATGATTTAAAACCATTTTATGTTTTGCAAATAATGAATTTACGCTTTAAAACAACCTAAGGCAAAACTAGGTTTCAAAGTTGATAAAATGATTGAAGGATTTTATAACTTTTGAGTTTTTGCTAAATGTTTGAAAAATGAATGTTTTTTCCTTAAAAAATCATTTTTCATTGATAAAGGGACTCATAAGAAATGTGTTCCCTGAATTTCATGATTTTTTAAATTTTCTATAATTTTTAATGCATTTTCTGAACATGGGTTCAGAAATCAGAAAAGGCTAAAATCAGGTGGCAGTCGATTAGTAGTCTAAACCAGTCGACTGATGGATTGTAAACGTGAACAGTAACCTTCTTTGTGTGGTGTTCAGCATGTTTTGGTAAATTTTCTTCCCTTAGACTTTGATACCTCGTTATATAACATATGTTAGATGTTTTTGATGGTGTTAAAGGGGGAGAAATGTGAGTGTTTAAGTTAATCATGCTAGGGGAGAAAATAGCATGTGTTATGGGGGAGTTGTATGTATTAAGGGGGAGTGTTTTGATACTCATATTTGTTTTACATGATTTCCTTCTTTATGTATTTGGTTAATATTTTACCTAACTTAAACATGGTTGCCACACATCAAAAAGGGGGAGATTGTTAGGGCAATCAACCTAAGTATGGTTTGATTTTAATGTGTGTGGTAAAGGTTTAAGTTAGGATGTTTATGTTGATTTGATATGTGTGTTTAAGTTGTGCAGGACTTAGTAAATCACACATGAGTTAGCTTGATGATAGCATTGGTGGGTTCACCATCTCATGGCTCGGGTCCTTGAGTCGGTGAAGGATGGCATTGCGGAAGTCGTGCGCTTGGTGCATCCGAGGGAGCGCCGGACGAGGAGCATTGGAGTTAAGCCAAAGAATGAAGACTTCAGGGCGAGACATGAAGGATGGCATTGCGGAAGTCATGCGCTTAGTGCATCCGAGAGACGTGACCGGACGAAGAGAGCTTCGATGAGGGACTCCAAGGGAGATGAGAGATTGAGCGATTGTAACGGTAGCTTGATGTGGGTGAATCATGCTATGTTTTCACTACTTTATATATGTGCATTTTATCTCATTTCATATCCTAGATATGTATTTTATCATGATTAGCATATTTTGGAGGAAGAGACTGCTGTCAGGGTGTTTTTGTGTTAACAGGGCGAAGAAGAAGGGCGTATCAAAACAACACAGGCGTGCTCGGAATCGACACGCCTGTGTCATGAGAGCCGACAACACGCTCTGAGTTCAAAGAGCAACACGGCGGTGATTCCAAAGAGCCTAACACGCCCTATGCGGCCACGACACGCCTAGCTTCAAACCGTTTGTGGAAAACTCCGCGACACGGGTGCCCTCATGTGGCATGGGCGTGTTGGCTCGATTTCAGCCTTTCCTTTCTCATGCGAGCAATCAGGATCTTCGTGGGAATCTATTGCCTTAAATCAAGAGGAGGCAAGGCTATAAAAGAGAAGATATTCTAACCCTAAAAAGGGACGGATGGTTAAAAAGGAAGAGAAGACGGCAAAGGGATCACAACAGAGGAAGCAAAAGAGAAGGAGCCTGCAGAGGAACGCAGATGGCATCCAAGATTGTATTTTCTTTCTCTAGCAACTCTTGTCGATCACTATGGAGTAGTGTCCTGTAATCTTAGGATGGGGAGTAGCCCTTTGACGATTTACGATGATGATATAATCTATACTACTTAAATTATTGTTTGTGTTGATTTGGTTTCGTTGGATTCTTATTGACAAACCTAAGGAGCTAAGGGAAGTACCTAACAAAGGAACCCAAGTTCCAAACCCCGAACCAACTAGGGATAAACTCCTGTCAAGTAGCGGTAGCGATCTACGAGGGCTCATGGGGTCTCGTGACAGTCCCCTTAGTGATTATGGTCCCGCAGCAAACCTACCGTGAAAAGGAAATTTGACTCTAGAGGAACTCTTATGGACTTAATGGATCTATCAAATCCAGTTTCTACCTAGTGAAGAGGTAAGAATAGGAGGTTCATGGGGGTCTCGTGACAGTCCCCTTAGTCGATTATGATCCCCTATGCTCGAACATCGTGATGTAAATTGAATTTGATAGGTACATACAGAGACCTAAAGGGGCCGTTGATTTACCTTAGGATAGGTTCCATCAAAACAAACTCTAATAGGGGTAGGAAAGAATCAAATCACCTTATAAATCATCGACGTGGTGAAACCCATATCCCGAGATTCTCCTCAACTATCGACTTTTAGCCTGCTCTTCTCATTCGCTGTTATTGATTGCTCAGCTTTCTTAGCTTAAACCATACATTGATTTACTAGATAACTTGGTATCACGATCATTGATAATTGTTCCAATCACTGTGGGATCGATATTTTTATTACTTGGCGACAACCGTGCACTTACGGAAAATAACACATCAAGTTTTTGGCCGTTCGTGGATTGGCACTCAATATTGAATTGAGCGTGATTTAGTTAATCTAGATTTACGTCTGAATTCTTATTGAATATTGATTGTTCCTATTTTTCTTTTTGTATCTATTGAATTCTTGTTTTGGAGCCTCTCTTGTTGTTGCATGCACAGACTTAATAGGAAATTCTCGATATTGATCACGAGATAGAGAGAACTTTCCTTGCTAGAAAACGATTTTGACAACCTCGGAAAACAATCGACCTCGACATGGCTGACGAGCGAAAATAAACCTTTAAGGGATTATGCAGCACCTAGTACAAGGGATTGAGATCAGTATTAGAAGACCCCTATTGAAGCAAACAATTTTGAATTAAAAGCGCTACTATCTATGGTCCAACAACATCAATTCGGAGGAGCACCCTGAAGATCCAAATCTGCACTTGAGTATTTTTGGAATTTTGCGAGACTTTAAAGCTGAATGGAGCCTCGTGGATGCTATTAGATTGCGCTTGTTTCCTTTCTCATTGCGGGACAAAGCTAGCTTGGCTACACTCTCTTCCAATGATTGTATAACTACAGGATCATTGGAGCAAAGATTTTTAGACAAGTATTTTCCACCCAAAGACAAAGCTGCAAGTCTTAGCCATCAAATCACTAATTTTGCAAAGGATGGAGAAACATTATTTGAAGCTGGGGCCAGTTTAAGGGATTACTCTGACAATGCCCTCATCATGGGTGGAGAAGTGGCTCATTGTTGCATACTTTCTACAATGGAATCTCGTATGCTACTAAGGTTTCTCTTGATTCTGCTGCGGAGGAGCTCTTATGAACAAAACATTGGATGAAGCTTTTGAGATCATCGAGAATGTGGCAATGAATTCTCACCAATGGGCTCTGAGCGAGGATATCAAACTAAAATGCTAAGTTTGAGGTAAGTACCATTGATCTACTCGATTGCAAAAGTCGATGCATTAACTCAAAAGCTCGAACATTTTAATGTATCGGTAGAACTCATCTAATGTCACTTGCGAGATCGTGGTGTAACGGGACGTAGCGATGAATTGCACAAATCCTACACGCACCATCATCAGTGGGATTGAGCAAGTTGATGCATTGAATAATTTTAATCGAAGCCTAATGGTGGCAACCCTTACTCAAACACGTCATAATCCGGTTGGAGAAATCATCCCAACTTTTCGTATAGAGCCCATCAAAATTCTTAGACGAAACAACTTTGGAGCACCTTGGGATTTGGCCGGGACCCAAGTCGAGCTTAGAAAAGATGATGGAAAATTTTATCACGTGTCGAAGATAAATGATGAATTTGGCGATATTGTAGAATCAAATAGGCAACATCAAAATAATACCGAGGCAATCAAGCAATTGGGAAGCAAGGTTGATAATTTGACTAATCACACAAGAATCTTTGGAAAATCAAATTTCCCAAATTGCATTTCGGCATCAAGGGCCTTGGCAGATTTCGGAAATTGTAAACCCAGTAGAGCATTGTAATTCTATAAGTTTGAGAAGTGGAAGGATTTTAGAAGGAGGAGCTAAACAAGCGACCTCGACACGGCGTGTCGGAGTTGGAAGATAATGACGACGCTGGTTGAGCCGAGCACACCACGACCCGAGCGTGTTGAGCAACACGCCGAAGGCCACAGCGCGTGTCGGTAGACACACCGTGTCGGGTCATTCAGCCGACACGCCCGGTGTGCCAAACAACACGAGGCATGTCGAATAGGGAACCAAGAGCATATAAGCCCCTATCCGTTCCTCAAAGGCGATTAAGGAAAAATTGGATGAACAATTTGGTAAGTTCCTTGAGGTAATTAGGAAGTTGTATATCAATATACCTTTTACAGAAGCTCTTCAACAAATGCCTACATGCTCCAAGTTCTTGAAGGACATCTTAACCAATAAAAGAAAAGTCGAGGAGCATGTAACAGTGGCTCTTACTGAGGAGTGCAGTGCCTTAATTAAGAACATGGTACCTCCCAAACTAAATGATCCAGGTAGCTTTTCTATACCTTGCATAATCAATGACTCAAATTTTGATAAGGCTTTTTGCGAGTTGGGCGCAGTGTAAATTTGATACCTCTTTCCATATGCAAGAAATTGGATTTGGGAGAAATGAAACTAACTACTATGGCTTGCTTAGTGTCGTTCCATTAGATATCCTTTGGGAATCTTAGAAGATGTACAGTCAGTGGAAATTTTATTGTTCCAGTGATTTTATAGTACTAGACATGGATGAAGACCCATGTATCCACACTTATCTTGGGAGACCTTTCTTGCTCTGGGAGCAATGATAGATGTCAAAAACCACAAACTTTCACTTGCATTTGGAAACGAAAAAATTGAATTTGATCTTTCAAAAGGTGTTAAACAACCCTCTGTTTTTGATGTTTGTTGTAGGATTGTGATTTCAGTCAATGACACTAAAAGGAGCAAACAAACTCATCTTAATAAGCTCGGAGGATTTTGAAGATAAGAACCAGGAGATTTCCGATTCGATCTCACGCCCGAGTAGAACTTAAGCCTCTTCCATCGACACTCAGTGCGAGTTTCTTGGCGAAAATTCTACTTACCCTGTGATCATTAATGCTAATCTGAGTAATGCTGAGGTGAAAAACTGATTGATTGAAAATATATAAGAATGTCATTGGATACAAGATTGATGACATTAAAGGAATTAGTCCATCGGTTTGCATGGATTTTATTAGAAGACAATTTTAAAACCTCTATAGAGCATCAAAGAAGATTGAACCCGGCTATGAAAGATAGTCAAGAAAGAGGTTATGAAATTGCTAGATCACGGAATTATCTATCCAATATCCGATGGCGAATGGGTAAGTCTGTCCATGTTGTGCCAAAGAAAGGGGATAACGGTAATAAGGAATGCTACGAATGAGTTAATCCCACTAGAGTGATCTGGGATGGAGAATGTGTATTGATTATAGAAAATTGAATAAGGAAACTAGAAAGGACCATTTTCCCATCCCATTTATTGACCAAATGTTAGGACCGGTTAGCAAAACACTGCATTTCATTACTTAGATGGATACTCGGGTTTCTATCAAATCCTATCTCTCCTAATGACCAAGAGAAAACAACTTTCACCTGCCCCTATGGTACCTTTGCCTTTGAGAATGCCTTTTGGGTTATGCAATGCACGCCACTTTTGAGAGGTGTATGACTTCAATTTTTACGATATGATCGAGAATATAATGGAAGTATTCATGGATGATTTTTACGTATATAGTGCAGATTTTGATATATGTTTATCTAATTTGGTCAAGGTATTGCAGAGATGCGAGGAAATGAATTTAATGCTTAATTGGGAGAAGTGTCACTTCATGGTGCGAGAAGGCATAGTACTTGGACACCTAATTTCACACCGTGGTATCGAGGTGGATATTGCTAAAGGAAGTGATCAAGAGGTTGCCACCTCAGTGATGTCAAGTGAGTAGTTTCTTAGGACATGCAGGGTTCTACCGGCTCATCAAGGACTTCTCAAAAATTTCAAGGCCATTAACTAATTTGCTTGCTAAAGATGTTGTGTTTCACTTTGATAACCCTTGTCTTGATGCATTTTCGAGTTAAAGGAAGCATTAACAATGCCCCAATAATGCAACCTCAGTTAGAGTCTCCCCTTTGAAATTATGTGTGATGCAAGTGATTTTCTTTGTGGGGCAGTGTTAGGACAAAGAAAGGATCGCAAGGTGTATGCAATCTACTATGCTAGTAAGACATTGGATGAAGCACAAATGAATTATGCTACCACAGAGAAGGAACTCTTGGCTATAGTATTTGCTTTTCGACAAGTTCGGATCTTATATCATAGGGACCAAGGTGATAGTTTATAAGATCATGCGGCCATAAGATACTTCTTGAGTAAAAAGAATCTAAGCCAAGACTTATCCGGTGGATACTTCTCCTACAAGAGTTTGACTTAGAAATTCGAGACAAGCAAGGAAGCGGAGAAGCGTGAGTTGCGGACCATCTATCGAGGCTTCATCTAGAACCAAATGCGGGAAGAGCGATCTTGCTATAAAGCGATTTCTTTCCGGATGGCGGCTACTAGCGGTCGAACAATCAAGGCTCCGTGGTATCTTGATTTTGCCAACTACCTAGCTTGCGGGATAATACCTTCTAACATGAGTTATCATCGAGGAAGAAGTTTCTTTGGATGTAAAGCATTATGTGTGGGACGAACCATTCCTTTTCAAGCAAGGCGGATGCTATATATCGAAGATGCGTATCCAGAAGAAGAGATTGAGGATATATTGTACCCATTGTCATTCTTTTTGCATATGGAGGTCATCCACGAGCCACAGACAAGGCTGCTGCAAAGGTTTTGCAAGCGGGATTTTATTAGCCTCACATTTTTAGAGACTCTCGGAATTATGTGACGACTTGTGACTGCCACAAAGGACCGAACATATCAAGGAGACATGAGATGCCTCAAAATTCGATATTGGAAGTCGAATTGTTAACGTATGGGAATTGACTATATGGGACCCTTCCTACTTCCTATAAAATACCTATATCTTTAGCGTGGACTATGTGTCTAAATGGGTTGAGGCACTACCATCCCCCTCTTGTGATGCAAAAGCAGTCATAAAGCTCTTTAAAAGTATAATATTTCCAAGATTTGGAATACCGAGAGCAGTAATAAGTGATGGAGGCTCACATTTTATCGAAAGACAATTTGAAAGCCTTCTCAAGAAGTATGGAGTAACCCATAAACTAGCCTCACCATATCATCCACAAGCAAGGTGGGCAAGTAGAAGTTTGAATAGGAGATCAAGACTATCTTGGAAAAAGCGATGTCAAGATCAAGGAAGGATTGGTCTTTAAGACTTGATGATGCTCTATGGGCCTATCAGGCCTATAAGACACCCATTGGAATGACTCGTTTGATTAGTTTATGGAAAACCATGTCATCTTCTTGAAATAGAGCATAGGGCATATTAGGCAATTAAATGGCTTAATTTTGACTGAAGAAAGCTAGGAGAGAAAAGAAAAGCTATGACTAAATGAACTTGAAGAACTACGCCTTGATGCTTATGAACATGCGAGGTCTTATAAGGAGAAAAGCGAAGAGGTGGCATGACAAGAATATCATGTGAGAGAATTCCATCAAGGAGACTTGGTATTACTATTCAACTCAGTTGAAACTCTTTCTGGGAAGGAAATCCAGATGGTGGGCCATATCGAATTGAAAAGGTTTATCCTCATGGAGCTATTGATATATCTAGTGAGTCTCTGAATTTTCAAAGTAAATGGTTAAAGACTTAAGATATACTTCGCAAACAATTCTGTTGAGCTGATTGGAGAAGAGGAGGGGCAGAGCACACTCCTCGAGCCATATCCCCAAAACTAGGGAGTAAGCGAAAACAAGCGCTTCTTGGGAGGCAACCCATGCTATTTTCATTTTTTAGTCATTTTATTTTATTTTATTTATTTTTATTTTTACATTTTTTCAGTTTGATAGACGTGATAAACGTGCCGCTGCGTGCCAAATTGACACGACTTTGCCTATCTTAGACGAGCAGTGTTGTTGGTACCCGAGACAACATAAGCGGCGTCTTGACTAGCACGCCCGTGTCGCACCTTCTCAACACTAGGCACGCTGGGCTGATCGCGACACGCCTAGGGAGGACGGAACACGCCCATGTCGCACCTAAGCGGGTCGGGTATTTGCGTAGAACAAGCCCGACACGCCTATGCTGCGGATAACCCTCTAAAACCAGCCCGAGCACGCCCTAATCTTCCACTCGCGATACAAGGTTGAAGCAGCCGCCGCCGGTCTCCCTCTCAAGCAGGCGAGGAGCAAACCTGCTGTCTCTCCAATTCCAACGCCATGAGCAAGCGAGTGAAGACAAGAGGAGGAGCTTCTTCCTCTACGGCAAAGGACAAGGGGAAAAGAAAAGCTCAGGATTTGGGTAACGAACCTCCTCCGACCTCTAGCCATCCTTATGGAATTGTTTTTAGGGATGATATTATGAAGACTAAATTGATAAGCTTGAAAAAGGAAGTTAGTATCTACAGAACTATAGACTTCTACCGTTGACCACCTTAGGGTTAAGAGATGACATAACTTGGTTAACAAATAGGATAAATTTGGACGAGTTTATCACACACCATCACCTTACTTACCCTAGTATCACTCTTGAATTCCTTAGCTCCTGTCATTGAAATCTGCAAGGAAAGATTGTGAGGAAGGAAAAATAAAATTTAGATTAATGAACCATGAATTTACCCTTTCTCTAGTGATTTTAATATGATATTTGATTTTCTAGCGGAGGAGAGGCAAATTCATAGACATTTTATTGATCATCAATTTTGGAGATTAATTTACGATGACCCTCGCCCTTACGATGCATCTAGATCTAAATCATTTAACATCCCTAATCCTACTTTCCGTTATCTCCTTAGATTCATGGCTAATACAATCTCAGGAGATATGATAGTGCGAGGGTGGCTAGGCAGTGAGTTACAATTTTTATGGGCCATGCTAAATGAAGTTAAGATTGATTCAGAGCCCATATGGTTAGGCATTTAGTTAAGGTTAGTAATAGCCCATCCAGTCATAGTCATAGGGGGTATTATCACTAGGATTCTTGTAGCCTTAGGATGTGATTTGGATGACCTTGAATATTGTCTGCTAGCCCTAGATTGGATTTGGATGCTTGTATAAATATGAAGATGATTGAGGCATGTGACGAGGATATCGTTTGGTGTTAAGAAATGGAATTAAAATCCCTCTTAGAGACCACAGCGGATGGATGACAATTGGCTTTTTAGAGATGTTCGGGAACCCTTTCCTACCCCCGCCCATGCTCCATCACCCCCTGCTAGAGCCATCTCACATAGCCACGAGCCATCACATTCGACTCCACGAACCCCCACGGTTTCCCTCTTGACAATGTTTGCGAGGTACTCTTCTTTTGATTTTTGAGATTCCGATCATCATTGAAGCATTTAGGGTCGAGCATACCTCGCACATTGGTGTGTGGGATCGGTATGCCCAAGCTCTGAGAGGAGCACCATCGCATGGTGACACAACATTTGGATAGTGCGGTGATTTTTACGGGAGGCGTGAATTTTCCTTTCTTGAGTCGCCGGAGGAGATAATGATAGATTTCGACAAGAGTCGGGAGTTTTACGGGAAGCGGCGTAGGTGGGCGAGAGGAGGATGCTAGTAGGCGAAGGCGATGACCATTGACCACCTTGAACTATTTTGTGAGTTTTGATGCACATCCTTTATTATATCTATTCTACTTAGATTTTTAGTTTTTGGTTATTGCTATTTTATTTGCATCTTTTCATATCTCATATGATTGCATTTTTATATCATCATCAGCGTAATACAAGCTGAACATTGGTGGATCATGAAATTCCTTTTGCCTATTTGATAAGAACCCTATTTCACTTCTAACACGGTCTATAGGTGAGGTATCCAATGAAAAGATTTAAATCCCCATATCGGACGATTTTCCATTGGAGACTTACTTGCATGACTTAGTTCTTTGGAGAAACACTTTCACTAGAAAAAAAAAAAAAAAAAAAAAAAAAAAAAAAAGGGGCGTATGGGAATTTTTTTAAAGCACCCCTTTGAGACCAAGTAGTTAATGGGGAAACACCAAAAAGGTGCCCCTTTGAGACTAACTAGTTACTGGGGAAATGCTCTCTATAATTCCTTACCTTCTCTCTTCTTGGAAAGTGCTCCTTTGAGACCTTTTGATGATAGGTAAGAATGATCCATGCATTAAGGCAGGTAAGTGCCTCTATGCCGGAAATAAGAATATTCTACGATAGAAGGGATGTCAAGTCCAGATTGGTGTCCAATGACTTTAGTCCACCATTTCACGTGCACTATATAGGGATCTTTCGAACTTGGCAACTAAGATGATGCTTAGTATTTCCACAAATAAGTTGTCTTTCGAGTTGTCTTTGCTTGAGGACAAGCAAAAGTTTAAGACTAGGGGATTTTGATGTGGGTGAATCATGCTATGTTTTCACTACTTTATATATGTGCATTTTATCTCATTTCATATCCTAGATATGTATTTTATCATGATTAGCATATTTTGGAGGAAGAGACTGCTGTCAGGGTGTTTTTGTGTTAACAGGGCGAAGAAGAAGGGCGTATCAAAACAACACAGGCGTGCTCGGAATCGACACGCCTGTGTCATGAGAGCCAGCGGACAACACGCCTGAGTTCAAAGAGCAACACGCCCGTGCCGGTGATTCCAGCAGCCAACACGCCCTATGCAGCCACGACACGCCCCAGTTCAAACCGTGTGGGAAACCCGCGACACGCCGGTGCCCTCATGTGGCATGGGCGTGTTGGCCTGATTTCAGCCTTCCTCTGCGAGCAATCGATCTTCGTGGGAATCTATTGCCTTAAATTGAGAGGAGGCAAGGCTATAAAGAGAAGATATTCTAACCCTAAAAGGGGCGGCGGATGGTTAAAAGGAGAGAGAAGAGGCAAAGGATCGAAACAGAGAGGAAGCAAGAGAAGGAGTTGGCGGAGGAACGCAGATGGCATCCAGAATTGTAATTTCTTTCTCTAGCAACTCTTGTCAGACTATGGAGTAGAGTCCTGTAATCTTAGGATGGGGGAGTAGCCCTTTGACGATTCTGATGATGATATAATCTATACTACTTAAATTATTGTTTGTGTTGATTTGGTTTTCGTTGGATTCTTATTGACAAACCTAAGGAGCTAAGGGGAAGTACCTAACAGTGAACCCAAGTTCCCGAAACCCCGAACCAACTAGGGATAAACTCCTGTCAAGTAGCGGTAGCGTATCTACGAGGGCTTGCGGGGGTCTCGTGACAGGTCCCCTTAGCTGATTATGGTCCCGTGTGCAAACCTATCGTGAAAAAAGGAAATTTGACTCTAGAGGAACTCTTATGGACTTAATGGATCTATCAAATCCAGTTTCTACCTAGTGACAGAGGTAAGAATAGGGAGGTTTGCGGGGGTCTCGTGACAGGTCCCCTTAGCTGATTATGATCCCCTATGCTCGAACATCGTGACAGGTAAATTGAATTTGATAGGTACAGTCAGCGTAGACCTCGAAAGGGGCCGTTGATTTACCTTAGGATAGGTTCCATCAAAACAAACTCTAATAGGGGTAGGAAAGAATCAAATCACCTTATAAATCATCGACGTGGTGAAACCCATATCCTGAGATTCTCCTCAACTATCGACTTTTAGCTCGTTCTTCTCATTCGTTGTTATTGACTGCTCAGTTTCTTAGCTTAAACCATACATTGATTTACTAGATAACTTGGTATCACGATCATTCGGTAATTGTTCCAATCCCTGTGGGATCGATATTTTTATTACTTGACGACAACCGTGCACTTGCGGAAAATAACACATCATAGCTCATAGGTGAACTTAGCTGAATGGCTAAGTCAAGTGTCGAATGCTCAAACTTAGGTTTGAGATTTTACCCGACAAGTCGGATGCTCAAACTTGTGTTTGAGGTTTTACCCAATGTTTGGATAAGTCTAATGCTCAAACATGAGTTTGAGGTTTCTACCCGACGAATGGAAGTGTCGGATGCTCAAATAGGTGGTTTAAGGTTTACCCCATCGTTGGATGCTCAAACAAGTATTTTTTTGAAGTTTTACCCGACACCAATCGACTGCTCTAAGTCGATGGCACTCGACTAGTGTTCGACTAGTGGGTTTCTTGCCCAACAGTCGACTACCAAGGGATGGCAGTCGACTGCTACACCATCAGTCGATTGCCAAGGGATGGCAATCGACTACTAAAGGTGGTCACGCATACGAACCTCCCGCTGTCGATCGATCACCGATCAGCAAGCGAAATCGGCCGATAGCAATAATGATCGCCAAGGCTACCGTTGGATTACAATGGTCACGATCAAACGTCGTCAGAAGTCATTGGAACAGTGACAGTCGACTGGTGATCTGCAGCAATCGACTGTCGCATGCCCAATGGGAATAAATCTCTTCTCTCTATAAAGAGAAGGGCTGAGGGGCTTGGGGATGCTAATGCTTCATTCCTAAGTGCTCCCTAAGTGCCCTAAACGTCAAAAACCTCCCCTTCCTTGTTTTCATCTAAATCATATTGCAAGAGAGAGGATTTTGTAAGAAGGTTTCTTCTCCACCTTGATTGAGCAAAGGAGAAGTTTAGTGATTGGTTTAAGGTGAAGGTTTTGCGGAACCGAAGCTCTGATACTAATTGAAGGGAGGGGAAACTTCGCTTTCCACTTCAACTCGGTCGCTTGTTCATGGCGATCCCTTCTACGTCCCTAGATAAAAGAAATTTATCCTTGACAAAAGGGATTACCCAAGCTACCATTCCATCATCATGCTATTCGATTAGAGTGGTCACTTGAACAAACTTATTGTTCAAGCAACCAACTTCTATTCTAGATTAGCCGCAGAATAGACGATGTACGGATCGCTGGTTTTTACGATTGTATTCAGGGTCCAAGTAAATTAGCCATAAAACAAAACATACAACAAGCATATAATTGAAAAATAATTATAGACATGATACAAAAGAATATAAACAAGAATTATACCTCTCGATCTTCTATTGTATGTCCTTCCTCCTTTTGGACGTCGTGTGGGCGACGATCTTCCAAAAGTCGAAGCCTCCTAGATCACCAATCTTCCTTCCTTGCTCGCTCTGAACAAGAGGAAGTATAGAAATGAAACTCTTCTCTTATCTAGGACCAACCATCAAGCTCCAAGCTTGATGTTTGCCACCGGCCCAAAGAGAGGAGAGGATGGTAGGCGCCGGCCAAGAGCTCCAAGGAACAACCCTAGCCCTTGTTTCCACCAGCCAAGGAGAAGAAAAGGAATAGGTTGAGCGCCGGCCAAGGTAGAGGGGAGAAAGATGGGCGCCGACAACACCTTAGGAAGAAGAAAGGAAACCCTCCAATTGGTGCTGCCCAAGCCACCTCCCAAACCCTAGCCGCCCAACCAAAACCCTAATCTTCCTAGGGTTTCTTGCCGCCCAAGCTAAGGGAAGCAAAACCCTAAACTCCTCTAAGATATCTTCACACCCAAGCCTTAAGCCCATATTTATAGAATTAGGCTTAAGCCTCCTTTTAATCTCCACCGTCAGTTCTAGGGATTTAATCTCAACCGTTGGATCTAGAGATTTAATATCAACCGTCGAATCTGGAGATTTAATCTCCACCGTCGGATCTAGAGTTTTGTTTTCCATCATTGGATCTAGGCTCCATGAGGGTTTATTAGGCTACAATAGGGACCATGAGGAGAAGTTGGATCTTGGCCACCCAATGGATCAAGTCCACATAAAGTCCGATCCATTAATGATAATCCATTCCACTAGAGGATTATCATTGATCTACCTCACCAACTCCCATAAGTTAATATGGGCTCCATATATTATTTGTACATATTTCTCCCCGTGTTTAAGATCTCGAATGTCCGTCGATTAATTAATTTACTGACAATTAATTAATCAACATCTAATTCCATGAGTAGTACCACTCATCTTTATCATCATGTCGGACCAAGTCCACCTACAGGGTTTACATGATGAACCTTATGAGCTCCTCAAGGGGACATCATCATCCTAATATATAGGACACGGTTTCCTCCTATAATCAACGACACACCATATAAATAATATCATTTCCCAACTTACCGAGCCTATCGATTTACTCTATAAATCTCGCCCATTGGTAAATCAAAGAAATAAATACTAAGTATATGTGCCCGTTATTATATCGGGATTAAGAGCATGTACAACATAATATCTGAGGTCCGATTCGATTATATAGTCAGCAATAAATCGAATCACCTCTATGTCGGCCCTGCTCAATACACACAAAGTGTACTAGTGTAATTCTATGGTCAAGACAAACCAATACCAAATCACACTACAACCATACCAATGGTTTGTCCAAAGTCATCTAGGTTGTGAGCCTTTACTTATACTTTACAAGGAACCGATAACATGATCTCCCGTGTGACACTACACACCATGTTATCTACAATGTAATGTATTAGACAATATGCATAACCATAAATATACAAATAATGATCAAGTGATTCTTATTTCAAAACTAAATATGTTCATACAAAAGATAGACTTTTCAGTATACATCCCAACAATCTCCCACTTATACTAAAAGACTATGTTGTCCTCATACTGTCATACATCTGATTCTCATTCCCTCCATATGTCTATCAAAAGCTCTCGCTGGAAGGGCCTTAGTGAAAGGATCTGTCAGGTCATCCCCTGATGCAATCTAGGTCACAACAACTTCTTCTCTCTTTATGATTTCTCGTATCAGGTGGTACTTGTGCTCTATGTGTTTACTTGCCTTATGGGCTAGTGGTTCCTTCGAGTTTCCAACTGCACCACTATTATCACAATAAATTGTGATAGTTCTGGGCAAACCAAAAATTACATCTAAGTCCATCAAGAAGTTCCTGAGCCACACAGCTTCTTTGGCCGCCTCAGATGCCGCCACATACTCAACTTCTATGGTAGAGTCCGCCACGCATTTCTGCTTGACACTCCTCCATACAATGGATCCACCTCCCAAAATAAACACAAAGCCTGAGGTAGACTTACTGTTATCCCTGTCTGATTGGAAGCCGAAATCTGTGTAACCCACAGGGAGTAATTAGTCTGCCTGGTAAACTAGCATATAATCCCTAGTCCTTCTCAGGTACTTCAATATATGTTTTACCGCAGTCCAATTTCCTGTCCTGGATTACTCTGATATCTGCTAACCATGCCTATGGCAAAGCAGATATCCGATCTCGTACATAGCATCGCATACATGAGGCTTCCTACTGTCGAAGCATAAGGAACTGCCTTCATCTCCTCTATCTCCTTAGATGTTCTAGGACACATCTCCTTAGATAAAGGAACTCCATGCCTGAAAGGTAGAAAACCTTTCTTGGAGTTTTACATGCTAAAACGATCCATAATGGTGTCTATGTATGAAGCTTGAGATAAGCACAACATTCTTTTTCCTGCGATCTCTTATAACCTTGATCCCAAGGATGTGTCTCACTTCTCTCAAGTCCTTCATATCAAACTGTTTGGACAACCATACCCTTACGTACGATAACACCTTGATATTGTTGCCAATTAACAAAATGTCATCTACGTATAGTACAAGAAATACCACTACATTTCCGTCACATCTCTTGTATACACAAGACTCATCTGGACTTTGAATAAATCCATAAGACTGGATTACCTCATCAAAGCGGATGTTCCAAGACCTCGAAGCTTGCTTCAATCCATAAATGGACCGATTAAGCTTGCACACAAGATGCTCTTTGCCCTTCGCAATGAATCTCTCTGGTTGCTTCATGTAGATGTTCTCCTCAAGACTTCCATTAAGGAAAGTTGTCTTGACATCCATCTGTCATATCTCATAGTCCATATGAGTAGTAATATATAAGAGAATCCGGATAGACTTAAGCATGGCTACCGGCGAAAAGGTCTCCTCATAATTGATACCCTCTTTCTGAGTATACCCCTTCGCAACAAGCCTCGCTTTGAATGTCACAACCTTCCTATCTATTCCTCTCTTTCTTTTGTAGATCCACTTGCATCCAATGGCTTTTACACCATTGGGTGGTTCTGCTAGCTCCCAGACCTGATTTGAATCCATAGATTCAATCTCAGCATTCATTGCACTTTGCCAAGATACCGCATCTTTATCTTGGATTGCCTCGTCATATGTCCAGAGATCAGGTTCATGTTCACCAGGGACCAAATCAGAATATTCTCCCAAAAACATGAATCTATTAGGCTGTCTCACAACCCTCCCACTACGATAAAGTATCACCTATGTATCCTCTGTGACACGCGGTGAAGTGACTTGTGGTATATCCTCTTGTACCGGTGGTACTGAAGTAGTGACTTCCCTTTTTAATTCCTCCAGAAAAATCTTACTCATGGGCTTGTGGTTCATCACATAGTCTTCCTCTAGAAATCTGGCGTTCGTGCTAACGATCACCCTCTGATCTCTAGGACTATAAAACAAGCCACCTTTCGTTCCTCTATGATAGCCAACGAACATGCACACTTCTGTACGAGGTTCCAACTTACCAGCATCTGCCTTCAGCACATGTGCTGGACTCCCCTATATCCGAATATGTCTTAGACTAGGCTTTCGCCCAGTCCATAATTCTGTGGGAGAAGAAGGCACTGATTTAGATGGTACCAAGTTCAGAATATACACTTTCATATCTAGAGCATATCCCCAGAATGAATCTGGCAACTCAGAATAACTCATCATCGATCTAACCATCTCTATAAGAGTCCTATTCCTTCGCTCTGCTACACTATTCTGCTGGGGTGTGCTAGGTGCAGACAATTGGGATTGAATCCCAGCCTCTGATAAGTAATTCCTAAACTCTCCCAAGAGGTACTCACCACCACGATCAGATCGTAGTGTCTTGATACTTTTACCTTGACGTTTCTCTACATCAGCCTTGAATTCTTTGAACTTGTCAAAGCATTCAGACTTGCGGCGCATCAAGTAAATGTATCCATATCTTGAATAATTGTCTATGAAAGAGACAAAATACTCAAAACCACCTCTTGCCTAGATAGACATAGGACCGCATAAATCAGAATGAATCAATTCCAACACATCTTTGGCTCTATACCACTTAGCCTTAAAAGGCCTCTTGGTCATTTTACCTTCCAAGCAGGACTCGCAGGTTGGGAAGTCTTTCACCACTAATGAACTCAAAGGTCCATCAGCTATCAAACTTTGAATTCTGCCTAGGTTAATATGTCCAAGCCTTAGATGCCAAAGATATGTTTGGTTCATCTTCGAAGGTTCTTTTCTCTTATTGGAATTAGAGGATGAGTTATTCACCTCTATTTGCATCGTGGAAGATTTTGGTTCGAGTGTGTACAAATTTCCTATCAATGCACCAGAATAGATAATCTCCCTATTCATTTTTATAACAACTCTGTCATTAAAGGAAATAGAATATCCATCCATAAATAATTTAGAAACTGAAATCAAATTCTTTCTAAATAAAGGTACATAAAGGTAATTTTTAAGAACCAAAACTTTATTCCTCTCAAAAGACAAATAAACATCTCCCACTGCAACAGTCGCCACTTTCGTAGCATCACCCAAGTATACGGTAATCTCCCCTTCAGCTAGTCGTTAGGTTTCCTGGAACCCCTGCAAAGTATTGCAGACATGATCAATGGTTCCCATATCTACACACCAGGTGCCGATAGATAACACCACTAATCATGTTTCAACGACAAGACCAAAGGATATACCTTTGTTCTGGTTGAGACAGTCCTTCTTCCAATGTCCAGTCTGCTTGCAAGTGAAGCACTTGCCTTTCGGCTTCTTCACTCCTCCCTAAGATCCTCCCACCACCTTTGCTCTACCTTGTTTTCTTCTTGCCTTTCGGCTTAGAAGTAGAAACCTTCTGAACAACCATGGCCTGAGTCTGAGCAAGCCCTTCTGCCGCCTAGAGTTATGTCAGAAGCTCCGCCAATGAATACAACCTCTTATTCATGTTGTAATTCAGGCGAAACTACTCAAAACTCCTAGGTAGAGATTGGAGAATGATATCGACCTGGGTTTCCCCATCGATCTCAGCTCCAAGGACTTCCAGCTCATTCGCAGGCTTAATAAAGTCCGATCCATTAATGATAATCCATTCCACTAGAGGATTATCATTGATCTACCTCACCAACCCCCATAAGTTAATATGAGCTCCATATATTATTTGTACATATTTCTCCCCGTATTTAAGATCTCAAATGTCCGTCGATTAATTAATTTACTGATAATTAATTAATCAACATATAATTCCATGAGTAGTACCACTCATCCTTATAATCATGTCGGACCAAGTCCACCTGCAGGGTTTACATGATGAACCTTATGAGCTCCTCAAGGGGACATCATCATCCTAATATATAGGACACGGTTTCCTCCTATAATCAATGACACACCATATAAATAATATTATTTCCCAACTTACCGAACCTATCGATTTACTCTATAAATCTCGCCCATTGGTAAATCAAAGAAATGAATACTAAGTATATGTGTCCGTTATTATATCGGGATTAAGAGCATGTACAACATAATATCTGAGGTCCGATTCGATTATGTAGTCAGCAATAAATCGAATCAACTCTATGTCGGTCCTGTTCAATACACACAAAGTGTACTAGTGTAATTCTATAGTCAAGACAAACCAATACCAAATCACACTACAACCATACCAATGGTTTGTCCAAAGTCATCTAGGTTGTGAGCCTTTACTTATACTTTACAAGGAACCAATAACATGATCTCCTGTGTGACACTACACACCATGTTATCTACAATGTAATGTATTAGACAATATGCATAACCATAAATAACCATAAATATGCAAACAATGATTATGTGATTCTTATTTCAAAACTAAAGATGTTCATAAAAAGATAGACTTTTCAGTATACACCCCAACATAAGGGAGTGATTCGCCATACGAATCGTCCGTGGATTAGCGGCAAGGGCCATGAACCACGTTACATCTTTTTGTTAGCATTTGTGCTCTTTACTCTTTGTATTGTCTTAATTGTCTTTATTTTTATTATTCCGCTGTGCTAACGATTTGTATAGACGATTAAGACGAACGAAGTCCATCGTACAAGTAAGACTATTCAACCCCCTTCTAGTCAGGCTACGATCCTCCAATAGTAATAGACGTCAAAAACCATAAACTGACATTGGTCGTGGGCAAGAAGAAACTTAAATTCGAACTTTCGAAGGAAAACAAACAGGTGCTTACATAAAAGAAGTGTCACTGGCTAGAAGGCACACGTGCTAAAGAACCGACACGGAGGAAGTAAGTTAATTCAAACATCGATGTGACTCTAATAATGAAAGGAAGTATGTTACTCTGCCCAGAGTGAAGATGAGAGGATAAGATACTGAAGGGACTTCTACCGAAGGTGAGATGAACCCCCTCAAGAGTAAAGAACCTGATTAAATTAATAGAGGTCGAGCTAACGACATAAAACAAGCGCTTCTTAGGAGGCAACCTAAGTTTAATTTCATTTATTTATTTATTTTTCCTTCCTAGATTTTAATTATTGTTAAATTTTTCATTTTTTTTAGGGCCTAGAAGAAACTGCTTGAGCCAAAAGGAGATCAATTTTTAATTTCCAAAGTAGAACACGGGAGGGGGGGGGGTCGTGCTTCCTAGGCACAATCGTATCTTAGTCTGAGAGCAACCACGGAAGGGTCACACCTCAAACGCATACCCGTGCTCTATTTTTCAATCTTTCTATAATAAAGCACGACGTGGCCATTGTAAAACACATGATCGTGCCCTATTTTGGCCATTCACAACAAAACACACGGTCATGTCACACCCTTTTAAAAGGGGTGTGGTCATGCGTTTTCCCCAAATCAACCATGTGCTCCCGTTCTCCAAGCCCTGGCTCCATTCTCTTGCTTCCCCAGGCCTAAGGAGATCAATCCTTGATGTCAAACTCCATCAAGAAGCTTTCCTAAGACAAAGATGAGGTGATTCATGAGACTCTTGCCAATGGTGGGAGAGGGAGGAAGACCATCAGGCTGCCGTAGACTCTACTAGCTCCTAGATTGACCACATGTACTTGTGGCACTAGTACATGAGCACTCAAGCTCCTCCCAGCATAGAGATGTTGAGACTACCTTAGTTTCCTCCACGACCACCATGATGGTCATCCTTAGGAGGCATGTTCGAATTTAAGTTTTGGGGGGTTAAAGAAATTTCATTGATCTTTTATTCAAATAGTTTTCTATTATATTCTCATTTACTTTCATGTTTTTCTTCATTTTCATTGAGTTAGTTTTACTTCATGCATTTTATTTGCTAGCTAATTTGTCTACTGCATTTTGGTTGTTGATTAATTTTGTTGAATTTCTGCATTGCTCATCCTTACAGTAGAATTTCCTAGTTTACTTGATCCGATGGTATCATAGTTTGTCATTGATAGCTAATCTTTTCCTATCTTTTGGTTAAATTTATGGAAGTTAGAATCATTAACACGAGCTCGCCGAGATTTACTAGTTAGTTTTTACTTTACACCTACACTTGAGCGAGATTCCAAGGGATTGATTTAGTACATAATTAGTCATGATTCATCTCATTGGACTAGTACTTAGGAATCCATAGGTAACTCCTCATTAGCATTTTAGTAACTGGAAGATGCTCAAATTGTGAATACCCATTTGGAAAAATCAAGATTCTAGTGAGGATGAAAAAAAAAATTGATTAAGAGAAAAGAAGAACAAAAATAGAGGGAAAAAAAGAGAGAGAGTTGAAAGCAATTGTCATAGGTGGAAATGGTTGAGTGCCCCTTTGAGACCGAGTTAAATTACTGGAGAAACACCCACCAATTTCACTCATTACCAAGCACGCTTTTGAGACTTTATACTGATAGGGGAGGATGATCCTCGCTTAACACCTACACTTGAGAGGGATTCCAAGGGATTGATTTAGTACATAATTCGTTATGATTCATCCTGTTGGACTAGTACTTAGGAATCCATAGGTAACTCCACATTATCATTTTAGTAATTGGAAGATGCGCGAATTGTGAATACCCATTCGAAAAAATCAAGATTCTAGTGAGGATGAAAAAAATGTTGATTAAGATAAAAGAAGAACAAAAATAGAGGAAAAGGAAAAAAAAAGAGTTGAAAACAATTGTCATGGGTGGAAATGGTTGGGTGCCCTTTGAGACCGAGTTAAATTACCGGGGAAACACCCACCAATTTTACTCATTACCGAGCATTCTTTTGAGACTTTATGCTGATAGGGGAGGATGATCCTCACTTAAGGTAGGTAAGTGCCTAATGTCGGAAAACTTAGGAACACAATAGGATGATGACTTGACTTTACTTGGAACTTGAAAGTCCTAGGATCCAACTTTACACATACACCGAAAACTATCTTGGTAAACTTGGTGGGCTTAACTTTATACATATGGCTAGCTAATGATACCACTTAATAGAACTAGGCGAGTTATTCACTTATACCTGTCGAATTTTGTACGGAGGTATGCTTGAGGACAAACAAAGATTTAAGTCTGGAAGATTTTAATGTGTGTGATACTACTAGTACTTTTTCTACCTAATTCCCAATAGAAGAGTTAGCAGGTGACCCGTGACCCGTTCCAAAACACCTGGTTCAGCCAAAGGGGAAAAGGAGAAACAGTTCGGGCGAGAGTTATCAGAAGCCATTGGCACGGGCGAGAGTTAGACGAAGCCATTGGTACAGGCGAGAGTTATCAGAAGCCATTGGCACGGGCGAGAGTTATCAGAAGTCATTGGCACGGGCGAGAGTTAGACGAAGCCATTGACACGGGCGAGAGTTATCGGAAGTAATCGACACGGGCGCAAGTAGCGAGAGCCATCGGCACGGGCGAATGCTAGAAGCAAGGGACGCAGGTGGAAAAGAGGCGGAAGGCACTTCGCTAACAGAGGACTAGGAACTGGTTCAACTAGGCAATTCCAGAAGCCAATGGGATGGAGGAAGGGTCAACTCAACCTAATCGACGCGAAAGAAGTTTGGTATGGGCAAAAGGAGAATTGGTTCGGTTTAAGGAGAAACCCTAAGGCTAGGTCACCTATGGTATAGGGGCCTAAGTTAACTTCACCCAAAGCAGAGGGGTGAGGGAGACAGTTTAACCTCGTTGCCTGAAAAGTAAAGGGAAAGGTACTATGCAACGACTTGGGGGGCCCCACGCAATATTCGGGGGAGTCCTCGTTCCTCATATGTGTAACAGAATTATTCTCCAGGAGGAGGTGGTGGCCATGTGTACGATGGAGATAATCCACGACGTTATGTTGAAGGAGGAGGGAAGATAAAAGGGAGAGAGGGAGAAAAAGAAAGGAAAAGATTGATCCGCAATCATTCGCATCCAGCAAGAGAGAAGAGGAGACGAGAGAAAAAGGAAGAACGATCTCGCCGGAGAAGGAAGACGGAGATCTGCTATTTGTTAAGTCTCTTGTATTTTCCTCATCTTGTAACATCATTGTAAGAGGTCCTTTCTCCTCCACCTTCGGAAACTTGCTTTCTGTAAAGGAGGATTTTCATAGTGAAAGTGCTTAGGCACCGCATCTGGTGAGAAACCTCACCCCCGTGGAGTAGGAATCCTTATTCCGAACCACGTTACATCTAAATGTCGAATCTCGATTCTTTGGTGTCGGGTTTTTCGTTTATCTCTACTTCATTTTCTTATTCTTTCGATCGGCTGGGAGAATATTCCGAGACCTCCCTCATCGCTTCATTGCCTTGAAAATGGAGCGAACGGATTTTTCCCCCGCACCCGCATCAGTTGGCGCCGTCTGTGGGAACATTTGAGTTGGACGTTGAGATGCAACCTGAAGAAATGCAACAACCTGATATCTCTGCGGCGGAGGAGCGCCCCATCACCCTTCTACCATCGCAACTAAAGGCCTTAATGGATGATGCTATTACAGAAGCCCTCGCTAGAGAAAGGAGAAGGACCGGATATCTGCATCCGCACTCCGGGGAACCTTCTTCCAGAGACCCCCTCCCAGAAATGCCTCCTCCCTCTCGTACAGCCGCCCATTGTGATGTGTTGCCTGGAGGCGGACTCGGGGGAAGAACACCCCAGAATACTATGCCCTTCACCCAAACGCGCCGGGAGGAACAGGGTGAAAGTCAATCCACCAGACCTCCAGAATTCTACGAGCCTAGTCCCTTCACGATGGACATTCTTTCGGAGCTCCCTCCATCCTACTTCCGAAATCCTCATATCTGTAAGTACGATGGTTCGACGGATCCGGAAGAGCACATATCACAATTCGATGGAGCGGCCTCGCTTCACTGTTATACTGACGCTCTCAAGTGTCGAGTCTTCCGGACCACCCTGATTGGTTTGGCGCAAAAGTGGTTCACTACTCTGCCCCCGGGATCTATCACCTGTTTCGATGACTTCCAGAGAATGTTCAGTCGAGAATTTGTCAGTTGTAAGGCGTATAAGCAAAACGCCTCTATGTTAATGCATATCACCCAGGGACCTTCAGAATCCCTTAGGGGGTATATCCATCGATTCACCTCAGCGGCTAGGGGAATCCCCGCAGCCCGATCTGAATCCTTCCGAGGTGCCATTCAGCACGGGCTGAAGGAGGGCCCCTTCCTTAGTTCCTTGCTGAGATAGCCTATGGATAGCTATGAAGAGTTACTGAGTCGTGCAGAGCAGTTCATCCGCGAAGAAGAAGGATTAAAGGTGATGAGAGCCGAGCGAACTGCCGCAACAGTCCCAACTGAAAGGGCTCGTCCCGCTGTTCCTCAAGCTCCCCCTCGACGGGAGTATACAAGACCTTTTCGGCACGAGGCTCCAAGGCCTCGACTAATGCTACAAGGAGTTCGCCCCGCCCCGCCATTGCAAATCATGGCGGCTGAAGTGCTTCCTCCTGTGAGGACTTGGAAAGAACGTGAAATGGAGTTCTACGATCAAGCAGTCGCTCTGGCGACCCTTGGGACATAGAGGGATCCCGCGTAATCCCCCAGCCCCGTTCTTTTGCCAATATCATACAGAGTACGGTCACAGTAGCAATCGATGTTTCAAGCTACAAGAAGAACTAGATCGCCTCCATGTTGCATATCCGCAATTGAGGTATCAAGCCGGAGGGACGGCACGGCGAGGCCCCCGAACCAATGTCGCCCGTCCGGGGCCGTATAATCAACAACCTCGGGTCACTTTCCCCCAAACGCCGTCCCGAGAGGTGGTCTCTCAAGAAGGTCCATCAGGTGAGGGCCCTTCCTCCGCTTCAGATGACCTTCCCCCTCGGGGAGTTATCCATGTGATAGCCGGAGGACCTACTGACGGGGACTCTAACCGGGCACGGAAGTCATACGCCCGTCTTATGGAGAGTTTGGCCATCGTCATCGACCAGACTGTACAAGCGGCGCCGCCCGTTTCGTTCGGGCCAGAAGATCTGCAGGGTGTTCTCACGCTCTGAGCCTTTGGTTATCCGTATATCCCTGGCTAATTATGAAGTGGCCCGGGTGCTAGTTGATTCGGGGAGTTTTGTCAACATCCTCTTCCAGGAGGCCTTCAGGCAGATGCAACTGGGAAATGCCCAGCTAGAAGATGTGTCCACTCCTCTTTTTGGATTCGCAGGGCACATGGTCCACCCGACTAGGCAGATTTCATTGCCTTTAACTCTGGGTGAAAAGCCCCGCCAAAAAACTAGTATAATCCCTTTCCTTATCGTGGATGCTCCATCCACTTATAACGCTATTCTTGGGCGCCCTTTCCTCACCCTTTTAGTAGTGGCTTCCCGTACCACGAAGCTAAAATTTCGGTGGGACAATTGGTGGGAGAAGTTAGTGGAGAACAGAAGGCCTCCCGGAGCTGCTATGTGCAAATGGTTGGAGACGATCAAAGAAGGCAGGCGAAGACCTAAAAGGCAAAGGTCATCGCTACTGCGTCTGCGTCTGGAGGAATTTCCCCCAAGGCTAATAAGATAGAGGGAGGGGTGTGAGATTGCTCAGGAAAGGCCACACGGATAGCATGGTTGGATATCAAAGGAGAGGTGGTGGCGCTTAAAGGAGAATGAGGACATCTTTGCAAGAGATGTGCATGATCTCACGGGTATCCATCCTCAAGTAGCGGAACACCACCTCAACATCATTAGAGGAGCCCGACCCGTCCAACAGAAGAGGCGACATTTTGGACCCGAGAAAGACAAGATCATAGCTGAGGAGGTGGATAAGCTACTAAAAGCGGGCCATGTAAAGGAAATCCAATTTCCCGAATGGGTTTCTAATGTAGTCTTGGTCCCCAAGCCTTCTGGGCAATGGAGGATGTGTATCGATTTTTGTGATTTGAATAAAGCATGCCCTAAAGACTGCTACCCCTTGCCTCGTATTGATCAATTGGTGGATTCTACTGTAGGATATGAAGTGGTTTCCCTAATGGATGCCTATCAGGGATATCATCAAATACCTTTGGCCAAAGAGGATCGAAAGAGGGTTAGCTTTGTGACTGCAGGGGGATTATATGTCTATGTGGTCATGCCGTTCGGATTGAAGAAGCAGCCGGCTACATATCGCGCCTTATGGACAAAATTTTTGCGAGCGAAAGGGAAGAATGTGGAGGTCTCGTGGATGACATCTGGTCAAGTCGAAGGTCACTCGGGATTTAGTCAAGGACTTGAATGAAACCTTCGCTACGTTAAGGCGATTTAATATGAAGCTAAACCCTAACAAATGCTTGTTCGGGGTAAAAAGTGGCAAGTTCTTGGGGTACATTGTGACTGAGAAGGGGTTGCAAGCCAACCCTGAGAAGGTGAATGCCTTATGCAACATGAAATCGCCTACTAATCTGCAAGAGACCCAGAAGTTGGTGGGCAGGATTGTTTCTTTATCCCGGTTCATAGCCAGATCGGCGGACAAAGGGCTACCTTTCTTCAAGATCTTGCGCAAAGCTACTAAATTTGGTGGGACGATCAATGTGAACAAGCTTTCCGAGAGTTGAAGAGATATCTGGCGGACTCATGATTCTTGGCTAAACCAATACAGGAGAACCACTATGGATGTATCCGTCTCAAAAGGGAGCCGTTAGTTATGTCTTGAAATAAGAAGGTTCTCACGCAACCTATTTACTATACGACCATATTACGAAGGGCGGAATTTAGTTATCTGGAGTTAGAGAAGCTGGCATATATCCTAGTGCTAACCGCCCGCAAACTGAGGCCATACTTTTTGGCTCATCCTATCACCGTTTTAACACACAGCGAATTGGGCAAGGTCGTTACTAAGCCAAATTTCTCGGGAAGGTTAGCCAAATGGGTGGTAGAGCTAAGCGAGTATGATATACACTACCAACCTCGCACGGTCATCAAGGCCCAGGCACTCGCTGATTTCCTGGCCGAGGTACCTTGTGGTTCGGAAGAAGGTTCAGCTATGAAGGAGAGGGAATCAAAGGCATGGAATATATTCGTAGATGGCTCCTCAGGATCTACAGGCAGTGGTGTTGGTGTTCTATTAATTACCCCGGAGGGTGAAGAAACTCGATTAGCCATTCGCCTGGAATATCGGGCATCTAATAATGAAGCGGAATATGAAGCTATCCTAGCGGGATTGTAGGCTGCTAAAGCGGTAGGGGCTTCTTCCATTGTGATCCACTCGGATTCCCAGTTGGTAATATCCCAACTTCAAGGTTCTTTTGCGGTTCGGGAGGAAAGGCTGCACAAGTACTTGAAAGCTTTTGAGAAAGAAAAAGCTCAATTTCATCAAGTCCTCTTGATGCAAATCTCGTGGGAGCACAATGAGAAGGCAGATGAATTGGCTCAGATGGCTAGCGCTGTGGGAGGAATAAAATCATCGGAGACGATCCAGGCGAGAATTCACACTTCCTTAGCTATATGCAACATAGAGGGAGACGCGCCCGAATCAAGCCTAATTCTTGATTGGAGAACCGATATCATAGCTTATTTACGGCACGGGAAGATTCCTGAAGGGAAAATTACGGCATCTACTTTAATACACCGAGCCAAATGGTTCATCCTCTTAAATGAAGACCTGTACAAGACCTCTTTCGGGCGACCCTTGTTAAAATGCCTAGGAAATGAGGATGCGGAATGGGTACTCCGGGAGATCCATGAAGGATCTTTGCGTGATCACTTAGGAGGAGAGCTTTAGCAAGAAAGACCTTGTTGGTCGGATACTTTTGGCCTACTCTTCAACGCAGATCGGCTCGTATAGTGCAAAGTTGCATCGCTTGTCGAAACATAGCAACCGTTACGGCGCCAGTGAGTTAATGAAAGCTGTAGTCTCTTCTTGTCCTTTTGACCAATGGGGAATGGATATAGTGGGTCCGATGCCAACGGCACCTTTCTGAAGAGGTTTTTTATTGGTCATTATGGATTATTTTTCCAAATGGGTGGAGGCCGAGCCCTTAGCCAAAATTACGGAGAATGCCATATCTGATTCTTATGGAGAAATATCATTTGTCGGTATGGTATCCCTCGGAAAATAGTCAGTGATAATGGGCGACAGTTCCAAGGGAAAAAGATTCAAGAATGGTGCCAAAGTCTCAACATTCAGCAAGCTTTCACTTCGGTAGCTCACCCTCAAGCGAATGGACAAGTGGAGGTAACTAACAGGATCCTCATTCAAGGATTAAAGACCAAGTTGGGTGCTCAGAGAAAGCGGGTGGAAGAGCTACAGCGTCCTGTGGGCCTATCGAACCACACCTAAGACAGCGACAGGAGAGACTCCCTTTAGTTTGGTATATGGGGCGGAGGTCGTTATTCCGGTCGAAGTGTTGTTGGATAGCGCTCGGGTAAAAGCATACGAGCCAGATCAGAACCAACTTATCCGAAGCACCGAATTAGATCTGGTGGAGGAAAGGCGGGAGATGGCAGGCGGCGGAATTTTACAAGCGAGAGTTCAGCCTTTAATAAGAAAGTGGTGCCTCGGAGATTTCAAGAAGGAGATTGGGTTTTGCGTAAGGTCAATCCCGCTGGAGATCCTGGAAAGTTGGCTCCCAACTGGGAGGGACCCTACGAGATAACGCGCTGCGTAGTAGGGTCAGCATATTATCTGAAAGACGACCAAGGCAAAGAGCTTCCACGACCTTGGAACACCCTTCATTTGAAGCTCTTTCACACTGTATGAGAAATATGAAATAGAAAAGGAGGGATTATGAAACTCAGAGGGGGTGTTTATTGAATTGATTATATTAATTGAATACCAAGTGCTCTCTAAATTTCATTAAGGGGTTATTTACAAGGGCAATACGGTATTACCAATGAGTATTGAAGGAGAAAGCGAGAAAAGCGAAGAAATCCTGTTTGAAATGAGATATTGTATTACAGCTTAAATCGTTCAGGAGGATAACGTTTGAATCCAGCCTCCCAATTTAAAGAAAATGAAGGATAAGTTGGAGGAGGCAATCCCTGGGCGGCATATTGTCTAACTGCGTCATTAAATCCGTCCTGATAAGTGGCGCGCATTAAAATAACGAGTCGCTCCTGGCGGTTGGTGATCGAGCCGTTCTCGATCTTTGCCTCTCGCACTTTTCTTGTTGTTCGCGAAGATTTGGCCTTGCGTCCACATAAGCGCCGTGACACCTCCATAATTGCGTCGGCCCGGTGGAAACATCATCGGCTCGAGAACTTTGGTCTGCTTGCACAAGATCGTCATCTCCACCGTATTCGGCGCATAGAGGCGAAATCCCTTCCAGCGGAATAAGATCTGTCGGACGAGTTCGGTGTTCATCCTCTGAAGGAAGTCTCTTACTGCGTGAAGCGGGCATGAGCATGCGCCAGGAATTTATAAGGGAGGAGTTTTCTTGTACCTCCTTACAAGCAGTGCGGAGGTCCCTATCTTATCTGTGCTCGTTGGTATTGAACTTGAAGGCGGCGATGGTGTCACGCGTCCTGTTGCTTCCCCTTGAGAACTCTGCTACACGCCCTTGAAAGATAGCTTTTGAGCCGAGGATGATTCCGTGTCAAGAGAAATTGGTGGATTTCACGAGGACAAGTGGCCCGCCGGACATGGTTGTTCCTTTATCTCGCGATAATGTCGATCTTTTTGAATTTGTCACGAAGCCAGCTTAATTGCTCCTGGCACAAGCACAATTGTTGTGATAGAAGTCGTTCCCGATTCTGAGCATTCGCTAAATCTTCCCGTTGTTGTCGTTCCCATTCTTGGGCTTGAGCCCAGATTGTGAAGGAACGATCCAATTCCTGGTTGGTCGTAGCCTACATGCCGGTTGAAGAGAAGAGAAATGGGTCAGTTAAACAAAGCTAAGGAAATTGATTAAGAAAATGTACCAGGTCCAAAGCATGACGCAGGCCTTCCATACGAGGAGTCATCTCCTCTAAGTTCAAAATCCGAAGACTCCTGGGAGAAAGGGAAGAAGATGGGACGGATAATGTCGAAGGGGGAATCTCACTCGTAAAGGGAAGAATGGAGGCGATATTCGGTGGTGGAGAACGGAGAGAAGGAGGAGTCTCATTCAAAAGGTCCATGGAAGTGGTGGTCAAGGGTGGTATATTCAGAGATGCGGGGAGAATGGGCGTCACATTTGTCTGGGAGGTGAAGTCGGAAGGAAAAATCGAAGGAGGCTGATCGGAGGAGGGTCCTGGAGAAGATGAGACGATGAGCACTGGGTCGGGGAAGCCTTCAATGAGGATTTTAGAAGTAGAAGGCTCCTGATTAGGGTCTACAGGAAGAGGAGGACTCTTCAGGCGATAAACGAAGGGGGAGGTTGGCAGCGAAGGAATGTCAACCGCCATGGGTTCAGGAGAGGAATGACGGGCCGAGGAAGGAGAAGACAGGGGCGGTATAACCTCTATCATCGGCGGACATGAAAGCATCTCCTTCCCAGATGCATCCCCAGGTTGTGGGGAAGAAGAAGGCGATTTCTGAACGTCATTGACGGAGGGAGGCAAAGGGGGAAAGTTAGGGCTTGTACAGGTAGGAGGAAGGGAAGAGGGACTGATGACCCCGGCTTCCTTCGGGATGGGGGTAGCGAAAGTCACCGAAGGAGGAGAGGGAGAACGACGAGGTGATTCCTGTATGGTGGTGATCGAAGGAGGTGAAGAAGAAGAAGAAGCTAAGGGTTGACTGACACCCCGTTTGTGATTCGTGTAGCGGCCCGCTATTTCCTGGAAGAAGGTGGAATGCATCTCGGATATCTGAAAATAACGAAAGACGAGGAACCGGGAAGGAAAGATAGAAGAAACGAAATTTGACAGCGGGGGAGCAAACGAGTGAAGAAGAAGGAAACCAAAAGACGAGGGGATGAAGGTAGCAGAAGAAACGAAGGCGAAAGGGTCCCCTATAAAAGGAGGAAGAATGGGCTTGCAGCTGTTAATGGGCTTCGCGTCGGTAGTGAAAGGGAAAGAAGGATTTATTTTTCCTAAATAGCCCATTATATATGAAATGCTATCCCCGCAAAGCAGAAGTTTATCCCCGTGTGGTGGTGGAACGGAAGAATCGAGACTCCTCGGTTACTATTTACTCTATATATGAAATGCTATCCCCGCAGAGCGGAAGTTTATCCCCGTGTGGTGGTGGAACGGAAGAACCGAGATTCCTCGGTTACTATTTACTTTATATACAAAATGCTATCCCCGCAGAGCGGAAGTTTATCCCCGTGTGGTGGTGGAACGGAAGAACCGAGATTCCTCGGTTACTACTTACTTTATATGCAAAATGCTATCCCCGCAGAGCGGAAGTTTATCCCCGTGTGGTGGTGGAACGGAAGAACCAAGACTCCTCGGTTACTATTTACTCTATATATGAAATGCTATCCCCGCAGAGCGGAAGTTTATCCCCGTGTGGTGGTGGAACGGAAGAAACGAGATTCCTCGGTTACTATTTACTTTATATACAAAATGCTATCCCCGCAGAGCAGAAGTTTATCCCCGTGTGGTGGTGGAACGGAAGAACCGAGATTCCTCGGTTACTACTTACTTTATATGCAAAATGCTATCCCCGCAGAGCGGAAGTTTATCCCCGTGTGGTGGTGGAACGGAAGAACCGAGATTCCTCGGTTACTACTTACTTTATATGCAAAATGCTATCCCCGCAGAGCGGAAGTTTATCCCCGTGTGGTGGAACGGAAGAACCGAGATTCCTCGGTTACTATTTACTCTATATATGAAATGCTATCCCCGCAGAGCGGAAGTTTATCCCCGTGTGGTGGTGGAATGGAAGAACCGAGACTCCTCGGTTACTATTTACTCTATATATGAAATGCTATCCCCGCAGAGCGGAAGTTTATCCCCGTGTGGTGGTGGAACGGAAGAACCGAGATTCCTCGGTTACTACTTACTTTATATACAAAATTCTATCCCCGCAGAGCGGAAGTTTATCCCCGTGTGGTGGTGGAATGGAAGAACCGAGACTCCTCGGTTACTATTTACTCTATATATGAAATGCTATCCCCGCAGAGCGGAAGTTTATCCCCGTGTGGTGGTGGAACGGAAGAACCGAGATTCCTCGGTTACTATTTACTTTATATACAAAATGCTATCCCCGCAGAGCGGAAGTTTATCCCCGGGTGGTGGTGGAACGGAAGAACCGAGATTCCTCGGTTACTACTTACTTTATATGCAAAATGCTATCCCCGCAGAGCGGAAGTTTATCCCCGTGTGGTGGTGGAACGGAAGAACCGAGACTCCTCGGTTACTATTTACTCTATATACAAAATGCTATCCCCGCAGAGCGGAAGAACATCCCCTCGTGGTGGTGGAACCGAAGAACCGAGACTCCTCGGTTACTACTTATGTTATATATAAAGTGCTATCCCCGCAGAGCGGAAGAACATCCCCGTGTGGTGGTGGAACGGAAGAACCGAAATACATCGGTTACTACTTATATTATATATAAAGTGCTATCCCCGCAGAGCGGAAGTTATCCCCGTGTTGTGGTGGAACGGAAGAACCGAGACTCCTCGGTTATTATTTACTCTATTTATGCAAATTGTCATCCCCGCAAAGCGGAAGATATCCCCGTGTGGTGGTGGAACGGAAGAACCGGGACTCCTCGGTTATTATTTACTCTATTTATGCAAATTGCCATCCCCGCAAAGCGGAAGATATCCCCGTGTGGTGGTGGAACGGAAGAACCGAAATTCCTCGGTTATTATTTGTTCTATGTCTCAGTTGCTTGTATTAATCAACTTTATATGGTTGTATTCTTGTGCAATAGCAGAGTCGGCTCGTCTAAGGGGTTTATATACCCAGCAGATTGAAAAGACGGGAGAGCCAAAATATGCCACAAATTACATGTAAATACAAAAGGAGTAGAGAGTAGTACAACTCAGAAGGTCCTGGAGGAAGGAGATAAACTAGGGAAGTTCGATGATACGGGAGGACTACATACTCCCAGCCATCTACAAGGAGAAACAACAAGAGAAACCCTAATACATCTAGGGTATTACAATTCTTTGTTAGGCGGAACGGATGGAGTTTCTTTATATGGTTGGCGCAGATGGCCATTGAAGATAAGACTGCTTCAAGAAGATTTGCTTGGACAGTTCTTTTTGGGACCCGATCAGTTGTTGGCGCAGGGAACAATTGTTGGCGGAGGTTTCCTCTAGCTGTTGTTGTAAACACTTCACTTGTTCCTCTAAGATGCTGGCCATTTATCATTCTTTAGAAGGCGAGGAACTCCGCTGCTCGATAGATATTCTGTCCATGACAAGCAAAGGACAAAGGAGAATGGTGGAAGCTATCAGGTAAAGGTCGGTGGATTTTTATAGCAACGAAGGGGAGGAATGCATTTATTGGTAGAAGAGGTAGGGACCATAAATGCCAGTAAAGAAAGGGAAACGTGGAGGCGGTAGTGGGAAGGTCGACGGGAAGACAACCGTAATTAAGAGGGTCCGAATCCCTGAGAACTGACAGAAAAGTGTGTGTTCGGATCCGGGTACCATCCTTCTGAAAACAGAAACCTTACTTCTACAGAAAAAAAAAGACAAAAGCAGATATCGTTTTCCTTCTTTATTTCATTAATATATTTGAAATAATTACATTGGCTTGATTTATACAGACTTTCCCCGATTACTCTTGACAGATGAGACGGGAGATGTCTCTTTGGGGGGAGAAGGAGCCAATATGACTCGGAAACGCTCGCCTTGAGGTGGAGGAAGAACTGGTGGACCTTCATCAAAAGAGGAAGGATGAATCTCGGCCAAGGAATCGCACGAAGCCACGTCTGGAAGCGGGGGAAGATCACGGCCGCACATGAGGATCTCCCATCGATATTCCCACGTGAAGGGAGGATTCCACACCTGCGCGGAAGGAGGAAAAGGAGCGCGAAGGATCTCACCGAGGGGTGGGAGTTGGACCGAAGGCGGAAAAGGTAGGGAGGGAAGACTGCAGGGGCGGTTGACTGGGTCTCCGAATCTGCATCATCCTCAGAGACCCAGTCCTGTATTTCAAAAGAGTCTGATTCCGAAGAAATTTCAATGGGATGCCCTGCTGAAGCCATGATGGTAAGATAACAGATTTAAGACAAGGGGACAAAGGATTTATAATGGAAGGAGAATGACGAAAAAGTTCTGGGAAGGGGAGAAGATGAAGAGGCCGCATCTTTTCCGGGAGGAAGGATAGGGAAAATCAACGCAAAAGGCCATTTAAAGTGACGTCCAACCAAAATCGGGCGGATGTGGATACTAGTAGGCAAAATATCAGTAAGAGAGCCCCGAACCACCAGCGATGGCGTTATGTGGTACGTAAAGAAATGACAAGGAAGCTCAAAATTGGTCCGAAACCTCGACTCGTTAGGGAACCCGCATGGACCGTAATGGATGCACATATTGATAAAAGTCCTCTAAGAAAGAAAAAGTTATTACAGAAAAGACAGTACTGGAGGTTACAGTTCAAATCGTTCGGGGGAACAATTAGCCAACGCCGATACAGGATCTAAGTAGCTAGTGTTCGTGCCAGGAGGCGGATATCCTTGTTCGGCGTTTTGAGCCACAGCCCCCTCGAAACCTAATATGAACAAGTCTACTCCCTTCTTGACGTATCTGCTCTTGAGGTCACCGCTGCTCCTTCATTTGATTTTGACATCGGGCTAGTTAGGCTCATTGTCACGATTCGATCGCCAGAGCATCTTTCTCGGTCACCAGATGGCTCTGACCCAAAGCCGAAAGAGCTTTATGATATTCTTGATGAAGAAGGGCTTGCTGCTGAGCCATTATGGACAAGGTTTGAGGAAGAGCTGCCACCAAGGAAGAGAGCTCCGCGCATTTCTCTGTACAAGATTTCCTGGTGGCCTCCCAAGCTTGACGCTCCAATTGGAGCCTGGAGCGCTCCTGCTGAAGCTGTAGGATGGTGGTTGAGGATTTTGCAGAGTTAATCATGGCATCTCCCAGGTGCCCTTTATACTCCCTCAGTTCCCGCGCCAATTCATCTATCTGTTGCAGCTCACTAGACTGGAGGAAAATCCGCTGCTCCAATTCCTCATTCTTCCGCTGCAGCTCTTCTTTCTCACTCTGAAGCAGAGCCACTTGCATCATTGCGTCTTCGCATTGGCCCCTCATATCCTTTTCTTTCGCCTCTTGCTCGCTTTCGATTCTGGGCGAGTTTTTACATTGAGACACAGCGGCGAAGTGGCGAGTTTCCACAGCTGATTGGAATCGGGCCAGATGGGTTATCATACTACTATATTGGGTGGCGGCCTGAAGAAGAACAAGCTATTAGTACACGCCAGTATATGAAAATAGGCAGGGTAAAGAAGAAACGAAGAAACAATAGATACCTCCGCCAGTAGTTTGCCTACTTGTTCACAAGGGGCCTGTACGCCCGATTGATTGAAGAACTTCACCTCCGAAGGATGCCGAATTTTCAGCAAGGATCCTAATGTGGCCCTCGGAGGAACGGGAATAGGGGGGTCTTCCCCTTCAGCAGAGGTGGAAGGTCCGATACAACGAAGGGGAACAGGAGCCGCTCTCGGGTCGGAAGGTTTGGGAGTGGGGGGAAGTTCTGTAGGAGGGGATGGGGGCGAATTCTGGGCAGACGGGGAAGAATGTAAAAAATGGGAGGGGGAATCCTCTCCTTGAGGGGATGAAGAAGGGGCAGGGGAAGTATTGCCTCCTTTCCTTGGTTCATAGATGGCTAGAGAACGAGACTCTAACTGGTCCGAAGATGAGAGAGGAAGAGCCGAGGAACTCGAGGCTCCTTTCTTGATAAGCCGTAGCTTTTTACGAGGAGATGATGGAACTGCAGTTGATTTACCTCTTTTGGTCGAGGTTTTCTTCTTCTTCTCGGCCTCAATCGCCTCCCCTTCTACCAAAGTCTTCTGCATCAGGTTATCTGCAAGGTATGTTGTCAGGAAAGATGAATAACGCAGAAATGAAGTCTTATTGTCAGTTAAATAGCATCCTACCTACAGCAACCGAAGTCGTCAGAGGTAGAGGAGACAATCCAAAATGACGCAAGAGGGGAGTCTCTAGCAGCTAGTTCAAACAGTAGTGTAGCTCTCCTAAAACTCTATACACCTCCGGGAAAGGACATTTGGTCCTCATGTCCCGGAAGGAAGGTAATTCGGGAAGGTCTACCTTCCAAGTATCAGAATAAGGTAAAGACTCAGGAAGTTGTACAAAGAAGTACAAAGGCTTTTCCCTCAGGGAAGTAGGCGTGTTCACTGAAATTGACAAATCAACGACTAGACAAATAGAAGAGGCCTCGCCTTAGAAGACTTTAATTAGAAGAAGCAATGGAATAGTTCCAAAGGAGGTTCAAATGTTGGAACACTATGTGGGCTCCCGATAGAATTCGGAAGGAGTTGGGGGTGAATTGGTTCAGGGGTAGTCCATAGAAGTCTAGAAGGTCCAAATAGACCGAGGGTACCGGCAGGGATAGGCCGTTAAGAAATTGTTCGGAGAAAAAGCAGGTCAAGCCAGGAGGAGGGTTGTGAGGTCGATGTATTTTAGTTGTGAAGCAGCATTTTATAGAGGGGGCTATGTAGTCGTTCTTAATGTTAAAGAAGTAATGGTTGCAATCTAACTGAGTTACGGTGTGTTCATACCAGGCAGGTGGAAGGGTGGTCCTAGGAGCCATGGGTGTTAAACTAAGCAGAGCACTTACTCGGGGGAAAGGGAGAATCGCGTGAGAAGGGGGGGACTGACCACCAAACACCACGGTGAAAATCGCGGAAGAAGAAGAACAGACTGGATTGTTAGGCACGCTAAATGATACCTAAGAGGAGAAGGCGGAGGTTTATATAGAGTTTCCCGTGACGATTCAATTTCACGAAGAGAGAAGGAGAAGCGGAGCCCATGGGCCCATCGGGCCGCCTCGGGGGCATACAAGGGAGTTATAAAGGAAAAGGTGGATTCAAACGGAGGAATGAAGAATAGGGCATAAACTTTATGCACATTTGGAAAGTCAAGCTTATAACTTCACTTGACTATTTTTCGGGGTTGACTAATGATACTACTGGTACTTTTTCTACCTAATTCCCAATAGAAGAGTTAGCAGGTGACCCGTGACCCATTCCAAAACACGTGGTTCAGCCAAAGGGGAAAAGGAGAAACAGTTCGGGCGAGAGTTATCGGCCACTGCACGGGCGAGAGTTAGACGGCTTAGCCATTGCAGTACAAAGTAGAGTTATCAAGTCATTGCACGGGCGAGAGTTATCGGCCATTATCGCAGGCGAAAGTTAGACGAAGCCATTAACATGGGCGAGAGTTATCGGAAGTAATTGACACGGGCGCAAGTAGCGAGAGCCATCGGCACGGGCGAATGCTAGAAGCAAGGGACGCAGGTGGAAAAGAGGCGGAAGGCACTTCGCTAACAGAGGACTAGGAACTGGTTCAACTAGGCAATTCCAGAAGCCAATGGGATGGAGGAAGGGTCAACTCAACCTAATCGACGCGAAAGAAGTTTGGTACGGGCAAAAGGAGAATTGGTTCGGTTTAAGGAGAAACCCTAAGGCTAGGTCACCTATGGTATAGGGGCCTAAGTTAACTTCACCCAAAGCAGAGGGGTGAGGGAGACAGTTTAACCTCGTTGCCTGAAAAGTAAAGGGAAAGGTACTATGCAACGACTTGGGGGGCCCCACGCAATATTCAGGGGAGTCCTCGTTCCTCATATGTGTAACAGAATTATTCTCCAGGAGGAGGTGGTGCCCACGTGTATGATGGAGATAATCCACGACGTTATGTTGAAGGAGGAGGGAAGATAAAAGGGAGAGAGGGAGAAAAAGAAAGGAAAAGATCGATCCGCAATCATTCGCATCCAGCAAGAGAGAAGAGGAGACGAGAGAAAAAGGAAGAACGATCTCGCCGGAGAAGGAAGACGGAGATCTGCTGTTTGTTAAGTCTCTTGTATTTTCCTCATCTTGTAACATCATTGTAAGAGGTCCTTTCTCCTCCACCTTCGGAAACTTGCTTTCTGTAAAGGAGGATCTTCATAGTGAAAGTGCTTAGGCACCGCATCTGGTGAGAAACCTCACCCCCGTGGAGTAGGAATCCTTATTCCGAACCACGTTACATCTCGTGTCTGAATCTCGATTGCTGGTGTCGGGTTTTCGCGTTTCGTCTACTTCATTTTCTTATTCTTTACTGATCGCTGCCGGGGGAGAATATTCCGAGACCTCCCTCATCGCTTCATCGCCTTGAAAACGGAGCGAACGGATTTTTCCCCCGCACCCGCATCAGTGTGTAATTTATATAGAGTTTTAGCTATCATTTTGACACACATTCTACTCCATTTTTTTATGACATTTATCATGTATTTACTCTACTTTACATCATTTGTTCATTATCTTCATTCGAAGATCTGCTTGTGTGATTTTAGTTGACAGGATGAAGATTTAGGTACAAAAATGAGGCATTATCATGAGTATCGATGGAGGCACGCACTGGCCAAGTCAAGAGATGCGAGCGTGCATCCCCGAAAAAAGTAAAGGAAGAGAATTTCTAGCAAAGAAAATAGTTGGGCCATGCCTCATATGGACGGTCGTGCTTCATCCCAAGAGAAGACCGTATGAGATCAGTGCGACGAGGTTTTTCACCCGAGGAAGGTATGGCAGGGCATGTGTCCCACACACTGACGTGCTTCAATTCCAAAAATTCTCCAGCCAAGAACATGGGTCATGCCTCATTGGCATGGTCGTGCCTCATTAGCATGGTCATGCCTAGTCATTTTGTAGCCTCCAACCTTGCACACGAGCGGGTTGTGTGTGCTACACACGGTTGTGTGGTGGTGTCATATGATTCAAACAATTAGGTTTTCACGTATTTGGAGGAGTGGGAGCTAACCTATAAATATGGCAGCAAGGAGGACGCAAAGAGAGGATGTTGGGAGCTATAAAATGCGCCGGAAATGCTATTGGATTCGCAAGGAGAAGAAGGAGATTGATGCCACCACACCGGAGGGACTCACATCGGAATTGCCTAAGTTTTCCTTCTCTAAATTTCTTTCCAATTTCAATTGTATTTATTGTTTATATGATGTCTTGTGATTGTTCCTCCATTCTTATGGAATAGTTCCCTAGATTTTAGGATGAGGGAGTAGCCTCCATGATTTGTAAACGTTAATATGCAGTGAATTCATCATTGTTTTTTTACTTCTATTCTTATTTCTTGTTTTTATGATATAATTATTAGTGTTCCGGCTCTATTGTGCTTATATGAATTACATGCCAAAAGTAATGGGTCATAATTCTATAGGTGTGAGGATGGACTAAAAGGTGAACCCTATCCTTCAATCCATAAAAGAATCGCAACGTGGAGGGATTGGCTACGACATTAGATCAAATTTGCCACGAGGGTTCATAGGTTGTTATAGAACTTAATAGATCGACTCCAAGCCAAGGTCACATAGTAGGAGTAGGCAACTTGGGGTTGTGGGGCCATGTGATAGGGGCCTCTTTGAGAAAGCAATCTCTCAACTCTATCACTCTAAAAGTAGGCTTCGATTGGAGTAGGTATGTCGGTGTAGTTCCAAAAGTTCACATCGGATAAATCAAGATGACCTACCTACACGAGAAATTATTGAGAATAAGAAACTAGAGATAGGGTTAACGTTTACAATTATCTAAGTGAAATCAAAGTCCTAGAATCATCCTCTTACATCGGATTTCCCTATTTTCTTTTATTGCAATATTTCTACATCCTTACATCCATTTAAATTGTAATTAGATTTTAGACAAACTCCTCAACTATGATTCTAGTCTAGACGATCTAGGTTCACATAATAAATTATTAATCGAGTTCTAGTCCCTGTGGGATCGATATTTTTTATTACTTGATGACAACTGTACATTTGCGATTTTTACAATATTATATTTTTGGCGTCGTTGCTAGGGACTTGGTATGTGTACATCAGAGGATACTAAAAATATGATTATTTACTTCTCAATTAAGATTCTACCAGACAAATTATGTCAATAAAAAAATATAAATGCATTTAAGAAAAAGCAAACTAAATAAGAAATTTAACATGGTTTTGAACACGAGTTTCTACTCCACGACCTATGACACTTCAATAGATCATTCCTTCCAAACAACTATCTTTTATTCTTCTCGGTAAGTGGAGAAACCTCTTGCACTTCTTATATGGATTATAAATTAAGTACAAGAAGAAGAGTATTGAACAATGCAATACAATGGAATTTAGAATGAGAGTATGCAAGCTTTCGTAGTCTTCTCGTGCCTCCACAAGTTCGTATATATACCCAACACCTTCAACTCCTTTTCAACCTTTAAAGAACTTTCCTAGTTTGTGATCAATCCATTGTCGCCTTGGTTTGCTAGCTTGCTATGTTGCAACAACAACTTTAATTGACTTGTTTGAGCTACTAGTCTAACAATCCACTAATACTAGATCAACAACACTCTTCTAGATTTTTCATTATTGAATTATCAATTGTCTTGAACCTTTATTCAACTATATATCGAGTCAACTTACTAGTCAATTGAGCCTGAGAAAAATATTTTATATATTTCTATTTAACACAGACTCAATTCCTTTTATTGAAATATAATTTTAATTGATTGTGAATCTGACTAACTTGTCAAATAAGAAAAATCATATATGATATTGTAAAAAAAAACTTATTTTAGTAAATCTACTGCATTTTCATTATTGCACTTATTATATATATTAAGCTTACTTGTACATTTGATACACATGTAAAATCCTAATATTTATTTAAATTAAACTTTGCTAAGACACTAAAATCACATGCTTAGGAGTATAGTTACACCAACTCAGTACAATAATATTTGTCTATAGATTATGTACACAATTAACTTAAATTGGACCATTTTAGCGGACTAAAAAGTTTTAATTCTACTCATTTATCTAAAATTGATATTTTAAAAAATATAGTATCGTTACATTGATGATCCCCTATGACTGCTTCACGTTTTTAAAAGGAAGATAAATCAGGAACTCATATTAGAAAGTACATAGACAAGGAATGCCCCAATTGGAAATCGAATTTTATATTTTTAAAATCTATTTCCATATACTTACCAATTGAGCTAAGTGCAATAAATCCTAAATTCTTGTGGCAAAAAAAAAATTTAGTGGAATAAATTGACATTTTAAGCTTTTATCTACAATAAATTTGAAACACATGTAATTTAGTGCAAATCGTAATTATGTGCAGATCCACAATTGAGATTAATTATAAAAAGAAATTGTTTAATTTTAGTTTCACATTATTCTAAATCCCCATGATCTATTTTTTGTTTTTTATCTGCAAATATATTTGAAACATGTAATTAGAGCAATGATACTAGAGTATAAATTCAAATACCTTTTAGATGCTTTTGCTCGCAATCTAAAAAAATATACAAAGTAATTTTAACTAAAATTACTACAAATATTGATCAGTTTTGAAAATAAAATTTAGAATGAAACAATATAACAAAGTCAAAGATATTATTATTAAAATTTATGTAAATAGCATCTTAAAGTAATAATTTAATATTCTCTTATTTAGGGCATCCACAATGGAAACTCAAAAAAAGCTCCCAAAGTGGATGACCTGACAACTCTATCCTACGGAGAGAGATTTTCGAGGGAACGTTTCTTTTTATATTTTTAATAAAAAAATAAAGAAGGAGCTCTCGTATCTATAATAATAACATCTAAGTCTTCGAACTAACTTAAGTAAGTACATAAAAATAATTTTTAAATGAACATATATTCATTTTTAAAAATCTCATCGATTCTTTTTTTTATATTTATCAATTGAATTCTTAATTTATTTCTTTCATAATAGAATTTTATAATAATAACACCTAAAAAAAATATAATGCCAATAATAAATAAATATATTTTAAAATTTAATTTTCAAATGGAACAATCAAGCCCAAATCTCTTTCTCCTATTGTGAGACGCCGTGGCATCGCCGCTACTTAATTTAATTATAAACTTTTATAATTATAGTCCATCTCCGTCGACGATCAGTCAAACTTCTCTTTTCAAACTGGGCCCTTCCCCAGCCGTTCGAAAGTCCAGTCAAATACCGTTCCATCGCCTTTCCAAAACTTCGGTTCCTCTATCTCTCTCTCCTCTAGGGTTACTCTTCCTCCGTTCTCTCTCCCTCGCCTTCTTCCGTGGTCGCAGGTCACTTGTAGATCGGTGGGTGTTCGCATGAATTATTGTTGCTTTTGCTTGCCAGCGTTGGAGGCATCGAACCCCAAATAGCTACAATTCAATATTGTTTAATCAGAGTATCCTTTTGTTTTGGCAGGCTGTTGAGTAAAGAGTTCAGCTTTATGCACTGCAGTTTTGCGGTACCACTTCGATCGGCTTCACTCGGAGTGGAAGGAGGAGATGAGGACTTGATTGAGAACGAGTGAACGACAATTGTGCAATGGGTAGCGAACAAGGTGCCTCCGGCCCGATGTCTGATGGTAAGAGCTTTAGGAGGTCAGCATCATGGTCCACTTCCCGGACGTTGGCGCAGGAGCCTGCCTTGGACTACTCTTCCTGTGACAACAACTCTGGATATGGCTCACACCGCTGCTTCCCTCTTGCCCACACGCCCAGATCCCAGAGCCAAAAGGCTAGATTGGGTCTCCCGCCCCTTGCCATCGCTCGCCGGAGCTTGGACGAGTGGCCTAAGCCTGGCTCTGATGATCTTGAAGAATGGCCTCAGCCACCAACCCCCAGCGCAACGGTGGAAACCCACAAGCCGGTTAATGGCATGAAATTGGAGCTTCCTTCCCCGTGTTCAAAAGCTAGGAGAGATCAGCTGGCCTTCTATGATAAGGAATGCTCCAAGGTTGCTGACCATATCTACTTCGGTGGAGATTATGTAGCTAGAAACCGAGAAATTCTTCAAAAGCATGAGATCACCCATGTTTTGAACTGTGTTGGCTTTGTTTGTCCAGAATACTTCAAGCCCGACTTTGTGTACAGGACTCTTTGGTTGCAGGACAGCCCAACAGAGGACATAACAAGTATTTTGTATGATGTGTTTGATTACTTCGAGGATGTTCGGCAGCAAGGTGGGAGGGTGTTTGTCCATTGCTGTCAGGGTGTGTCACGATCTACTTCTCTGGTTATAGCTTATTTGATGTGGAGAGAAGGGCAGAGCTTTGACAACGCCTTCCAATTCGTAAAGGCTGCAAGGGGGATTGCTAATCCCAACATGGGCTTTGCTTGTCAATTGCTACAGTGTCAGAAGAGGGTCCATGCGATCCCATTGAGCCCCACTTCAGTGCTCAGGATGTACCGAATGGCTCCACACTCCCCCTATGATCCTTTGCATCTTGTTCCTAAATTGATAAATAATCCTTATCCTGCTGCTTTGGATTCTAGGGGAGCTTTCATCCTGCATTCTCTTTCATCCATCTACGTATGGATTGGTAATAACTGTGAATCTGTAATGGAGAAGGATGCTAAAGCTTCTGCCTTTCAAGTGGTAAGGTATGAGCGGGTTCAAGGGGAAATTATGATAATTGAAGAAGGGGAGGAGACCTCTGAATTCTGGGAGGCCTTATCCAGTGCACAACTTTCAGAACATGGTGGCAGAAAGGTCAGTGAGGATCTGATGAAATCAGATGCTAAGATGATAGTTGGTGCAAGGAGAGTTGAATCCTATGATGTTGACTTTGGGCTTTTCTATAAGGCTCTCACTGGAGGTGTCATCCCGCCATTCTCTTTTTCAAGTAATGGTCAGGAGACCCAACTTCCTGCCAGAGAAAATAGCTGGAGCATATTGAGGCATAAGTTCCTCTCAAGAGACACCTTCAGAGTATATTCAGATGCTGCGTGAGTCAGAGATATTGATCCACTTGGAATCAGAAAACAAATTTTAGCTGTAGATGCTTTGGCATCTCCTTCATTCAAGTCTCCTAGTTCTGTTTCTTCTGTCTCCATTAGTTCCAAGTGTAGTTCAGAGTCTCTTTCAGTTTCACCATCTTCATGCTATTCCCCTTCCCCTACTCTGTCACCTGCTTCACATAACTTTCCCAATAATTTTTTGTCAACCAGTATCCATTCTTTCCAGCACTCCAGCACTGTGGAACCACTGAAACCATGTGCAGAACGAGTTTCTTCTTCGCCAAAATGTCTTGGTGGTTCAATTGCTGAAAGAAGGGGACGTTTTGCTTCTCTGAAGTTGCCTACGTCACATAGTGGTGCTTCACTGTTATCGGCAAAGGGTTCAAATTCAGCATCTGGAGACCTAGAAATTGATCAAAAGGTATTTCGTGATAAAATTTCTATAGCTGATACTATATGTTGTGCAAATAGTTTAGAACAAAAATTGCACTTTGGTCTAGAGGAATCATTGAATGCTACATCAGAGAACTTAGAAAATGTCCAAATAGACAACTTTAGGAATAGTGATATATCAATTAACGGTTTGACGGGACCTACTGTCACTAGACTAGATATTCTGATTTCTACAAAACTGCTAGTGTACCGCTGGCCCAATTTGGAGAAGCTTACTACATTTTCCATGGAAGATTTTGATTCAGAAGAAGTATTTATGATTTTGACTTCCAATACCAGTCAAAATCCAGTGGAATATAATGTTCTGGTTCTCTGGATAGGTGGTCATTTTAAACAGAGAAATAGATCAACCCCATTGAAGGATGACCAATATGACACTGAAATTCCAATTGACTGGCATCAAGTTGGTCGTAATTTTCTTGACACAATTGTCCTTCCGAAAAATCTCCAAATAAAGGTACAATTTTTCACATCTGAATTCTGTTTCATTTGATAACGTCTGAATACTTTTGTATACACAATTCTAAATTCTGTTTTATCCAATGACATCTGGATTCTGTTGTATACGTAATTGTGAATATTAGTCAGGATATACTTTTAATGCTACTTAAGTGCGTCTTTAAATCACTTTATGCATTTGTAGTCATCCAATATTTCTAGTAGAGAAATGTGAACTTCCAAAGCATTAAAATAATATTATTACTACCCTTGTATGAGTTTTATTTATCTGCTGCAAAGTGATTCTTTATCTTCTTTACTCAGTAATCATTCCTTTGTGCTGTTATGGTGCCTAGATTCATAGATACGTGTAAGCCAAACAGAATGCACCATATATGTTATTGCTATTTATAGAGTTAAGCAATCATAAATTTCAACTAAAATAATATTAACTTCCAGCATAAAGACAACTATAATTCACCTGGCAAAGTACTCACTTTGGATGTGAGAGGCAAAGGGTTTGATTTCTTGGACCTCCAATACATCATTAGGATAAAACCTATGGAATCTTTATTAGATCTCTGTTACTCTTTGGTGCTTGAAGTTGAGACATTCTAGTGCATAATGTATATAAAAATAAGTTGCACTTTTGTTTCTGTTTTTCTGCGTACTATTTGCTTCTTGATGTGATTGTTGGATCGGAGAGTCGCTAGAGGGGGGGGGATGAATAGCGATCGTAAAAGCTTGTCTTTTCGTTTCGATAAAACAAAAGTATTGCAGCGGAAATAGAAATAAAGCTAAAGTAAATAGACACATTTGTTTTTACTTGGTTCACAACCGAAAGGTTGCTACTCCAAGGCCCCGCGATCCTAGACCGCGTACGATGGGACAATCCACTAAAAGTCCCCTCCTTGTTGGAGGTAGGAGACGACGGTTACAATAAAAACAAGATAGAGGAAGAGGCGACAAGTCTACCTCTCCTCTTTTCGATTGAAAGCTCGAGTACAATAAATTAAAACAAAGCGAATGACAACTTTAACTTGAAGTGCCGATGAAGGAATTGAAACTTGTCGTAGTGTTGGCGTTATGGCGGCGTAGCATTGTCGTTGAAGCTTGGCATCGTTGAAGCACTTTGGGAGCAAGAAGAGATGATCCAAAGAGGTGAAAAGCCTTTTCTTTTATAGCCCTTCAAACCCTAGCTCGTTGAGATCCAGATCTTAGTCAAAGCTCCTCATCTCCCACTTTTGGTGGAGCTTATCTTGACTTTCTTCGAGCTGACCAGTTTGAATAGCAGTTGACTGATGACCCTCATCAGTCGACTGATGACCCTCATCAGTCGACTGATGGTAGGATCAGTCGACTGTTAATAACTTTCAGTTGACTATTGGCTTGGTCACTCACCTGTAGCATAGAGTTAGCACAGAAATGTCGAGTAATGGATATTACGATGGTTCCTTACCGTCCGATTTCGACCTAGACTTTCCCTCGGAAGTCTTAGTTGGATCGCCGCCTAAGGTCGTCTCCGTACGGAGGACACGACCTTACCATCACTCCCCACTCAGTGCTTACCTCTGGTCCTCCTGACCTGTCGCTTAGCTTCCGGTCACTACCGAGGTTCTTCGACTCCAACGAGGTTCTCTTGGTGTCGCCCGATAACCACGGTTTCTTATCCCAAGATTCTTCAGGTGTTGCTGACCTTCAGCTTAGCTTAATCATTTCCTGCACACTTAACACAATACATGAGATAACAATAATAACTTAACTTTGAACCTTTGCCATAATCAAAACCTAGATTCGATTATCTGGTGCCCTTGCACCAACAATCTCCCCCTTTTTGATCTATGACAAATCGATTCAAAGTTAAAGCATGAGTAAGCATATAGTACTAAGCATGTAATACTAAGGATAAGTAAGCGTGTAGTAATGAGTAAGTATGAGTGAGTTCTTTTTCAAACCCTCCCCCTTAAGGTTACCTCCCTCTTGACCTTAGGTGAGTTTTTGAAAAAGAAACTTAAAGTTAACTTTAGACAAACTAAAAAACTTTACTCCCCCTTAACTTTGCCCTCTTCTCCCCCTTTTGCCATATGTCGAAAAAGCAAGGGGTTTACTTATAAGATGAAGGATAAGAAATTTCATTAAAAAATAGAAGAAATAAGTATAAGAGTCCAAGCATGTGTCCCTTTGAAGTCAACTCTTGACTTATTAAGTCCTAAGGATCATAAAAGGTGTAGGATAAATTTCTATTCCTCTGCACCAACAATATTAAACTAGCTTTATTTTGTGAGAAGGTGTATAATAGCTAATTTTGGTAAAGTAAATTTTTGAAGCTATCACAAACATAATCTAAAATTTCAAAATACTTAAATGTTATAAACATAAGTATGAGTTCAAAATATCTTGAAGATTTTATTAATTTTAAAAGAGTTGTATACAAACTAGCATTTCCCCTTTAACATATCGTTACAGTCAATCACACAAAACCTAGAAGGTTTAGGGGTTTAAATTTGGCCTTACGGTTATAGGTCTAGTATTGACCAAGTAAATATAGATTCAATACAACAATCATGAAGACAAATAAGTTTTGAAAACATTTTGAAATTTATGTTATTCTTATTTTAAGTGTTCTTAACATCTCACCCATTCTATGTGTCTCAAGACATGTTAACCTTATATATTCTTGTGAGATGATTTCAATTTACTTTAGTTTAGTGATTTGAAAATTAATCAATCTTAGGTTAGATTCGGATTTACCCTTTAGGTCGTTAAGTGAACTTTTCGAAAAAAATGGTTTCCAGGTCGTGGCGAGGCACAGAGTCCTTCTTTGATCGGAACAACGATAACTTCCTTAGACAAAGCCAATTTCAAAAAAATATCCACTTAAGTCACTTAGGGTTACTTCCTGGTCTAACTAGTTTAGGATGTGACGAGGTAGCTTCAACTAGTTCAACTTAGCCGAGTGCACCAAGCTAGATACGCTTTATCTAGCTCGGATACACAAGACATCGTTTCTCTAATGTACTATCATCTCGTCACGTCCTGATACTATGCTGTCAAGTTTGATTAATAATTGGTCCCATCTAACCATTCTAGAAATTAAAAGAAAAACTAAGCATGTAAAGTTGCACTAAGAGATTGGGTACACAATTTTAGTATTAGTTCCCCCTAGACCATTGAACCAATACGGTTTATCCACATAGTGGACTTGATCTTTGGGAATCTAATACTTATTAGTGCTTATATGTGAATTTAACAAGATCTTAGGGACCCATGTCTGAACTCTTTGATCTTTGGGAATCATACAATTGACATGTATGATTTGTTCGTAGTTTTTATCCTAAATCCGAGTCCGACCTTGTTGTACACAACTCTTTGAGTTCCAAGGAGTCGGTTAAGACCCTTGGATCCCAATGTGAACTTTTCCAACCTAGCCTCGAGCTCTTGAACTTTCCCTTTTAAGAGAGAATTCTCTTCCTCAAGTTTTTCAACTTGAGTTGAGTTTCCCTTTTGAACTTGACTAGTCGAAGAGGTTAGGGTGGCCTAATGCTTAAGGAGTTTAACCTCCTTAAGCAGGGACTTGACCCTATACTCGGACTTAGTTAACTTCCCATCTAATAATTTAATTGCATGATATAAATTTGCGATTAACGAACGACTTACCTTGATCTTTTCCTTTGAGCCGGCTTTGAGTCTTGACTCGAATTCGTCCTCGGAGTTTGATTCGGAGTTGGATTCGTAGTCGCCTTCGGACTCGGACTCGGACTCCACCGAACTCACCATGAATGCCAAGTCGTCGCCTTGGTCGTCTTCTTCCTCTCAAGTCGCTTGGAATGTTTCTTTGATTGTCTTGTACTTCTTTTCTTTTTGATCATCCTCCGAACTAGGTTGACTAATTCGGTCTCCATCTCTTCCTCCGATTGGTAGTTGTCTTCTTCGGGAGGTGGCTTGCTATTTGGTTTTCGTCTTTGACCTGCAATCAATGCTACACCTTTCTTGACCGGAGCCGTGTTAGTTTGTTTATGTAATTCGAATTCCGAAAATAACTCATCTAGCCTAATCTTTGATAAGTCTCTAGATACTTTGTAGGCATCAACCATAGATGCCCACAAAGTGGTCATAGGAAATGCGTTTAAAGCGTACCTTATTACGTCCCTATTCTCTACTTTTTGTCCGATTGAGTGTAGTCCGTTCATGATGTCCTAGATCCTTGCGTGGAGTTGCGTCGGCGTTTCGTAATCCTGCATTTTTAGATTAAACAATTTTTTTAATAAGAGATCACGTTTACAAACCTTCGTGTCGGCCGTCCCTTCATGTATTTCGATGAGCTTATTTTATAGATCTTTTCCGCTGATGAAAGGCCTGACTCGGTTATGTTCTTCCTGGGAGAGACCGCATTGAAGAATTTGTGGAGCTTTTGCATCGGCCTCCACTTGTCGCTTCATGACATTCGTCCACTTGTCGCAATCCAAATACTCACCGTCTTCATTGGTTGGTAGAGTGAAGTCGGTCTGGATGACTATTCACATCTTGACTTGGGTTTTGAGGTAACACTCCATCCGACCCTTCCAATAACGGAAGTAATCTCCGTTGAAAAACGGAGGTTGGGTGGTGCTAAACCCCTCGATATGGGCTATTCAATAAAATGAATCTTGCAAAAATAAAAAAAAACAAACCAAAAGGAATTCCAAGACTTGGTCTTGGATTAGTAATGCAGGAAATAATAAGAAATAAAAAGCTAAACAAAGAACTAAGCACTTACGACATTCGATGTCCCCGAAAAGATACTAAACGTCGTTTTTGGGGTCGAAAACAACTTGTTACGGGGGTAAACTCTCATATTTGTACGGGGGTAAACTCCCGTAAGAAATATAGATCTCTGAGAGAGCTTCGATTTGGTGGGTAGCACATTTTGTGGGTCAACTTGTATCAAAAGTTATGTCCGTTTTACCGTCAGCTACTCCAGAAGCGATTAGCTTGGTCGATACTTGCAAACACAAAATCAAAAAATAATGTACCAAGACTTGGTCTTGGATTAGTAGTGTGGGAGAAAAAAAAACTTAAAACAATAAACACGAAAAGAATATAAAACTTTGCTAGACCGGTGGTTGTACCGAATCTGAGCGCCCTACCAATTGTTGGATCGGAGAGTCGCTAGAGGAGGGGGGGGGTGAATAGCGATCGTAAAAGTTTATCTTTTCGTTTCGATAAAACAAAAGTATTGCAGCGGAAATAGAAATAAAGATAAAGTAAATAGACACCTTTGTTTTTACTTGGTTCACAACCGAAAGGTTTCTACTCCAAGGCCCCGCGATCCTAGACCGCGTACGATGGGGCAATCAACTAAAAGTCTCTTCCTCATTGGAGGTAGGAGACGACGGTTACAATAAAAACAAGATAGAGGAAGAGACAATAAGTCTACCTCTCCTCTTTTCGATTGAAAGCTCGAGTATAAGAAATTAAAACAAAACAAATGACAACTTTAACTTGAAGTACCGACGAAGGAATAGATACTTGTTGTAGCGTTGACTTTACGGCGACGTAGCGTTGTCGTTGAAGCTTGGCGTCGTTAGAGCACTTTGGGTGCAAGAAGAGATGATCCAAAGAAGTGAAAAACCTTTTCTTTTATAACCCTTCAAACCCTAGCTCGTTGAGATCCAGATCTGGGTCAAAGCTCCTAATCCCTCCACTTTTGGTGGAGCTTATCTTGACTTTCTTCGAGCTGACCAGTTTGAATAACAGTCGACTGATGACTCTTATTAGTCGACTGATGGTAGGATCAATCGACTGACAATAGCTTTCAGTCGACTGTTGGCTTGGTCACTCACCTGTAGCATAGAGTTAGCACAGAAATGTCGAGTAATGGATATTACGATGGTTCCTTACCGTCCTATCTCGACCTAGACTTTCCCTCAGAAGTCTTAGTCGGATCCCCGTCTAAGATCGTCCCCGTACAGAGGACACGATCTTACCATCACTCCGCACTCAGTGCTTATCTCTTGTCCTCCTAACCAGTCGCTTAGCTTCCGGTCGCCACCGAGGTTCCTCGACTCTAACGAGGTTCTCCTGATGTCGCCCGACCATCACGGTTTCTCGTCCCGAGATTCGTCGGGTGTCGCTGACCTTCAGCTTAACTTAATCATTTTCTGCACACTTAACACAACACACGAGATAATAATAGCAATTTAACTTTGAACCTTTGCCATAATCAAAATTTAGATTCGATTATCTAGTGTCTCTGCACTAACAGTGACCACTGTCCGAGTTCCCTTGTTATGTGTCTTTCATCTGTATGAGGTAAACAGTTGTGCAACAAAACTTATCAAACTATTATCACACGGGTTGACCAATATTTATATTTTTAATTACTTTTGCTTCACCAAATTGTAACTTGTATTGCACATTCACAGTTTCAGTTTTTGATCTTGCTTACCTAGCACAAATTATTGTATGTTTGGGCTGTGGTAAATTTGTTGAAGCTTAGCGGAATGTGAGCTACCTACAGTAAGACCATGAGGTTTATCAATATTGTCCCCACGGGGATGACGGATTGGTTAAGGCAGAGGGTGCTTGCAGATGAGACCAGGGTTCGATCCCTGGGGTGGCGGGATTAATCCTCCCCCAGTCGTAGCAGAACCTCCCCTCTGCTGGTACCAGTCCGTCAAAGGCCATAGGTCTGCCCCGTGATTTACCCCTTCGCGATTTCCTCTTGGGACGGGGGGCCGGAGGCTGCTAGGTTGACAGTTCCAACCTTTTGCAGATGAAGTTTATCAATATTGATGATGAGATTCGGATCATGTAATTAAGATATAGGAATCACTTGGTCAACTCCTTACCAGATGACCAAGTGATTAGCATAGACAACAGAATTCTTTCAAAGAGCAAGGATCAATTCTTAAGAGTTGTAAAATTTTTCGGGATATCTATTCTCTTACCGTGTTAGTTTTTGATTGGGTAAACATGTCTTTCGTGATCTACCTCTCTTCATCTAACTATGAGATTGACGACGAAGAGTGTCTAAGACGCATCACCTTTTCCCCCCAAAGAATCACTTGGTCAAAGCTAGGATTATATCATTATGTTTCCTTCTTAAGATATTGTGTTTAACCTGTGACTTTTGGAAGTTCCATCTTTATCCTGCAATGATCATGGTTTTGATCACATTGATTTACCAATACTGAAGCATATATTTGAAATTTGTTTCATAATTAGGTCCTGAAGGAACAGGGGCAGGCGAGCTTTTTGAACTGTTGAAATCCACTTGATGGCATCTCACTGACAATTTCTAGGCGTCTTGAAAAATTAGGGTTACCTTCCCTCGATTTTTTGGCCTGCAAATAACGGGTCAGTGAATATAAGACTGGAATCACACTCGCCAACATCGGATCAATGGATTGAGAAGAACATACTTTTCAGTATTTGAACAAACAAAGTTATTCTGCCGCACAACAATTGCCATGGAAAACATCTTCCCACCCTTGCCGTTGTCTTGTTCCTCCTGTCTCTCGACAAGAAATGGTTGGCTGTAAGGCATTTTTTGAAAATTTTTTTAGGAACGCTGCTGACTTGCAATACATTGTTAATTATCTCATGGCCTTTAAGTCGACCGCATGAAACTTCTGATCCATTAATTGTGTGTATTATCTCAATCAGATTTACATTCTCTGGTTGCTATTTCCTAGACATAGATGTGACTCAATGATGCTAGGATACTTTTGTGCCCATATGCAGTTCAGCATGGCAGGTCACGATTATATATTAGGAGATTCTCTCCTTTCTAAGTGAATCTTAAATGAACTTCATCCAATTCAACAAGGTAACAACATCAATTCCCTCAAACCATAATAAGTCTTGTAATTTTAAAAGATACGTTAAAGGAGATAATAGAGAGAGAAACTTCACCTAGAGAAATAGAGAGAAATTTCACCCTCTTTAGTTTCAGGTTAGCAAGCAAAACTCTAGCTTGCCTATATGCAAGAGGTTTCTTACCTGCGGTGACATTTTAGGATATATTGAACTTTCATGTGCATCACCAAGTGATAATAATATCCACATACCTTTCCTATTAGTTGGATTTTCAGATCAGTAGTTAAATAATAAATTTTAATATGGTATTAGAAAAAATGGACATGATTGTGATGTCGAAGAAGATGAATTTGAAGATGATTTTGAAGACATATTTATTGATTTACGAAATACAAAAAATATCAATACTAATGAGCTTCAATTAGATGATATCAATGAAATCACGAATGCAAATAATATTAGACGAAGTTATACTTCAATGTTTAAAGAAGTAAAAAAGAGTTGTATCACAATTGTATAAATTTTTCGGTATTCAATTTTTTGATGAAGCTAATGCATGTGGTGTTAAATGACTAGAGCAATAAATCTTTTGATATGTTATTTCAGTTATTGTAAAAAATATTTTCCAAATCGAATGTGATTCCAAACTCTCATTATAAAGTAAAAAAATTATTAAAAGAGTTGGGATTGTTATATGAGAAAATACATGTATGTAAGAATGATTGTATATTATTTTGGGATGAACACGAGAATAATGATACATGTCTAGTGTGCAAGGAGTCTATATACAAGTATAACGGGATGAATAAGAAAAAGAATGCTCAGAAAAATTCTTCAATATTTTCCATTGAAACTGAGACTTAAGCAGTTGTTTATTTCGAAGCATACGACAAAAGATATGAGATGACATAAAGAAAAGCGAGTAGAAACAGATGGTGTATTAAGACACCCAGCTGATAGTGAATCATGAATGAACTTGACAATACATATGAAATATTTACAGGTGATCCATAAAATATTCACTTAAAGTTTGCTACTGATGGTTTTAATCCATTTGGAAACATGTCAAATGCTTATAGTATATGATCAGTTATACTTGTGAATTATAATTTATCACCACGGAAAATGATGAAGTCACATACTTGATTATGTCTCTTTTAATTTCTGGGCCTAAATCACCTAATAAAGAGATAGATATATATCTACGACCTTTGATCAACGAACTGAAGGAGCTATGGGATGAGGGGGTGGAAGCATATGATGCATCGACTAAATAAGCATTTCAATTACATATTGCTGTTATGTGGACCATTCATGACTTTCCAGCATATGAGATAATATCTGGATGGAGTACACAGGGTTATAAAGCATGTCCAATATGCCTGCATGAAATCAAATCTCAAGGATTAAGGAGTAAAATGTTGGTGCAATCGGCCCAGGTCACGATTGACTAGACTCGAGTAGTGTTTTGATGTTTGATAATGGGTTGACCATTGTTTGAAAATGGGTTGACTAAATGGTTGACATGGGGTTGACCATATGATGGAGAAGTCCAAGTGGGACACTTGACATGGAAAGTCCAAGTCATGGGTACTTGACATAGAAAGTCCAAACATGAGTCTTGGTATTAAAAGTCCAAGTCTTGGGTACTTGGCATGGAAAGTCGAAGCATGAGTCTTGGCAATTGGAAAGTCGAAGCATGAGTCTTGGCATGGAAAGTCCAAGTCTTGGATACTTAGCATGGAAAGTCCAAGCATGAGTCTTAGCATTGGTAAAGTCCAAGTCATGGGTACTTGGTAATTGGAAAGTTTAAGCATGAATCTTGACAATTGGAAAGTCCAACATGGAGTTGGCAAGGAAAGTCCAAGGGTGTGATATTGTCGGCGTAAAGTCCAAGCGGTAGTCTTGACAGCATAAGTTCAATGTTTGACGGCGTAAAGTCCAAGCGTGTGTCTTAGCAGTGTAAGCCCAAATGTGCCTTGGTGGTGTAGACTCGGTTAGCATGACAATAGTCGATGGAAGCATCTGAAGGCTAGCGTATGGATGAATAAGTCATGGATGACTTGGATGGATCCGATAGGCGTGAGATTGATGGAGGTGACTAGAAGGCTTAGGTCTAGGCTAAGGGTGGTCTAGCAAGTATGAAGGGATCATACGTGGGATAAATCTCATGGTTGAGGTTTAGTAGTCGACTGGGATTATGAACCAGTCGACTGGTCAAGTATTTTGACACTTGGCAGCCGAGTCGACTCTCGACAGTCGACTGGAATTGTGACCAGTCGACTGGCGATCGACTGTGGTCGCGTGACCTAGGCAATCGATTGCCATGGAGGGCGGTCGATTGCTGATCGAGGACACGGGCACAAAAAGCTCGGTAGACGATTGAGCAGTCGACTACGGGCTTGACAGCCGACTGTTGATAATGGCAATCGACTGCTAGTGTATCCGTTGGCTGGAATGCTAACGAGGATTAAGTCCGTTGTGAGACAACGACACCGTAGGTAGTCGACTAGGGCCTTTTGATAGTCGACTACCAGGCTCAGAATCAACCTGATGCAGGTCATAAAAGGAACAGTTCGTGGAGGATTTTGGCCATGGTTTCTTGAGGGGTTCTTAGAGGCGAAGTTCTGGTGCATTTTAGGGTCCTTCAAGCTCATCCAAGCAACCAACAAACAAAGCATTCAAAGCTCACATTTGTAAAATATTCTTTACATAGTTTGTTGTATTTCTTTGTATTTACTTGTCTTTCTTATTTATTGTTGTCAACACTTGTACGAGGTTTCTCCACCTCCAGTGTGTCACCGAGAAGGAGTGTATTAGTGGTGGTTTGCATCACTAGAGCTCATTTGAGCTCGACCCATGGAGTAGGAACTTTAGATTCCGAACCATGTTACATCTTTGTGTATTGTGAGTGTTTGTCTATTTTGTTATTATTTTCGCTGCACATAAAAAGCCTTGTAGACAAACATGAACGAATTCCATCGAGCGAAGAGAAAATGCTATTCACCCCCTTTAGCGATTAACGATTCTTCTACATAAAATATGCTACACATGTCACCGTCGATTATTCAATGTTCAACACCCATGGCGTAGAAATAAATATTTCAATGGAAAGGTTGGAAAAGTGTTAGTAATATATGAGAGGTGTCATAGGTGATTTATTTGATAAATGAAGATTCACTATTTGAATATACATGTTTTCATGTATTGATTGTATCTTAAACTCATTTACTGAATGTCCGCAATACGATTCACAGCATGAGAGAATTTGTGATTCGATCACAACTAGTGAGTATCTCTATATGTGTAATTGTGATGTATTGGAATTATCTCTAGTTGATGAATTGATAGATTCGGACGCCATCGATTCTGTTGAGACTAGCATGAGGTATACTCTAGTTTATTCAAGCAGCTGTTTCTCACTGGCTGGAGACATTGGGATGTCCGTAGTTGATCGTGGATGCTAGTTATGATATCTAGTTCATTGGAGTGACTAGTTGTAAGACTTCATATGGTTCTCTGCATATATGAATATGTCAATGAAGTTCTTACTACAGCTTAAGTGCGATGTTCCTTCGACTTGCGGTATTCAAGTCATCTTATTCATAGAGACTTATGCTTTGACATCTTAAGCAAGCATCTCCGAGGAGATGTAGACCCGGGATGATTGGGTATAAGTCGAAGTGGCCGAAGATGTTTGAATAGCCTACAGAGGATTCACCACTTCTTGCGAGGAGATGTATACCCTATGACCTTTCGTCGGATTGTTACTAAAGTCTTTGGCCAAAACATTACATATTTAGAGTATGGTACTCTTGGATACATGTGCATTAACTAGAATCCGAAGGACGAGGAAGTAATACTTGGGCTAGGTGTGACGTAGTCAGCCTAGTGGGGACTGACACAATAGACCATGTCCTGAACCAAGTGGGTATAAGATGAGTGAAAGGAATGAGACATGATTCACTGTGGCTGCTGAAAGGTTTCAGAAGTCGTTCTGGTGTCAACCATTGATTTTTCGATTAATTGGGGATCATGATGTACTACTAAATGTCACTCATGATTGTTCTATAATTAATTGTTAATTATAGAAGATCAACATAAATCGGGAACCTATTTGGTCACACGCACAACGAGCGTAATTCGAAGGATTTAAAACGAGCTTGAGAAATGAGATTTTCAGAACGAGAGAAACTAGATTTGGTTGGACCAAACAAGGAGCGAGCATGAAATCGTTTCAGTCGCAACGGAAGCATGAATGGGTCGTGTCTTGACATGATGGATAAAACAAATTGGTTTGGTTCTAATCCAATGGTGGAAAATAAACCAAAGGAGTTTGGTTTGTTTTAAACGAATGAACCAAAGTTGGTTCGGTTCGTTTTAACTTAAAATAGACCAATGCGGTTTGTTTTATTGTAACTTAAGTTATTGGAGCAGGTTAACGGGTTTTGGTTATGAACCAATAATCGTTAAGAGAATGTGTTCTCTATAAAAACACGGCGTAAGGGTTTTTTAAGTAGAATTAATTGGTTCAAGAGTTTTGGAAACCTTAGCCTCCTTTCCTCTCTTCTCCTTGTCGCCACCGCCCAAGGGGATCTTGCCGCCGACGCCACCTGTTGCCGTCGATCTCTTGCTGCTGTCGGCGATCCTCCGGCGACCAAGGACCAGCCGACCCTTTTCCTTTGGCCGGCGCCAAGTCCTCCACCAAGATGTCTAGTTTTTGGACAGCTTGCTTCCTTCTTGTCAGAGCGTCGTTTGGATGACGTTTGGAGCTCCGACAACAACTTTCTTACCGGGGATTGGATCTCCAACAATCCTCATTGGTGGAGGACCAAGGATTCGTCAATCGGTCGACGAATACCTCTTCGGAGAAGCGAGTTTTGGGGACTCATTTTTGCGTCTAAATTTTGATTCGGATTGTGATCTTCTCTCGATCACATCGTCTTCGACACGAGGCTAGTGACTCCTACGAAGACGAGGCTCGTAGCTTGGCGAAGCTATCCCGACGGTACTCGGCGTGGATACGGATAGAGACAATTCTAGCGTGAGTTGCTCCGGTTGATGCCATTCCCGCTGCACGTGATACATCAGATATAACTAGCGTAATTTTCTTTTATTGCAAAATTTGAAACTGCGATTATGTCTACACATGATGTATTTTGCATGCGTGTGGTGTGTGTGTTGTAATAAGTTAGATTTATTGCTTTTATTTCTTCCGCTGTGCATATGTTTACGAAACATGTTCAAACACCCACCCACCACGGTGCCGAGGAAACCCAACAAAAAGAAGGATCACCACAAAGATTTAATGGTTATGAGATTTTAGCATAGTTAGATGTATTACACTAAGTGACATTCGGTAAACATCCTTTATTTAGTAAAAAATGACAGTGATCTTTGGATGATATTGTCATGCCCCGAGAGTATGCCGAGCCGAAAACAAATGAACAACATCTCCCCTGTACGTGACAACATATCTTATTTATATAAGGCCATTCGGCTGCAATAACAACAACATATACAAATGTAAACATAACAAAGCACAGCGGAAACTAACACCACAACATCACAACCTATACACAGTGCATATCGGTATGATTGACACCACAACATAAAGAAAACATCGGTAAAACCCGAATCCATAAGTGTGTACATCACATAACAAGTCCATAACACAACCCACGTAAAACTCCAAGTACATAACAAAACATACGGAAAATCCAAAAACTTAGACCCTCGTATGTGAGATGAGACGATGTCAGCTAGCGATGCTTTAAACCGTCACGAAGACTTCTACCTGTTACCTGGGAGACAGAAAAATCCAGGGTCCGTAGTGGTGAGTATAACTCAGTGGTAATATGAGAGAACATATATATATCAAATATCACATGTAATTCAATAATATTCATGTACATCAGGTAAACACCAGCATAATAAATATATACATGCATATACCGTCTAACCAAATGAACAACGTAAAATGCAAACATACCTGAAAGTCCACTATGCTACTCTGATCCAACCTGAGCATATATCCATAATATATAACATGGGAGAATAAATCTAACTCTATAAGCGACAAACCACCATACTAACATCCTATGACAAATACAACGATGAACCGGATCCATCCTGTATCATCTCAAGGTACTGGTCAAAGGTATATTACAGTTTGACTAACTCATACATAGATATCCCACATACTATCATATAGCAAATGCAGTAGCATGTATGATGATGTACAAACAAATGTAACAAGCATAGTACAAACAAATGCAACATCACAATAAACATACATATAGACTGCATCTATATATACACTAATCACAATCATCCATATATATATATATATATATATATATATATATATATACATGCATATATGTATATATATGACAATGTGAAAAACGCCATAAGACATGACAATGCAGCATGCATGGTCATGCCAACTCACCCTAAAGCTACCTCGACTCCAGTGTGGCCTCGGTGGCTCGACATGACAACTGTCCCAACTCAATACCAACCACTACTCTCAAATGACTGAGTGGGTAGTATGATCGAGTAACATATAAGCGTAAAGAGCAAGTTACATGACGGGAGTCTCTGCTGTTGGCCACTTCGACAGTCACTACCCATGAGTGGTCGAGTGTCACACACGCAGGACAACGACACGTAAATCCAACTACCACTGTCTATAGTGATAGAGTGCGGCACCACAATGCTCTGCCTTCACACTGATTACTCCTCCTATGAGCAACCGTGGAGACAGGATGACTGACGACCCTCTCAACCATAAGGGAGACCACGTCGCCAGCATGCATGCAAATGACATGAATGCAAAGTCACACATACAGACATCCACCACAGACTCTCTATTCTATAGAGAGTCGTACCAATCTGATTAACGCACTCTCTATCCTGCAGAGAGTCGTACTCAACTGATCATAACACTCTTTATCCTGTAGAGAGTCATACCAATCTGATCGACGCACTCTCTATCCTGCAGAGAGTCGTACTCAACTGATCATGACAAGCTAGGACCACCGGTTCGTAGCGACACACTAATCACAATTTACCTTACCATTTACACAATACATGATCGGTAGTAAACAAGCAACATAAGGGTATTTATATCAATCCTACGTTCATGACATTACCTACTTACGGATGACCTCTTTCCCAATTTACAAATTAGGTCATCATCCGTACTCTACTATTTACACATTACTAAACATTTATAGATTTACCTACATCACATATGTAACTCCTAATCATGATGAAGGAAATGTGATAACAACAATAGAGCATATAGGCCAAAGACAAAGTATCAAGCACAAGAATAAATAAGAGTGGAGTCCAGGTAATATGATCATATATCTAAATCTGTATGCAACGACAACTACCTGACCAGGGTAGGAAATTACTCATCTGATATGTAGAACACCAATATTGATTGTACTCGCGTCCGCGAACCTGCCTCGAATTAGAGTCCTAAAACATAGTATATGAATTATATAGAATTCTATTACAATCCAATATCCCTAGTAACCAGTTCAAATCTGATTATCGTAGAATATACTTCTACGATTCTACCGTGATATACCCAATAGATCAACTCGATCCATCACTGTAAGTCAAATACCAAATTTATAACATGCAAATCCAGACTTACCCCTTCTTGCTTCAATCCTCCCCCACGGATTCTGGAACCAAGTGTACTGTCGAATAGGGACAACCCTACTCAAGTTTTATCCATCGCCTCGTACCGATTCACTTTTCCACTACAAATCTGTAAGAATTGTTGGACTTTCTGAGCCGCAAAAACTGCTTTTTGTGTTGCGGAAATCTCAGAAGCTCGGCCACGGATTCGTGCGAAGTATAACAAAAATTACATGTACATGTTTAAAACTTTAGATCTATATGAGAAGAGCATTACCCTTGATGCGACGCCCTTTGCTTATCCCGCTCGTCCAAATGGATTGCTGGAACTCGAGAGTGTCAAGTGTACACTCCTCTATTGGTATTCACACAAGCAATAGGTGGAGAAAAGACAATTTTGAGTGTGCTAGCACTCCTTAATAGTCTCGACAATGGAGGATTGGGAGAGCAAGAGAGGAAGAACCAAGGAAGAAGATGATGAAGCTACACCAAAATAACTTCACACACTAATGCAAAAAGTAAAGTGGCCGACCACTTCTATTTGGGGGCTTACATGTATGCATGTAACTCCAAGAGCCAATGACTCTTGGTCTCCCTCATGAGGTGACACCCCATGATAAGTCCATAATGATGTGGAACACTATCATTGGTCGGCCCCCATGCCAAGTCATCATGACATGACAATTGGTCAAGTCAAAATTGACCATTCATCTTCCCTCTCAAGTCAAGTCAAACTTGACCTCTTATCTCCCATGGTTGATTAAATCTAACCACTTGATTTAAGTCAATTTGATTTAATAAATCTCTATTCATTATTTTAAATTAACTCAATGAATCAAATCTAAATTAGACTCATTCAACACTTGAATCAAATTAAGTCTAACTCAATTATTATAATTTGGATTACTCTTAATCCAATTTGGTTTATCCCATGAACCTAATCCTCATGATTCATCATATGAACTTAATCTCCATCTAATTGTCCTTTGTGTGTGACCCTATATGTTCTTGTAACGTTGGCAATGCTCCTAAACCGATTTAGGAACATAAGCAATGAGTGATATCTAGCAACACATCATTGTTACCCAAGTTACAAGAATGTTGAGAGCCAACATCACCTTTGTGATTACTAATTGTGACTCTCACTATATGTGACAATGTCCTTCTATCCTTGACATCTAGATTGACCGATTGAAGCATAGACCGTGTCATTCTCGGTACAATCTATATCTTGAACTCCAAGTAGACTCACTCTAATCAAATGAGCTCAATATCTCATATTGACTTATTTGGACATGACCATGCACTTCGTGGGCTCACTCTATTAAGAATAACGATGTCACTCCCATCATATAGGAGGAATAGATCCCATCTACATCACTCATATCCTTTCGCATAATTTGTTACATACCCAGTAATCGCTTTTATAGTCCACCCATTTACGGATGATGTTTGACGATGTTAAAGTATGCAACTCTTTATGTAGGGAACCATGGTGACTTCAGGTCCAAGGACTAATAGTCATACTAATAGTTACATGAGAAAGTATATGACACTCATATAACGATCCATGATACTTTCTTATGGCGGGTCATTCAGTATACATTTTCCAATGCATACTCATGTGTCAACTTGATATCACATATCTATGACTTGTGATATCAAGTCATCGAGTTGACCTACATGCTAGTCTCTTCGCATTAATATTGTCCCTGAATGTTAATACTTGACTAGAAATGATTAAGAGTAGTGTTCTCTATATCATCTCATTATCGATTCAACCAATCGATTGATATAGATAAGAACCTTTTACTCAAGGACGTTATCATACTTAGTTATTTGACACTAATACAAGTAAATATAATAACCATGCCTTTATAAATAGGAATATGATAAATAAAGTCTATACAACAATCATCACATGATTGACTCTAGGGCTTTTACTAACAATCTCCCACTAGCACTAGTTCCAATCACCGTAGTATCTAATACCCAATGACCTAGTGTGACCATTATGCTTTTTCTGTGCTAAAGCCTTGGTCAAGGGATCTGCGATGTTAGTCTCTGTGGGTACTCTGCAAATCTTCACATCTCCTCTATCGATAATCTCTCGAATGAGATGGAAGCGTCATAATATGTGTTTGGTCCGCTGGTGTGAGCGAGGTTCCTTAGCCTATGCAATCGCTCCATTGTTGTCACAATAGAGCTCTATGAGATCTGCTATGCTAGGAACCACCCTAAGCTCAGTAATGAACTTGTGGATCCAAACTGCCTCCTTTGTTGCCTCAGATGCAGCGATATACTCGGCCTCTGTTGTAGAATCAGCAACTGTGTCATGCTTCGAACTCTTCCAGCTCACAGCGCCACCATTCAAGCAAAATATGAACCCTGATTGTGATCTATAATCATCCTGGTCAGTTTGGAAGCTGACATCGCTGTAACCCTTTACAGTTAGCTCATCGCCTCCAAATATCAAGAAATATTCTTTAGTCCTTTTTAAGTACTTAAGAATATTCTTGACTGCTATCCAGTGACGCTCACCTAGATCTGACTGGTATCTACTCGTCATGCTCAAAGCATACGAGACATCATAACGAGTACACAGTATGACGTACATGATAGATCTTATAGCAGATGCATAAGAGATCTTATTCATGTGGTCTCTCTCCTCTCTAGAAGAGGGACTTTGAGTCCTCGAAAGACTCACACCATGTGACATCGGCAGAAGTCCCTTCTTGGAATTCTGTATGTCAAACCATAGTAATACCGTGTCAATGTATGTACTCTGACTTAGGCTAAACAATCTCTTAGATCTATCTCTATAGATCTTGATGTCGAGAATATAGGCTGCTTCACCTAAGTCCTTCATTGAGAAGCACGCCCCCAGCCAAGTCTTCACAGACTGTAGCGAAGGGATGTCATTCCCAATGAGTAGTATGTCATCCACATACAATACAAGGAAGACAACTGTGTTCCCATTAACCCTCTTGTAGACACAAGGTTCATCTTCATTCTTGATGAAACCAAACTGTTTGATCGTATCATCGAATCGAAGATTCCAGCTCCGAGAAGCTTGCTTTAGCCATAAATGGACCTTTGCAACTTGCATACTTTCCTAGTATGCTGTGGATCTACAAAACCCTCAGGCTGTGTCATGTACACATCCTCGAACAAGTTTCCATTCAGAAACGCGATTTTGACATCCATCTGCTAGATCTCATAATCGTGGTACGCTGCAATAGCAAGCATGATCCGAATGGACTTAAACATCGCAATTGGAGAAAAGGTTTCATCGTAGTCAATACCATGAATTTGCTTGAAACCTTTAGCCACCAATCGACCCTCATAGGTATGCGTAAGTCCATCCATGTCAGTCTTTCTCTTAAAGACCTACTTACACCCAATGGGTTTGACGCCTTCAGGTGGATCAACTAAAGTCCATACTTGGTTGGTGTACATGGATTCCATCTCGGATCTCATGACCTCTAGCTATTTCTCAGAATTTGGGCTCATCATAGTTTCCTGATAGGAGGTAGGCTCATTCTCAATGAGCATAACGTCATCATGGTCAGACAAGAAAAATGAGTATCTCTCAGGCTGACGACGTACCCTATCAGACCTGCGAAGAGGTAGGTTTACCTGAACAGGTGGTTGTTCCACAACTCTTTGTGCAACAAACTCATCACCCACAACACTTTGTTGTTCTTGTTCAACCTCCATCAAGGCCTCAGTGTTATGATCCTTATCTTGAATTTCTTCAAGATCGAACGTACTCCCACTAGTTTTTCTAGAAACAAAATCCCTTTCTAGAAATACCCCAGTCTTTGTCACAAACACTTTGTGTTGACTGGGAATGTAGAAGTAATATCTCTTCGTCTCATTGGGATATCCAACAAAATAGTACTTATCGTATTTGGGTCCTAGTTTGTCTGAGACTTGATATCGAACGTAAGCCTCACAACCCCAAATCCTCATGAAAGAGATCTTGGGATTTCTCCCTGTCCATATCGTATATGGTGTCTTTATCATAGCCTTAGATGATACACGATTAAGTGTGAATGTTGCTGTGTCTAGAGCATATCCCCAAAAGGATATAGAAAGATCTGTGTGACTCATCATAGATCGTACCATATCTAATAGAGTACGATTTCGGATACACCATTTCACTGTGGTGTTCCAGGAGGAGTGAGTTGGGATAGAATCCCACACTTAGCTAGATAGTCACGAAACTCATGGCTAAGGTATTCACCACCTCGATCTGATCGAAGTATCTTAATACTCTTGCCAAGTTGATTTTGTACTTCATTCTTGAATTCTTTGAACTTTTCAAAGGATTCAGATTTATGTGTCATCAGATACACATAACCATATCTACTGAAGTTATCAGTAAATGTAATGAAGTACCTGTAACCACCTCTAGCAGCAACATTGAAGGGCCGCGAGTAACCAAGTCTGCACTCTCTCTTTTATACCATTCCATTAGTATAAGCGTTTCAAATCTCGGTACATCCAAGTACTATTAGTATGTATAACAAATCTCAAATAATGTGCCTCCTGTAGCAACTATTCCTTAAACGATGCAACTCCGGAACCCACTATCCTCATCAGAGACGGGGAATTATCTTCTTAAAAGAGAAGTTTATCTACCGTCCAAAATCCACTCCACCACACACTCTAAAAGTGCATGGGAGACTATAGCGATCAATCTCACTTGTTGCAACTGTTCGCATTCCAACAACTCTATAGTAGCTACCCAGTAATTAGTCAAAACTCTATGAGCACTTCTGCTCCATTCCACTACTACACAAGCTCATATTTGCTAGAACCACGTCACGTGCCAAACAGCTAATCTCGTAGTTTCTCAACTGACGTAGGCATAAGATACGTCTCATGTAACTGTATCGGATTCGCTCCGATCCCTGAAACGATGCATATGTATAAAATACCCTTCCAACCACATCGGAAGGATTAACTAACACTGATGCAAACGTCAATCACCATATATGTCCTGAAACTCAATCTCACAAGCTTCCGACCGAGTGAATTCCATTACCCTTTTGGTCAAACAAATCTGTGGTATAGTAATGCTAGAAACATCCTATCCACATTCGCAGGAATAACTAAATCAATACAAGGAAAACCATCATCTACGGTGGCCGAGTGCGCAACTCCAACTACCACCATCAACAGTGGCCAAGTTACGCAACTCCAACAACCACAAACTGATTCAAATTGTGTCCAGAATACATGATTTCTCAAATATATGGACGACTAATTCGTTAAATAGTCTAACAACATAATCAAAACTCATAAAATTCATACATAGTATGAAATTGTCATCTCTACACACCTGCATTCTCTTTATTCTAAGCTGATGAAATATTAATCGTCACAACAACACTGATAATTGTATGACATCATGTCACTACAATATCAACGCTCCAGTCGTAAATCAACCCTAGATTATACATAGGCGTCCTTAGCTGATCTAAACAGATCATATATCCACAACGAAGGATATTCACTTTCAACAACTATCGCATTCCATCATCGATAATCGATGCATAATCTCAAAGGTCCATCTCTCTTTTAACAAAGAGTTCCAGATCTTCTCAAGGAGAAATACTGGGACAGATAAATATCTCCTCCAACATCTCCTATAATCGTAACTTACGTTCTTCTAATTTTCATAGTGTTTAGCAACACTGATACCAACAAAATTATTCCTCGTATGAGGTATTCAATATCGACACTATCTTCGAAATCACTCCGATTGCCTGCTTCACTTGCCTATGCAGCGACAAGCCTAGGAGTTCATCCAAAATACATCCGAATACTCTCGGATTATTTGTACATCTTAGAGACATATCATACCACAATCTTAATAATTTAACCATCCATAAGGTTATGTCTACCGTAAAGGTATATCTATCAAAGTCTAAGGGCATCCCTTGACTTCTTAATTGTTGGTCCACATCTCACCTGACGGTAGAGATACCACCGACCCACAAGTCGATGTATCGGAACCCTTCTAATCTGAACTAAGAATGTTCTCGACAAAGATACTAGTAAACTACAAGTATCTCCCAATATATTAACCCAGAGGGTAAACTAAAGTAATACCCTGAACGATCAATTATCTGTCGATCTGATCCAAAGGCTCCACGCAGGTCTCGGTCTTTCACCGAAGAGAACAAGATCAGATCCAACAGTTCACGACAAAGCAGTCGCATTTCTACAACGAATGACTCGGGGATTTTCCTAGATCATCTGATCCCATCACTTAATCCTACGAGCTGTAACTATAGAATACAGAATAGATGCGACCATCGTCGTATACTCTCTCCTCTGTGCAAAGCCAATCCACGTCTAGGGGGTAACAGTTGTTGTTGTATGCATGAATCTTCTAAGATGTCTTTTGCTGATATTGCTGAGTAAATCACTTCCCCTGAAGGGAAGTATCAAGGGACTCCAACCATGCCTGAGGTAGTAGGTCACTGCTGGTGAGATAACCTAATCTTCTGTGATGATCTCTGCTATCGAGACTGTACATCATCCTCCTGGAATACCATCGATAGTCTTCAAAATACACCTCCTCAATTGTATTCGTTGCTTACAATAGCAACAATTGGTCTGATCCAACAGATACTTATGTGGCTTCGTGATCCGCACTGCACGCACGAAATTCCTTTGGAGTTTTTGTTTTGATTTCGTTGATAACATTGTAGGGATTTCTTATGCAAAATAACATATGCGCAACGAAAAAATAGGATCCCTTCCAAGTGATCCTTGCGAAAGAAAACCTCGTACAAAAATAAATTTCTCAAAACCTATCTTATAGGAGAATATTACCTTTGTTGCATGCCCTTTTTAATCCCGCTTCTCCTTGGGTTTGTTGGATCTTTTAGTATGTTCAAATGTCCGTGCCTCTATATGTATCCACACGAGCAAGCTCTTGTCTCACAAAAGAAACTAGAAGAGCTCTCCTTTACTTCTTGCTAGAGAAGTCCCTAAAGGAGAGGAAGGTAGGGAAAAAGAGAAAGGAAGAAGAAGACCACTCTTCTTGCTAGCCTACACTCACAAAAACCACACAACCAAAGCCTCTCACCACCAAGCTCTCTCCAAGCCTCAAGCTTCACCAACCTTGGTCGGCCACCCCATGGAGTGTTTTATAGGATTGAAAAAACCTTTCATCTCCTATCACATTCAATGCAATCAATTGCATTGAAACATAATCACACTCCTTGTTTGGCTGGCCACATGTGGAGAAATTCCAAAGGTCAAAACCCTTTGTCTCCTTCCACCTCATCAAGCTTAGGTGGCATGCTTAGGTGGCATGCTTATGTGACATTCATGCATGTTGAATTAATTTTATTAATTCAATAAGCTTATGTTATCATATTGAATTAATCTCATTAAATCAATAAGGTAACATATTGAATTAATCTTATTAAATCAATTAAGCTTAGGCTATCATGATAACATATTTATTTAATCTTATTAAATTAGTAAGCTTAGCATATTGAATTAATCTCATTAAATCAATAAGCTAAAATTCTCATTAAGCTTAAAGTCCAAAAACCATTTTGTACTTAAGCTCATTCCCAAATTATTTTAGTCAAACTAGAATGCACTAATTCTTCTAATCATCATGCTCTTTGTGTGTGACTCTATAGGCTCTCATAACGTTGGCAGTGGATCTAAACTCTTTTAGATACACAAACAATGAGCGGCATCTAGCAATACATCATTGCTACACAAGTTACAAAATAAGTCAAGATCCGACTAACCTTTCCGTGACTACTATAATGTATGACTGTGTCCTTCTATCCTTGATATCAGATTGACCAATGAGGCATAGACCGTGTCATCCTCGATCAATCTATGTGTTTCTTGATCCCTGAGTAAACTAACTCAAACAAATGAGCTCAATATCTCATATTGACTCATTCGAGCATGACCATGCGTTTTAGTAGTTCTACTCAATCAAGGGGCCCACAGATATCACTCCCGTCATATGGGAGGGATAGATCTCATCTACATCACTCACATCCCTCCGCATAATTTGTTATATACCCAGTAATCGCCTTTATGGTCCACCCTGTTACGGGTGACGTTTGACGATACCAAAGTACATAACTCCTTATGTAGGGAACCGTAGTGACTTCAGGTTTGAGGACTATTCATACCAATAGTCACATGAGAAAGTTTATGACACTCATATGACGATCCATGAAACTTTCTCATGGCGGGTCAGTTCAGTATATATTCTCTAATATATACCCATGTGTCAGCTTGATATCATATATCCATGACTTGTGAGATTAAGTCATCAATTGACCTACATGCTAGTCTTTATGTATTAATATTGCCCTTGCATATTAATACTTGACTAGGAACATTTAGGAAAGTGTTCTCTACAGCCTCTCATAATCAATTCTGCCAATTGATGTGCTGTAGATAAGAACCTACTTTTCTAGGGCATTATTATATTTAATTTAGCTGGCACAAGCAAGACGTAAATATAATAACCAATCCTTTGCCTTTATAGAATATGATACAAAATGTTCCCTATTCAACCATCACATGATTGGTTATAGGGCTATAACTAACAAACATCAGACAGTTCTGACGATCTGCAATAGGTCTTCTATGATCGGAAAAACTCTCTACTAGTAACTCGTGGCCTATGACTCCGATCTTGCTCCTTTTGTCCAACATTCGGAGGCTTCTCATTCCAACATCCGACTTGCAATGTCTGCTTATCGATCTTCACTCTTAATCACTTGTACGAAGTCATTTCTAAACTCCTGACTCAATCCAATGTCTTCCGGTAGGATCTGTTAGAAGATCCAGTTATCTTAATTCAAAAGTAAGCCAACAACTGTGGGTGACTTTAAACATCCATTCACATTCTTGAGCTATTAGGTGAGCATAAACCCTGCAAGTTTAACGACTCTGCATGGTAGTCCCGTTATCGACGATCACCCTACTTGAAACTCAAGAATTCCCTACAATGTGTCATAGAAAGTGACGCGGGAAAATACTCTCTCTCAACATCACTAAACCATGATCAAGTGATATATTATTCCCCGAAGGTTATTTTCTGCATTTACCACCAAATACCGGCTTGATCCCGATAATGATATACAAATAACTCTACTTTCTTTGTATAACACAAGTTAAGTACTCAAAAGTACCTTCAAAGTTATACAACCCAGTACGAACAACTCAGGGATCAAAATTCCTATGAAACACCTTATACTAACCCTCCGCTTGCTGTAGCAATAATAGTATACACACCTAGTCCATTACCCCACGGGTAATGATGTGACTAGCACCGTTAGTGAAATCTCTAAGACTGTAGTCTTTGATTTCCACAAGAAATGTGACGAATTTACTCATATTTTCCGACTTGGTATCAGTCGGCTCTCAAAGGTAAATCGCCTTTTCGACACAGGTTTAAGACTCACAGACTCAACAGGTCGTTCCCGTGGTCAACTCAAACCACGATTACAAAGAATAACCAACGCACTATCTGTTATCCCCTGTTTAAACATTAAATACATAGCCAACAAAGTCGAGGGTATAAACCCTAAAGGCAACTCCGGCTGGTCGCCTTGGTGGACGACCCTTACTACCAGTTTGCACAAGTGTCATAACTCTGACTGCATACATATGTTGATCATGTTTAGATAAGTATCTACTAGGCTATAAGTTATCAGGAATTCTTACCTCATGCTGCTTAGAGCTCAGGCCGCTGTCAATCTCATCTCAGAACACCAAAATCGAAACAAATCGACTCCTGAGAATCCAAGACTCGACACAAAAATAACATTGTATGACATCGTAGAACCTAGGGCTCTGATACCAATAAAGTTGTCATGCCCCAAGAGTATGTCGAGCCGAAAACAAACGGACAACATCTCCTCTGTACGTGACAACATATCCTGTTTATACAAGGTCATTCAGCCGCAATAACAACAACATATACAAATGTAAACATAACAAAGTACAACGGAAACTAACACCACAACATCACAACCTACACACAGTGCATACCAGTATGACTGACACCACAACATAAATAAAACATCAGTAAAACCCGAATCCATAAGTGTGTACATCACATAATAAGTCCATAACACATAACCCACATAAAACTCCAAGTACATAACAAAACATACGGAAAATCCAAAAACTCAGAGCCTCGGATGTGAGATGAGACGATGCCAGCCAACGATACTCGAAGCCGTCACGAAGACTTCTACATGCTACCTGGGTGACAGAAAAACTCAGGATCCGTGATGGTGAGTATAACTCAGTGGTAATACGAAAGAACATGTATATATCAAATATCACATGTAATTCAACAATATTCATGTACATCAGGTAAACACCAGCATAATAAACATATACATGCATATACCGTCTAACTAAATGAACAACGTAAAATGCAGACATACTTGAAAGTTCGGTACGCTAATCTGATCCAACCTGAGCATATATCTACAATATATAACATGGTAGAATAAATCTAACTCTATAAGCGACAAACCACCATACTAACATCCTATGGCAAATACAACGATGAACCGGGTTCATCCCATATTATCTCAAGGTACTGGTCAAAGGTATACTACAGTCTGACTAACTCATACACAGGTATCCCACACACTATCATATAGTAAATGCAGTAGAATATATGATTATGTACAATCAAATACAACAAGCATAGTACAAATAAATGCAACATCACAATAAGCATACATATAGACTGCATTTATATATATACTAATCACAATCATCCATATATATATATACATGCATATATGTATATATATGACAATATGCAAAACGCCATAAGACACGACAATGCAACATGCATGGTCAAGCAGGCTCACCCTAAAGCTACCACGATCCTAGTGTGACCTCGGTGACTCGACATGACAACTGTCCCAACTCAACACCAACTACTATTCTCGAGTGGCCGAGTGGGCAGTATGATCGAGTAGCATATAAGCGTAAAGAGCAAGCTACACGACGGGGGTCCCTGCTATTGGCCACTCCGACAGTCACTACCCATGAGTGGTCGAGTGTCACACACGCAGGACAGCGACACGCAAATCCAACTACCACCGTTTATAGTGATAGAGTGCGACACCACAATGCTCTGCCCTCACACCAGTTACTCCTCCTATGATCAACCATGGAGGCAGGATGACTGACGACCCTCTCATACATAAGGGAGACCATGTCGCCAGCATGCATGCAAATGACATGAATGCAAAGTCACACATACAAACATCCACCATAGACTCTCTATTCTACAGAGAGTCGTACCAATTTGATCAACGCACTCTATATTACAGAGAGTCGTACTCAACTGATCATAACACTCTCTATCCTGTAGAGAGTCATACCAATCTGATCGACACACTCTCTATCTTGTAGAGAGTCGTACTCAACTGATCATGACAAGCTAGGACCACCGGTTCGTAGCGACACACTAATCACAATTTACCTGACCATTTACACAATACATGATCGGTAGTAAACAAGCAACATAAGGGTATTTATATCAATCCTACGTTCAGGACATTACCTACTTACGGATGACCTCTTTCTCAATTTACAAATCAGGTCATCATCCGTACTCCACTATTTACACATTACTAAGCATTTATAGATTTACCTACATCACATCTGTAACTCCTAATCATGATGAAGGAAATGTGATAACAACAATAGAGCATATAGGCCAAAGACAAAGTATCAAGCACAAGAATAAATAAGGGTTGAGTCAAGGTAATATGATCATATATCTAAATCTGCATGCAACGACAACTACTTGACCAGGGTAGGAAATTACCCACCTGATATGTAGAACACCAATATTGATTGTACTCGCATCCGTGAACCTGCCTCGAATCAGAGTCCTGAAACATAATATATAAATTATATAGAATTCTATTACAATCCAATATCCCTAGTAACCAGTTCAAATTTGATTATCATAGAATATACTTCTACGACTCTACCGTGATATACCCAATAGATCGACTCGATCCATCACTGTAAGTCAAATACCAAATTTATAACATGCAAATCCAGACTTACCCCTTCTTGCTTCAATCCTCCCCCACGGATTCTAGAACCAAGTGTACTGTCGAATAGGGATAACCCTACTCAAGTTTTATCCATCGCCTCGTACCGATTCACTTTTCCAACACGAATCTGTAAGAACAACCCATTATCGATTAGTTCCCTTGTTAAATCCAAGAGTAATATCCCTGCACAATTGATTGCACCGCTATAAACAATCTATTTCATAACATACACAATCACAGCTTACCTCCCATTGTTCCAACCTACTGTACAAAATTTACACAATCAACCTTGATTTCTCTCTTTTCTTGGTGTATAAACCACATTATGAATATCATCCTCAAATTGCACGCTGGGGCCAAAGTTTCTCTAACCGAAGCACAAGCTATTGCATCATTCCATGACTTCAGTTCAAACTTCATGTTTTTCAAAATTGAATGTGCTAATGGAGGGCTGAAGGGTAGCGGTAGAGGAGGTCGGTGACGAGTTGGCTTGTTGGCCGCGAGGGGCGTCCCTTGTGCCGAGGCAACCTCGATGGTTGGAGGAGTTCGCTGCTACCGCGATCGGGAGAAGGATTAAGGTGGAGGTCGGGCGGCGATTAGCGGCGTAGAGACAACCGACTGGCGCGGCGACGAAGAAGAGAAGGAAATCGCGCTCGAGAATGAGAGGAGGGAAAAGTGCGATTGGAAGAAATGAGCAGCGGTGGAGAAAGGGAAATCGGGAGATGGATCACGGGTGGGAAAGAAACGCTCGCGTGGAGAAGAAAAGTTCGACGATGAGAAATAGAAGAAATGGAAATAGCCAAGCGGCTTGGCGTTAAGAAAGTAACGGGTCGGGTTTGGAATAATGGATCGGATTTAATTAAAATTAAATTCATTCAATTTAACCCTTTAATTTAAACCTAGGTTAGGTTTAAATTAATTCCTAACCATTCTTCATTAATTTTTAATTTATCCCATAAGCTTTATCCTAGGTTAGGTTTGATTTATCCCTAACCATCCATCATTTTTTTTTCAATAATTATTATCACTCTTTAGCCATTTATGTGCAATATCTTACAGAGACAAATTGGGTAAAGAAGTCTATATTTTTTGAGTTAGATTATTGGTCAGATTTAAAGTTGAGACATAATTTAGTGATTCTTTTATTGACACATTATTAAATATAGATGAAAAATCAAAGGATACTTTTAAAGCAAGATTAGACTTGCAGAATATGGAGATAAGGAGTGAATTGCATTTACAGACAGTAGGAGACAAATTTAGTAAATCATATGTAAGTTACACATTGACATTGGAAGAAAGGCATGAATTTTATCAATTTTTAAAATCTGTGAAGTTTCTAGATGGATATGCTGCTAATATATTTAGAAATATGAATGCAAATGAAGAAAAGTTATATAGACTAAAATCACATGATTGTCATGTGTTTTTACAAAGAATACTTCCAGTTGTTGTACGTAAATTTTTTCCAAAAGACATATGTTCCACACTAATTGAGTTATGTGAATTCTTCAAAAAGTTTATTGCAAGATCTTTACACACAGGGGACTTATATAAAATGGAGGACCAAATAGTCTTAATATTGTGTAAGATGGAATGAATATTTCTCCCGATATTTTTTGACATTGTGGTTCATTTAACAGTTCATTTACCTCGTGAAGCCATGTTAACTGGATCAGTGTCGTCACGATGGATGTACCACTTTAAACGATATTTGGAAAGACAAAAAATATGTTCGTAATAAAACAAGACCCGAAGGATCTATTGCAAAGGGGTATATTGTAAATGAGACATTGAATTTCAGTTCATTATATATGAGTCAAATTGAGACAATTTTCTATGCTGGAACGAAATAAAGATGTTCAATCAGTAATATACAATTTAAGTGTTTTCTTATAGCAAACAAGAGTCTTTGCCAACTAACAAAGTCTGAAATTGCCATTGACTTTGTTTAAGAAAGCATATTGGTATATTCTCAATAATTGTAAAGAAATCGATCGATATTGAAAGTAAATTTTTACATTATGTGATTATTTTAATTCTATTTCACTAAAAAATTGTAAATTGATTAAGTTTTTATGCAACGATCATCTTCAACTTCTATCACAAAAAGTTCATTCAAATCAACTTATGCAATATCATGAGCGGGATTTTCCACTGTGGTTTAAGAATAAAATGATAACGCTAAAAAATAGTACAAATTCATAGATCGCAGACGAGTTATACTATTTAGCAATGAGACCTGATGTTGAAGTTCAACTGTATGATGCATGCATTATAAATGATATTCGATATTATACGAGGTCTCGTGATTCATACAGAACTGCTCAGAATAGTGGGGTCAGCATACCATCCTCTGATGATGGGGATAATTTGGATTTTTTTTAGAGTGTTAAAGGATGTTCAAATATTTTACTCTTTTTTATATAAAGTCCAATTATTCTGGTGTGAATGGTTGCAATGTAATCCAAAAAAATACTTTGGTGGAAGAGTATGATCTCTTGTGTATTGACACTTCTAAAGTATGATATGATGATGACTCATTCATTTAGACAAACCAAGTCAGGTATATTATTTGAATGATATAAAGTGTGGAGGTCAATGGAAGGTAGTGCAAAAGGTTCACCATCGAGAAATATACAAAGTAACTGAAGTTGATGAAGTATCTAAAAAATTTGAAGTTGCTAATATTTTGAATATAGAGCCAAACCAAGAGATTTCATCTAATCATTCAATTTTAGTAGTTGGTGAAGACTTAGAGATAACTCAACTATGTTGATTAGATGTTGAGCATCAACAAATAAATATGTCAATTGCACAAATGAAGCTAGATAGGGGTGCTCAAAGTAATCATAACGATAAGGATAAAGATACTGAAATTGACAGTAAGACGGATGATCATTTATCCTTTTCAGATGATAATAGTGATTAGATTTATTGACATGATATTTATATTGTTTTTCATTTATAATTCATGTATATAAGATAATATTTCATTATTTGTCGATCTATATATGATGCTTATGTCATAGTTAGATCGCCTAAGAGAATTGAGCATCCTTCAGTTATGCCTACACCTGATAATGATAGTGCTCCTACCGGTTAGTTGTTTGGTATTTAAAATGTTTATTTAATTTGCTATTTATTTGACTCGTTAATTGTTAACACTTTTGCATTACAGTTCGTCCGACATGTAGGGAAACACGTGACACACACTCGGATCAAATCCGCCAACAAGTCAAGGAACGGGATAAATTATCCATTACCTTTCATAAGAGCGATGGTCATCCAATTGGGCAAAATGCAACTTCTTTTTTGACGGAGTTAGGTCTGTCAGTTAAGAAGTTCGCTCCCCTACAAGCTAAGAGTTGAAGCATATCTCTGCGGACAATAAAAAGATGATATATGATCGATTATCAGTAAGTACAATTAATTCAATATTTTTATAATCAACCACTCCTTCATTAATAAATTTCAATATTGGTATTTTTTTCAGGTTGCTTTTGATATCAGTTTTGAGGAGACAACATCGGTAAAAAAGGAGACTGATAGGTTAATGAGTGCGAGGTATCGAGACAATCGAAATAAGATGCACACTCATTATAAGAGTCTATTGCACCTTCCTCCTACTTAGCGCCGGCAACCTATGTCGATCGAGTTTTGTGAGACAAAAAAATATTGGAATTATATATGTGATATGTTTGAATCAGAAAAATTTCAGATAACTCAATCTATACTAAATCTTGTTATTATATAAAAATTTACTTGTTTGTCCTGTAACAAATGCTTTAATGTTGTCTTTAATATTTTTTTTATTGTAGACACGCTCTGCAATAAATATCCAAAATCGATCACAACTCCCATATAACCATCGCGGGGGTTCTAAATCATTCATTTAATATAGTTACGACCATGTAAGTACAAATTTTATAATTAGAGTATATTGTTTGTTGATTATAATATTACCACATTATAATATTTTTTAGACCGATCAACCTCAGAGAAAAGATCAGATTACTGTATTTAATACAATTCATTGTAGTTCATCAAAAGGGTGGATTGAGGAGAGGGTTGAGGCTGCATACGTATGATATGATCGATATAATTTAGTTAATTTATTTTTAATTTTGTATAATTATTTTTAAAAATATTATTAATATGTTTGATATTCGTAGGATAATATGATTAGACTGTGAGATGAGTATATTCAATCACAAGAAACCACAGGAGATGACATCGATGCAGTCCAAGTTGTAGATCGAGTTTGTGATCAAGTCCTCGGTGTTCGTTCTGAATACATTAGAGGACTTGGAAGTGAGTCAAAATCAGTTAGATTCACTTCTTCGAATGCCACCTTCTCCTCTAGAGTAACTAATGTGGCATTGCGTGAAAAGCTTGAGTCCACCCAAGAGGAGCTAACAAATACTCGAGTTCAATTAGCAAACACCCAAGATGAGTTGGCATCAATGAGATCAAAACAAGATATGTTTGAAGTAATTCTGAATCGGCTTGCATCTAGAACATTACAATCCTTGATGCAAGAGTCATTTTCAGCTCCACCTCCTCCATCTTAGATTTTGTGAACTTCTATATTTTGAACTCGTGAAATTGTTAACTTGAATATTTTAAACTTGCATGTTTTGAACTTTTGAAATTGGATGTTTTGAACTTAAAGTTAAGTTTTTTATGATATATTTCGATTATGTTATGTGATTAGTTATTGTTAAATGTAGTTGTTAAATTTTTTTTATATGTATGTTGTTTAGGTAGTTGTTGAAAAAAGTGTGTGATTGTTTTTATATTACAGGATATCGAATATAAACAAATGGGTTGTCAAAGCATATTTTGATGGTTAGCAATAATTTTTTGAATATTCGTTGCTAAGCTTCGATACACGGTTCTCAGGATAATCTATGGTTTGAGATGAATTTATGAAGATTCGTCGCTAATCATTGCCAATCGACTAAAAAATATTATGTGGCTTGTCCCGTCGACTGGTGTACTCCATCAGTCGACTATTGGTTCATGTCAGGTCAATTTTTTGTGTATCAGTCGACTGCCAAAACATAACAGTTGACTAAAGTTTTGCGACTAAATTAATTAATTCGTTGCTAATATTTGATACACGATACTCAGGATAATTTATGGCTTGCGACGAAATTTATAAATTTATAAAAAGACATCGCTAATCATTGGCAATCAACTGTCCAATTAACTAAAAAATATTCAGTGGTTTGTCGACTGTTGGTTCATGTTAGGTCGACTGAGGTTTGCGATGAAATAAATTAATTTGTTGCTAACAAATCCAATGTTAGTGACGAAAATACTTTATGCATCGCTAATTAATTTTTTTTAGCGGCGATTTTTAATTGTTTAGCGATGTTATTATTTTTTTCTTTAATATTAATGATGAAATTATAATAATTCATCGTTAAAGTCTATTAGCGACAAGATTATTGCGATGAAATATTATCGTCATTAATGTGATTTAGCGATTAATATTATGTATTATCAACGAAAAAAATTCGATGCTAAATACCATTTGTTTTAGTGTATGATGCATATATGTTAATGAGTTAACAACATAATGTATATGTGATCATTCAATAAGTTGATAGTATAAAGTGATAGTTATATAAATGTTATATAATTGTTACTGTTGACGCCTATCGCTAGAACTAAGAATGACTTGTTGGACTTTCTCCAAAGTTGTTCTTAGTAATAATGGATATCATCCTATTAGGAGAAAATCTATCATCTCTCGAATTCAAAGTTAGATCTCTTAAATTCGAATAAAATAATGAGAGTTATAATTAATTTAAATTGTTTACATTATAAATACATTTCTCTTATACACTCTAATTGTATGTCTAGGTTATTAAGGTAGAATAACATAACGATCTCTCCATTAACTAGCATTCAATTTTAGACACAAATAAAGTGATTAGGCCAAATTTCTTGGATTGACTATGAAACTTAAGAATTATTTTCAAGGCAGAGAAAATAGTTTATGTCCTTGAAGAGAGTCTTTCCGAATTCCCTGCATACAATGCTTTTGGTGATCAAATGTTGGTTGATCAGAAACCTATTATTGATTCAAAACTAGTGTGTTGCTGTTAGTAGTAAGCCCTAGAGCCAATTATGTGAAGATTGACAAGGGACTTATGTATCATATTCTATTAATAACAAAGACAAAGTTTGGTTATTATATTTACTTCATATTTGTGCCAGCCGAATAAATATAATAATGCCTTAGAAAGTAGGTTCTTATCTACAACACATCAATTGACAGAATTGATTATGAGAGATTATAGAGAACACTATTCTTAAATATTCCTAATCAAGCATTAATATATAAGGGCAATATTAATGCATTGAGACTAGCATGTAGGTTAATTGATAACTTGATTTCACAAGTCAAGGATATGTGATATCACGTTGACACATGAGTATATATTAAAGAATATATACTGAATTTACTCGCCATAAAAAGTTTCAGGGATCGTCATATGAGTGTTATAAACTTTCTCATGTGACTATTGCTATGAATAGTCCTTAAACCTGAAGTCACTACGGTTCCCTACATAAGGAGTTACGTACTTTGGTATTATCAAATGTCACCTGTAACAGGGTGGATTATAAAGGCGATCACTAAGTATGTAACAAATTATACGGAGGGGTGTGAGTGATGTAGATGAGATCTATCCCTCCCATATGACCAGAGTGATATCTTTAGGCCTCTTGATAGAGTATGACCACGAAATGCATGGTCATACTTAAATGAGTCAATATGAGATATTGAGCTCATTTACTTGAGTGAGTTTACTTGGGGATCAAGAAACATAAAGATTGATAAGAGAATGATATGATCTATGCCTCATTGATCGATCTAGATATCTAGGATAGAAGGACAAGATCATACATTATAGTAGTCACGAAAGGTTGAGTCAGATCTCGACATTCTCATCACTTGGATAGCAATAATGTATTGCTAGATGCCGCTCATTGCTTATGTATCTAAAATATTTTTAGATATATTGCCAACGTTATGAGAGCCTATAGGGTCACACACAAAGAATATGTTGATTTGGAGATAAACTTATTCTTGTTTGACTAAAATAATGGACCTTAAGATTATGAGTTTAAGTTGGATTAAATGAGTTAGACTCAAATGAATCCAAGGATTGAATCTATTAATTGAGTTAGACTCAAATGAATCCAAGGATTAAGCCTAATCCGGATTAGACTCATTTGAATTTGATTCAACCACTTAAGACTTCATGCATGGATATGCATGGAGATTAGTGGAGTATTAAATGCTCATGCATGGAGATTAGTGGAGCATTAAATGCTCATGATTAATACATGCATGCTAATGGGAATAAGAAGGGGTTGAACGTCATGCATGATGGATAAAAATTAATCATGCATTAATGAAAGGGAGCACCAAAAGTTATCAGGATTAATGATGATTAATCATGCATGCAAATGAGATTTAAAAACTCCTCAACGTGAAGGGAGTTGTGAGATCTCCTCTTGGTCTTGCATTCCTTTTTCCCCTCTCCTTTCTTCTTGGCCTAAACTTGTCTTTGGTGGAGAGCCTTTGTGTGGTTGCTAGCACAATCAAAGGTTTCGTCTCCTTCTCCAAGAAAGTATTTGTGTGGATATGCATAGAGGCACAGACACTTGAACTTGCAAGAGATCCGACAAACTTTAGACTAGCGGGATAAGTGAAGGGCATGCTCCAAAGATATACCCTATTAGATAGGGCTCTATAGATCTAAACTTGTATGAGTTTTCTTTCGCATGGATCGCTTAAGGGATCCTTTTTCCGCTGCGATTTTGTTGTTTATCGCATAGGATTTTCTACAATGGTTTCATAGCCACTTGCGAAAGATCATACAAAGTTTTATGCACTTTTATATGTGATATAGAAGTAGGACATATTTTACTATGGGTTGCATAATTGTATGAGCATATTTTGTCGGGATGCATAAGTTTATGTTGATCAAACTAAAAGATTGCTCTTGAAAAAATTTCATAACCTACGATTTTCATACTAGTTGATGTTGTTGCATCACTCAGTTGAGAACAGATTTGTCGCAAGGATGCATCAACGGAACAAGAGGGTCTCAAATTCATTTTTATGGATTTAGGGCAGTGATTCATTCAAAGAGTCGACAAAATAAATTTTGTTTCAGGGGCACTATCCCTTGACCCCGCCCGCTAATCGGCTAGCGGGACTGCCGTGAGGTTTCGACTCATGAGCAAATTTTGCAAACATAATAATATTGATGTCCTAGATCTATTTGTTGTGTGTTGGTTGCCATGGTGCATGGTTATGACCCTTTATCCCAATGAGATTGAATTATGTTGTAATTCATAATACGCCCTGCGTCTCATGATGTGTATGTGGGTGTTGTAACTCATAATACGACCTGTGTGTCATACCTCCCTCTCTATTTTTCTAGTTGTAAAATAGATTTAGACTCGAATGTAACTCGAGTATTCTTATTTTATAATGTACAAAATGAGGAGTAGAAAGTCCATTGGAGGATGAAGTTACAAGAAGGATGCCGATGACACATGATGACCAAAGGAAGCACTTGGAGAAGATGCTATCCCGAGGTTGACCATTCGATCTTCTCATTGGCTTGAGAGGATCGTAGAATATGGGCTATAACCATGTCACGATTTTTTGTTTATATGTTGATATATGTCATGTGTGTATGTGATGCATACTTAGATGTTAAGTTTATCATAATTAAGTCGATGCAGTATGCTTATCAAAGTTTTATACTCACTACTACCTCGATTAATTGTAGTTGGGTTTGCCAAAGCAAAGTAACTCAATTTATCTTGGTAGAGTGCGATTAGACAATGGTGATGTCTGATTTTAAACTCTGGATTTGACTTAATCAACTATGTTATCTCAATTGGATTGAGAATGTAAAGACACGTAATTAAGTCAACTTGATATGTCTACCAAAGTTTGGTACTCATAAACTACCTCGATCATTTATTGTTGGGTTTGCCAAAGCAAAGTGACACATTTTATCTTGGTAGAGTGAGAGTGGACAATTGTGATGTCCCGCTATTGAACTTTGGGTGTGACTTAACTAAGTTATCTCAATTGGATTGAGGACTTAGAGACATCTTCTATATGGTTGGGTAAATGAACAAATAGTCTTGTTCACCAAAATATCCAAGAGTTGCATATGATGCAATTGGTAAAGAGTTGCCTACCTAAATTATACTAGTCTTGGGCGATTAGCCAAAGCTAACTCAAGATGAAATATAATATGAATCTTGGCCTGCATGAATGATATTTAGTTTTGAGCTAGTAGTATTTGCAAAGTACGTTTGCCTACATTCATGAATAACCTCTATCAAAGCTCTACGATTCAGTGGGAGTATCATTTAATTATAGGCTTAATTAAATAATTTAGAATATGATACTTATTTATCCATTTCTTGTTGTAGATCACCATATCATTTAATACGTTAAATACTCTCTCTCTACGATCTGTCCTTGAGAAAGATAAGCTCAACGGAGCTAATTTCTTGGGATGATATAGAAACTTGAGGATCGTCCTCAAGCAAGAACGAAAACTCTACGTCCTAGAGCAACCTCTTCCTGAAGCACCTATTACTACTGCTACTCGTGCGGAAAAGGATGCTTACCAGAAGCATCAAGATGATGCATTGGATGTATCATGCCTAATGCTTGCCACCATGAACTCTGAGCTTCAGAAGCAACATGGGAACATGGATGCTCATGATATAGTTGATCACCTTAAGCGGCTGTATCAAGGGCAAGCAAGGCACGCACGTTTTGGGGTGCCTAAGGAAGAAACCTGCTTCCATTGTGGTGAGACCAGACATTAGAAGAGAAATTGCAAGATTTACTTGAAGGAAGTTAAGATCAAAATAAGTGAGATTTCTGCTTCAGGTATATATGTTATAGAAGTCAATCTATCTATTTCTTCTTCATGGGTATTAGATACCGGTTGTGCCTCTCACATTTGTATCAATGTGCAAGGCCTAAGAAGAGCTCGAGAGTTGACAAAGACGAGTAGGCAATGATGCAAGAGTTGCTGCTATTGCTGTAGGAACATACTCTTTATCTTTGCCTTCTGGACTTATTCTGGAACTAGAAGAGTGCTATTATGTGTCTGCTCTAACTAAGAACATTATCTTTATTTCTTGTTCGGACAAGAAAGGTTTTGCATTTATGATAAAGGACAAATGTTGTTTTATTCATTTAAATGATATGTTCTATTGTAGTGCACTTCTTATGAATGGACTCTATGTTCTAGACTTGGAAAGCCAAATCTATAACATAAATACCAAATGATTCAAATCGAATGATTTGAACCAAATATATCTTTAACATTGTCGCTTGGACCATATAAATGAGAATCACATATTATAACTCCATAAGGATGGACTTTTAGACTCATTTGATTTTGAATCATACGAGGCATCCGAATCCTGTCTTTTAGGCAAAATGACCAAGACTCCATTTAGTGGACATGGAGAAAGATGATAGACTTGTTAGGACTCATACATACTGATGTATGTGGCCCTTTCAATATCGTTGCTAGAGGAGACTATCAGTACTTCATCACTTTTATTGATGATGTCAGTAGATACGACTATGTGTATCTAATGAAACATAAGTCAGAATCCTTTGAAAAGTTCAAAGAATTCAAGAGTGAAGTACAAAACCAACTTGGCAAAAGTATTAAGATGCTTCGATCAGATCGAGGTGGTGAATACCTTAGCCAACAATTTCGTGACCATCTTGCTGAGTGTGGAATCATATTTCAACTCACTCCACCTAGAACACCATAGTGGAATGGTGTATCCGAACGGAGAAATCATACTTTATTAGATATGGTAGGATTGATGATGAGTCAGATTGATCTACCTACTTCATTCTAGGGATTCGCTTTAGAGATGACTGTCTTTACACTTAACCGCGTTCCATCTAAAGCTGTCATAAAGACACCATATACGATATGGACTGGGAAGAGTCCCAAAATATTTTTTATGAAGATTTGGGGTTGTGAGGCTTATGTTCGACATCAAGTTTCCGACAAGCTAGGCCCCAAATCAAACAAGTGCTACTTTGTAGGATATCCCAAGGAAACAAAGGGATATTCCTTTTACAATCCCACATAAGGCATAGTGTTTGTCGCTAAAAATGATGTATTTCTAGAAAGAGAGTTTATTTCTAGAAGAACTAGTGGGAGTAAAATCCATCTTGAAGAAGTTCAAAATATAGATAGCACTGAGGCCTTGATGGAAATTGTACATGTACCACAAAGTATTATAGATGATTAGATTGTTGCATAAGAAGTTGTGGAGAAACAACCTGTTCAAGTAGACCAAGCTCTTTGCAAGTCTAATAGGATACATCGTCAGCCTGAGAGATATTCATTTCTTTTGTCTGACCATGATAACGTTATGCTTGTTGATTTGAACGAACCTACATCCTATTAGGAAGCTGTGATGAATCCAAATTATGAGAAATGGCTAGAAGCCATGAGGTCTGAAATGAAATCTATGTACACTAACCAAGTATTGACTTTGGTTGAGCCACCTGAAGGGGTCAGATTCATTAGGTGTAAGTGGGTCTTTAAGAGAAAGACTGATATGGATGGTCTTAAGCATACCTATAAAAGGGCGATTGGTAGCTAAATATTTCAAGCAGATTTATGGTATAGACTATGATGAAATTTTTTCACCAGTTGCGATGCTTAAGTCTATTCGGATCATGCTTGCTATTGCAGCTTACCATGATTATGAGATCTGGCAAATGGATGTCAAGACTACATTTTTGAATGGAAACATATTCGAGGATGTATACATGACATAACCTGAGAGTTTTGTAGATCCAAAGCAAGTCGTAAAGGTCCATTTATGGTTTAAAGTAAGCATCTAGAAGCTGGAATCTTCGATTCGATGATGCAATCAAAGAGTTTGGCTTCATCAAGAATGAAGATGAAACCTGTATCTATAAGAGGGTTAGTGGGAGCATAGTGATTTTCTCATCTTGTATGTAGATGACATACTTCTCATTGAAAATGATATCCCTATGCTACAGTCTCAATAAAAGACTTAGGAGAAGCAACCTATATATTGAGCATCAAGATCTATAGAGATAGATTTAAGAGACTTCTTGGCCTAAGTCAGAGTACATACATTGACAAGGTGCTAAATCGTTTTTCCATGCAGAATTTTAAGAAGGGATTTCTGCCAATGTCACATGGTGTGAGTCTTTCGAAGATTCAATATCCCTCTTCTAAGGAGGAGAGAGACCGCATGGATCAGATCCCTTATGCATCTGCTATAGGGTTTATCATGTACACCATACTTTGTACTCTCCCCAATGTCTCATATGCTTTGACCATGACGAGCAGATACCAGTTAGATCCAAGTGAAAGTCACTGGACAGTTGTCAAGAACATTCTTAAGTACTTACGAAGGACGAAAGAATATTTCTTGATATTTAGAGGCAATGATGAGCTAGCTGTAAAGGATTACAGTGATGCAAGCTTCCAAACCGATAGGGATGATTTTAGATCGTAGTCAGGGTATGTATTTTGCCTGAATGGTGGCACTGTGAGTTGAAAGAGTTTGAATCAAGATAGTTGCAAATTCTACAATAAAATCCAAGTATTTTGCTGCGTCTGATGTAGCAAAAGAGGCTATTTGGATCCGAAAGTTCATCATTGAACTTGGGGTGGTTCCTAGCATAGTGGACCCTATAAACCTCTATTGTGATATCAATGGGGCTATTGCACAGGCTAACGAATCTCACTCTCATCAGCGATCCAAACATATACTACGACGCTTTCATCTCATTCGAGAGATCATCGATAGAGAAGATGTGAGGATATGCAGAGTACCGATGGATGCTAACATCGCAGATCCTTTGACCAAGGCTTTGACACATATAGAGAAAGCATCATGGTCATACTAGGTCACTGGGTATTAGATATTACAGTGATTTGTATAGTGCTAGTGGGAGATTGTTAGTAGTAAGTCCTAGAGTCAATTATGTGATGATTGATTAGAGACTTAATATCATATTCTATTAATAATAAAGGCAAAGTTTGATTATTATATTTACTTCATGCTTGTGCCAGCCGAATAAATATAATAATGCCATAGAAAGTAGGTTCTTATCTATAGCATATCAATTGGGAGAATTGATTGTGAGAGGCTGTAAAGAAGACTATTCTTAAATATTCCTAGTCAAATATTAATATACAAGGGCAATATTAATGCATTGAGACTAGCATGTAGGTCAATTGATGACTTGATCTCACAAGTCATGGATATGTGATATCACGTTGACACATGGGTATATATTAGAGAATATATACTGAATTGATCCACCATGAGAAAGTTTTAGGGATTGTTATATGTGCGTCATAAATTTTCTCATGTGACTATTGCTATGAATAGTCCTTAGACCTGAAGTCACTACGGTTTCCTACATAAGGAGTTACGTACTTTGGTATTATCAAATGTCACTTGTAACAGGGTGGACTCTAAAGGCGATCACTGGGTATGTAACAAATTATACGGAGGGGTGTGAGTGATGTAGATGAGATCTATCCCTCCCATAAAACGGAAGTGATATCTTTAGGCCTCTTGATAGTGTATGACCACGAGATACATGACCATGCTCAAATGAGTCAATATGAGATATTGAACTCATTTTCTTGAGTGAGTATACTTGGGGATCAAGAAACATAAAGATTGATAAGAGGATGACACGATCTATGCCTCATTGATCGATCTAGATATTGAAGATAGAAGGACAAGGTCATACATTATAGTAGTCATGAAAGGTTAAGTCGGATCTCGACATTCTCATCACTTGGGAACGTTATGAGAGCCTATAGGGTCACACACAAAGAACATATTGATTTGGAGATAAGCTTATTCTAGTTTGACTAAAATTATGGACCTTAAGATTATGTGGGTTAAGTTGGATTAATTGAGTTTGACTCAAATGAATCCAAGGATTGAATCTATTAATTGAGTTAGACTCAAATGAATCCAAGGATTGTGCCTAATCCGGATTAGACTCATTTGGATTTGATTCAACCACTTAAGACCTCATGTATGGAGATGCATGGAGATTAGTGGAGCATTAAATTCTCATGTATGGAGATGCATGAAGATTAGTGGAACATTAAATGCTCATGATTAATAATGATTAATCATGCATGCTAATGGGAATAAGAAGGGGTTGAACGTTCATGCATGATGGATGAAGATTAATCATGCATTAATGAAAGGAAGCACCAAAGGTTAGCATGATTAATGATGATTAATCATGCATGCAAATGAGATTTTAAAACTCTTCAACGTGAAGGGAGTTGTGGGATCACCTCTTGGCCTTGCATCCATTTTTCCTCTCTCCTTTCTTTTTGGCCTAAACTTGTCTTTGGTGGAGAGCCTTTGTGTGGTTGCTAGCATAACAAAAGGTTTCGTCTCCTTCTCCAAGAAAGTATTTGTGTGGATACGCATAGAGGCACGGACACTTGAACATGCAAGAGATCCGACAAACTTTGGACTAGCAGGATAAGCAAAGGACACGCTCCAAAGGTATACCCTATTAGAAAGGGTTTTATAGATCTAAACTTATATGAGTTTTTTTCTCGCATGGATCGCTTAAGGGATATTTTTTCCGCTGCGATTTTGTTTATCACATAGGATTTCCTACAGTTGCATCTTGTTGGCATCGATGTTTGCGGAACTGCAGAAGCAATATAAGAATTTTGATGCTTACACCATTTTCTATCATCTTCGTAAGTTAGTTGATGAATAAGTGAGATTCTAAAGGTTTGAGATCTCCAAGCTCCTCTTTTGCTCAAAGATGTAGGAGAGTTCATCTATAGTGCAGCATACAATAAAAATGAAACATACGAAAGGAAATTGTAAGCGTCATCTAAAGTCCCTTAAGGAGGAGAAGACATTTGATGCCTAATCTACTTCAAATATATTCATTATTGAATGTCATATTGTTTCTTCTAACACATGGATATTGTATGTCGGGTGTGCCTTCTATATATGTAATGATATACGAGGGATGAAGAACAGTAGACAACCAATTAAGGGAGAAACAAATCTAAGGGTTGGAATGGAGCAAAAATTACTGCTATAACCATAGGGACTTATTTGTTGCATCTTCCTAATGGACTAGTTTTAGAGTTGGATCATTTTTTTTTTATGTTTTTTCATTAATAAAGAACATTGTTTCTATTTATTGTCTAAAAAGAAAAGGTTATCATTTAACTTTTAGTAATAATTATTGTTACATAACATTGAATGGTGTTCTTTATGGAACTGGAATGTTAAACAATGGAATCTATACGTTATATATATCCAACGAACTATTTAATATCGAAACAAGTAGCAAACGTGCTAAATTAGATAAACGATTAACCTACTATACATGGCATTTTCATCATGGTCGTATTAGTAACGATCACATGATCAAATTGCACAAGCTTGACATTTTGGAGTCTTTTGAATTGGATTCATATGACACATGCGATTCATGCTTAAAAGGCAAGATGACAAAGTTACCTTTTAAGGGAAAAGTGTTGGAACGTAGGTGGCGGACTAGAGGGGGGTGAATAGCCCTCAATCGTCGTATGATAGAATTGCTTCGTTGATTGTTTAAAAATTCTATTAGCGCAAGCGGAAATGTAAAAGCTAAACAATAATAACGATAAGCAAAACAAAATCAATGCTAACAAAAGATATAACGTGGTTCACGGCCTCGCCGCTAATCCACGGTCCGATTCGTCTCCGGTGAATCACTCCGAAACCAATCCACTATTGGTCTCTCCCTTTAGCCAAAGCAAGGTGGAGGTAAACCTTCTTACAACACAAACACTCTTTCTTACAATAGATTTGAATTAAGAACAAGAGAAAGAGTTGGAAGCTTATAGGGAACTTGGATAATCACTTAGAGCATAAGCATTACCCATCCAAAAGCCCAAATCTTCTCTATAAATAGAGAAGGTTGTTTTCTTCCCATTGGCCACTAGCAGTCAACTGATGCCCCGATCAGTCGACTGCTCCTGTGGTCGTTGCCCAATAATGGCTTCTTCCATGTTGGATTTCATCCAACCGCTCCCACATCAGTCGACTAATCGTCCCATCAGTCGACTGATGGAGCTATCAATCGAGTGCCGAAAGCAAACACTCAATTGCTCACCATTATGTGCCCGAAACCCTCGCGACCAGTCGACTGGTGGTCTCGGCAGTCGACTTCCAAACATTGGCAGTCGACTGATGGCACAAAATCCAGACTCGTATACCAGTCGAGTCAAAGTTGACTTGGAGCAGTCGACTGCCATGACATGGCAGTCCACTGATGCCGAGTAAACCTCAAACTTAACATCCGTTTGAGCGTCCGACGGTCGGGTAAATCTCAACCCTTGCGGTCGAGCCTCCGACACTTAGCCATTCGACCAAGTTCACCTAATGAGCTATTTACATTTCACTCATTCTCTTATCTCACTTGAAGTCCCTCGCCGAAGCTCTCTTCGTTCGCGGTCATGTCCCTCGGCAGCACCAAGTGCACGGCTTCGCAATGCTTTTTTGCGTCTCTTGTCCTCGAAGTCTGCTTCCTTGGCTTCGCTTCAAGTCATCTCGTCAGGCGGTCCCTCAGATGCATCAAGCGCATAGCTTTGCAACGCTCCTTCGCCGACTCAAGCACGAGGTTGTGAGTTGGTGAAACTTGCCAAAGTTCCATGTGTGAATTACTAAGTCATGCAAGACTCCAACGCACATATCAAACCAATAACAACCTAACTTAAACCCTTTGCCACACACATCAAAACCATATCACATGGGTTGATTGCCCTAACAATCTCTCTTTTTTTGACGTGTGACAATCCGTTTAGTTAGGTAAAACAAATAACAATAAACATAAGCAAGGAAAGCATGTAAGTAAAAACATGAGTATAACAACTCCCCCTTAAACATGCAACTCCCCCTTAAGACATGCTAAATTTTTCCTTTTAGCATGATTCACTTAAACCTATCAATTCTCCCCCTTTGACACCATCAAAAATATTTTCTAAATGTAATACACGCATGACATCAACTCTAAAGGGGAAAAATATCCAAAAACCAAACAAAACCTGATAAAATCAGGTTACTGTGCTCGTGCACAGTACATCAGTCGACTGGTTCAGACTACCAGTCGACTGGCACGCAAGTTTCAAGTTTTTTGATTTTCAAAATTCAATTTCAGAAATGCGTTAAAAATTCTAGGAAATTTGAAAAATCATGAAATTTGAAATACATATTTCTTGTGAGTTCCTTTATCAGTGAAAAGTTATTTTTCATAAAAAACATTTTATTTTTGAAAGTTTGGCAAAAGCTCAAAAGTTACAAAAATATCTAAACTTTATATCCACTTTTAAAATTAGTTTTGCCTTGTAACTTTTAAAACCATGAACTTACTGTTTGAAAAACATAAAATGATTTTAAAATCATTTGAAATATCCAACCATGATCTTTGGGCAATATGTCTATGAATTAAACATATGCTTTCCCCATGATTGGTCTATTATTGCTCTATTGATACACTTAATGACCTATCTAGATGCCATAAGCATTAGTAGACCATTTGTATCATCCTAACATCTCACCCATACTATGTTTTCAATCAAAGTTATCCTTATGGTGAATGTGAGATATTCCTAAAGGTATTTATATACTTAACCTTCAAATTCATGTAATTCTACACAAGGCTAAGTATCACATTAACATACCACATGATCATAAGGACATATATGCATTGATTTCACATTATGATCATGAAACAAGTGTATTAATCAATTTGTAATCATGCATTTAGTATAAAATCATGATAATAAGTCAAGTATCACCCAAAACATGATTTAAACTATTTATGGGTGCATTATCATCACCCAACACTATTTCAAAAATTAAGTCCACACCATCCTAAGTCAACCAAAACATATGTATATAAGGAATCCAACTTATGGTTGACTAAACTCTAGGCTTTCCTCTCTAAGGATGGATTTAGGAACCCAATACAAGTTCTTTCCTATGGGGTTCACTAAATATTCCTTAGGGATTCATTTTTTAGCAATTATTTTATTCTTTGCTTGACCCCTAGCAATTAAACATTTATAGGCTTTTTCATTTTTATTTCCCTTATATCCTAAGTCTTTTCTATTGAAGCTTGTCCTTTGGCTCCCTATAATCATATTAAGGGTGTTGGAGCCTATTGTGAATTTTTTTAGGGTCTTGGTTAAATGATCTACCTTTTCCCTTAAGATCCTATTTTCCTCAATGCATGCATCATTAATATCAAAAGACATGTAGTTATCATGTGAGCATGCATTATCAAGACTAGAAGAAATATTATCATTAATATTTAAGCATGCTTGTTCTAATTTTTCATCTAGGGCCTTAATTTGATCTAGCATGCTCTTATTTTTCTTTTTGGCCCTAAATAAATCCCTAGTTAAGCTAGAAATCATGGAAACTATTTTCTTGGGTGAAAGATTCGTTACCATAGTTTTCATGTCTTCTTCTTCGGATTCCGATGAGGATGAGGATGAAGCTCCCCTTTCATTAGAGCTCTCCTCACTTGTGATTCTTTCTTCTTGCTCGGAGGAGGTGGAGGATAGATCATCAAATGCTATTAGGGCAAGGTTTGAGTAGACATGTTCTTCTTCTTCAGATGAGGATGAAGATGGATCATCCCATGTCCTTGCTTTGAGTGCTTTGACCCTCCCCTTTTCTTTGGCCTTCTTCTCTTCTTCCTTCTTCTTGCTCCCCTTCTTCTTTTCTTCTTTCTTTCTTCTCTCTTCTTTGCTCTTGTTCAAGAGGGGGCAATCATCCCTGTTAGGGCAATCTCTTGCCATGATAAGGTTTTGATGTGTGTGGAAAAGGCTTTAAGTTAGAGTGTTATTATGATTTGATATGTGCGTTGGAGTCTTGCAGGGCTTAGTAATTCGCACATGGAGCCTTGGCGAGTTTCACCTCTCATGACTCGGTCCTTGAGTCGGTGAAGGATGACTTTGCGAAAGCCGTGCGCTTGGAGCATCCGAGGGACCGTCGGACGAGGAGCTTGAAGTGAAGCCGGAGGAAGTAGACTTCAGGGCGAGACGCGAAGGATGGCGCTGCAGAGCCGTGCGCTTGGCGTATCCGAGGGACGTGGCCGGACGAAGATAACTTCAAAGGCAAGGGACTCCGAGGGATGAGAGTGAGCGAATGTAACCCGGGAAAGGGTAGTAGCTCTTAGGTGAAACTTGGCCATTTGGCTAAGGGTCGGATGAGATTTCCCAACATCAGTTGACTACCATGTTAATGGTAGTCGACTACTCTAAGTCGACGGTGACTCGACTAGTGTTCGAGTCCGGTTCAAGTGCCAACAGTCGACTGCGAGACCACCAGTCGACTGATGAAGGCATCAGTCGACTGGTCGTAAGTGTTTCGGGCACAGAATGGAGTCGAGCTCGCAGAGCGATCGATCGAGCATCGATGGCAATATCGATTGATCGATGCGGTGTTGATGAAATCCAACGTGGAAAGCAACCGTTATTGGGCAACGACTACAGGACCACTCGACTAATAGGGACATCATGTTGGGTTTCCGGCACCGCGGCGTGTGTGTGTTCGATCATGTTTCGTAAACATGAGCACAGCGGAAGCAATTAAAATTAATAAATCTATATTTATTACAACACACACAACACACGCATGCTATTACAACAAGTGTAGACATAACCGTAAATTAAAATTTGCAATAAAAGAAAATTAAACTACGTTATACCTTCCGTATGACGTGTAGCGGGAACGGCATCAACCGGAACGATCCTCGTAAGAATCGTCTCTATCCGTATCCACGCCGAGCTCCTCGGGATGACTTCGCTAAGTCACGAGCATCGTCTTCATATGGGTTACTAGCCTCGTGTTGAAGACGACGTGATCGAGAGATGATCACGATCCGAATCCAAATTCGGATCCAAAACGAGTTCTCAAAACTTGCTTCTCCGGAGAGGTGTTCGTCAACCGTTTGACGAATCCTTCGTCCTCCACCTCAGAGGATTACCGGAGATCAAATCCCCGGTAAGTTAGCCGCTGTCGGAGCACTAACCGTCGTCCAAACGACGCTCCGACGAGAGGAGGAGAAGCTGTCCAGAAAACTGGACAGCTTGGTGGAGGAGTAGGCGCCGGCCAACCAAGGAAAGAAAAGCCTCACCTTGATGTCAAACCTATAGGAGATCACCGGAGGGTCGCCGGAGGTTCACCGGCTGAAGGTTGGTCGCCGGCAACAAGTTGGAAGGCTGCACCACAAGCTGGGCGGCAACAAGATGTTGGGCGCCGAATAGGAGAGGGAGGGGGTTTGGGCGGCCAAGGTTGATTAGGGTTTTGGATTAGGGTTTAAGCCCTATTTTATAGAGAACTAATTCTCTTAATGGTTAATGGATCATATCCATAAAGCCCGTTAACCCGCTCCATTAAGATAAGTTAAAATAAACCAAACCATGATGGTTTATTTTAAGTTAAAACGAACCGAACCAATCTTTGGTTCATTCGTTTAATATAAACCAAACCCTTTGGTTTATTCTCATCCATTGGATTAGAACCAAACCATTTTGGTCCATCCATTATGTCTTCATAAGACACTGCCCATCCACGCTTCCATTGCGACTGAAACAATTTCATGCTCGCTTTATGTTTGGTCCAACCAAACATAGTTTCTCTCGGTCTGAGAATCCCATTCTCAAGCTCGTTTTAAATCCTTTGGATTACACTCGTTGTGCGTGTGACCAAATAGGTTCTCGATTTATGTTGGCCGTCTATAATTAACCATTAATTATAGAACGATCATGAGTGGCACCTAGTAGTACATCATGATCCCCAATTAACCGAAAAGATCAACGGTTGATCCAGAACTATTTCTGAAACCCTTGATGCTTCGAATGAATCGTGCCCCATTCCCTTCACTCATCTTATACCCACTTGGTTGGACATGATCTATTGTATCGGCCCCACTAAGTGACCTAGCTAGCCCAAGTATCATTTCCTCGTCCTACGGATTCTAGTTACTCCACATGTATCGAAAAGTACCTTACTCTAAACATGTAATGCTTTGGCCAAAGACTTTAGTAACAATCCGACGAGAGGCCATGGGTATACATCTCCTCGCAAGGAGTGGTGAATCCTTTATAGGCTATTCAAACACCTTCGATCACTTCGACTTATACCCAATCATCCCGGGTCCACATCTCCTTAGAGATGTTTGCTTAAGATGTCAAAGCATAAGTCTCCATGATCAAGATGACTTGAATACCGCAAGTCAAAGGAACATCGCACTTAAGCCACAGTAAGAACTTCATTGACATATCTATATATGCAGAGAACCATATGAAGTCTTACGGCTGGTCACTCCAATGAACTAGTTACCATAACTAGCATCCACGATTAACTCCGGACATCACTATGTCTCCAGCCAGTGAGAATCAGCTGCTTGGATACACCAAGTGTTGGGTTTCCGGCACCGCGGCGTGTGTGTGTTCGATCATGTTTCGTAAACATGAGCACAGCGGAAGCAATAAAAATAATAAATACTCCTATTTATTACAACACACACAACACACGAATGCTATTACAACAAGTGTAGACATAACCGTAAATTAAAATTGCAATAAAAGAAATTAAACTACGTTATACCTTCCGTATGACGTGTAGCGGGAACGGCATCAACCGGAACGATCCTCGTAAGAATCGTCTCTATCCGTATCCACGCCGAGCTCCTCGGGATGACTTCGCTAAGTCACGAGCTTCGTCTTCGTACGGGTTACTAGCCTCGTGTTGAAGACGACGTGATCGAGAGATGATCACGATCCGAATCCAAATTCGGATCCAAAACGAGTTCTCAAAACTCGCTTCTCCGGAGAGGTATTCGTCAACCGTTTGACGAATCCTTCGTCCTCCACCTCAGAGGATTACCGGAGATCAAATCACCGGTATGTTAGCCGCTGTCGGAGCACTAACCGTCGTCCAAACGACGCTCCGACGAGAGGAGAACAAGCTGTCCAGAAAACTGGACAGCTTTGGTGGAGGTGATAGGCGCCGGCCAACCAAGGGAGATAGAGCTCACCTTGATGCCAAAATTGAAGGAGATCACCGGAGCATTAACCAGCGGCTCGCGCTGCGAGGGGGAAGGAATCAGCCTTCTAGACGCCGGTTGGAGCCTCAAGGTGGGCGGCGGCAAGGAGGAGGAGAGTTAGCTCAATTTCTCCAAGGAGAGGTGGGAGGCAACTTAGGGTTGTGGATTAGGCTTATCCATTAAGCCCTCTTTTATAGAGAACTAATTCTCTTAATGGTTAATGGATCATATCCATAAAGCCCGTTAACCCGCTCCATTAAGATAAGTTAAAATAAACCAAACCATGATGGTTTATTTTAAGTTAAAGCGAACCGAACCAACTTTTGGTTCATTCGTTTAAAATAAACCAAACCCTTTGGTTTATTCTCATCCATTGGATTAGAACCAAACCATTTTGGTCCATCCATTATGTCTTCATAAGACACGGCCCATCCACGCTTCCATTGCGGTGAAACAATTTCATGCTCGCTTTATGTTTGGTCCAACCAAACATAGTTTCTCGATGCGAGAATCCCATTCTCAAGCTCGTTTTAAATCCTTTGGATTACACTCGTTGTCGTGTGACCAAATAGGTTCTCGGTTTATGTTGGCCGTCTATAATTAACCATTAATTATAGAGCGATCATGAGTGGCACCTAGTAGTACATCATGATCCCCAATTAACCAGAAAAGATCAGCGGTTGATCGAACTATTTACGAAACCCTTGATGCTCGAATGAATCGTGCCCCATTCCCTTCACTCATCTTATACCCACTTGGTTCAGGACATGGTCTATGTGTCGATCCCCACTAGGTGACTCGTCACACCTAGCCCAAGTATCATTTCCTCGTCCTCACAGTTCTAGTTACTGCACATGTATCGAAGAGTACTTTACTCTAAACATGTAATGCTTTGGCCAAAGACTTTAGTAACAATCCGACGAGAGGCCATGGGTATACATCTCCTCTCAAGGAGTGGTGAATCCTTTATAGGCTATTCAAACACCTTCGATCACTTCGACTTATACCCAATCATCCCGGGTCCACATCTCCTCGGAGATGTTTGCTTAAGATGTCAAAGCATGAGTCTCCATGATCAAGATGACTTGAATACAACAAGTCAAAGGAACATCGCACTTAAGCCACAGTAAGAACTTCATTGACATATCTATATATGCAGAGAACCATATGAAGTCTTACGGCTGGTCACTCCAATGAACTAGTTACCATAACTAGCATCCACGATTAACTCCGGACATCACAATGTCTCCAGCCAGTGAGAATCAGCTGCTTGGATACACCAAGGAGTATACCTCGTGCTAGTCTCGACAGAATTGATGGTGTCTAAATCCATCAATTCATCGACTAGGGATAATTCTGATACATCACAATTACACATGTAGAGATACTCACTAGTTGTGATCCAATCACAAATTCTCTCATGCTGTGAATCGTATCGTGGACATTCAGTAAATGAGTTTAAGATCCAATCAAATACATTAAACATGTATACTAAAATAGTGAATCTTCATTTATCATATAAATGGTTCATACATAAGGCGATTGCCTTAGGACATCTCTCATATATTACTAACGGACTCCCACTTGGCCTAATGCCAATCGCTACGGTATCCAATACCATAAGCACTAACATGACCCTCAAACTTACTTTGAGGTAATGCTTTAGTCAAAGGATCCGCTAAGTTCCTTTCAGTGGGAATTTTCTCGATTTGTATTTCGTTCCTACTGATGATCTCTCTGATAAGATGATAGCAGTGAAGCACATGTTTGGATCATTGATGAGACCACATCAAGTTCAGAGATGAACTTCTTGATCCAAACAGCTTCCTTCTTTGCTTCCAAAGGCGCAATGTATTACGCCTTAGTGGCGAGAATCCGCTATAGTGTCAAGCTTGGAACCTTTCCAACTTATTGCGCCTCCATTCGGTGAATACATACCGGACAAAGACATGGAATTCATCCTTGTATGCATGCGGGGTATGCATCACGTATACCACGTATCACCATGTACCCTTCTCCATATATTAGGAACACATCCTTAGTTCTTCTCAAGTACTTAAGGATCGTCTTAACACCCAATGATCCATTCTGGATCGGTGGTATATGCTCATGACACTCGAGCATCGATACATCGGGCCTCGGACATAACATAGCATACATGATAGATCCTAGTGCGGATGCATAGGGAATCTTACTCATGCAAATCCTCTCGTCTTCTGTGCGCGGACACATAGACTTCGAAAGGTGTACCCCATGCCTGATGGGTAGGAAACCTTTCTTGGATTCCGACATGCTAAACCTCTTTGCTTTTCGGTCTATATATGTAGGCTGCGAAGACCAAGCAACCGTTTCGATCTATCTCTATAGATCTTAATCCAGAGGATGTAGGTTGCTTCTCCCGGTCTTTCATGGAGAATGTCTTGGATAACCAAACCTTCAGCGTAAGATTGAAACATCGTTTCCTATAAGTAATATGTCATCGACATACAATACTAGGAATACATTTGCACTCCCACTAACCTTCTTGTACACACAAGGTTAAATGCGGATTTTGTGAGAAATCAAACTTTTTGATTGTCTCATCAAAGCGGATATTCGACTCTGGATGCTTGCTTCAATCCATAAATGGACCGTAGAATTTGCATACCTTGGTTTTATCAGCGATGTGAAACCCTCGGGTATCATATACACGTCCTCGGCGAGGTTTCCATTAAGGAAAGCTGTTTTCACATCCATCGCCATATCTCATAATCATAATGAGCCGCTATGGCGGGAGCATCGAATGGATTTAAGCATAGCTACAGCGAATAGGTTTCGTCATAATCAACACCTTGTTTTTGGCGATATCCTTTCGCCACCAATCTAGCCTTATAGGTAATCACATTACCATCCATGTCGGTTTTCTTCTTGAAAACCCACTTGCACCCTATAGGCTTTATGCCTTGGTGGGTCAACCAAGTTCGAACTTGGTTTTCATACATGGAATCCATTTCCGACTTCATGGCACCAAGCCACTTATCCCTTCTACGAACTTGTCGCCACTTCTTCATAAGCTGGTAGGCTCCTCATCATCAATGAGTAACACATCGTTCGATTCACTTACGAGAAATCCATATCTCTCGGGAATATTGCGTGTTCTACGGATCTCGAAGATGTGGTGTTACAATGGAGTCCGGTAGATTGCTCATCACTATGAGTTGTCGGCTGTTGTGCTTCACCAGGTATCTCATCAATGTCTATTTGAGTCTCTCGAGCCTCCTCAAGCTCGACGACACTCCCACTGTTTTCTTGCAAGAGAAACTCTTTCTCTAGAAACACAGCATGCCTTGAAACAAACACCTTTTGTTCCACAGGATGATAGAATTAGTAACCCCTTGTTTCCTTAGGGTATCCAATAAGTAGACATTTATCAGACTTAGCATCCAGTTTGTCTGATACAGTCCGCTTCACATAAGCAGGACAAACCCATATCTTCAAGTAAGATACATGAGGTTTCTTACAATACCATATCTCATATGGATTAGTTGATACTACCTTTTTAGGCATTCTGTTTAACAAGTAAACGGTATCAAGTCATAACCCCAAAGGACTTGGGAAGAGTGCATGATTCATCATTGACTGACCATGTCCAACAAGGTCGATTCGCCTCGGATACACCATTATCTTTGTGGTGTATAGGGCGGAGTCCATTGAGACAATATGCCATTGTCTCTTAGATAATCAAGAAACTCTTGACTTAAGTATTCACCACCTCGATCCGATCGAAGTATTTTAATACTTTTGTCATGTTGTTTCTCTACTTCATTTCTGAATTCTTTGAACCTTTCAAAGGCTTCAGACTTGTGTTTCATCAAGAACACATACCCAAACCGTGAGTGATCATCGGTGAAGGTAATGAAGTAGCTATAGCCTCCTAAAGCTTGAGTTGACATAGGTCCACATACATCGGTATGTATTAGACCTAGTAACTCTCCCACTCGTTCACCTTTTCGTAAAGGTAACTTAGTCATCTTGCCTTTTAAGCATGATTACATGTATCGTATGAATCCAATTCAAGCGATTCGAGAATTCCACATCGGTGTAATTAGGACATGCGTTTCTTGCTTACATGGCCAAGATGACAATGCCACATATAAGTCTATTTGATTATCCTTTCGAGCACTCTTGTTGCTCGCCGATATTGCAAATGTCCTTTGGATACGTCCAACGTATAAACACCATTGCTTAAAGTTCCAATCCCATAAAGAACTCCATTCAAAGTTATGTAACAACAATTGTTACTAAAAGTCAAATGGAACCCATTTCTATTTAGACAAGAAATAGAAATGATGTTCTTTATCAACGAAGGAACATAAAAGCAATTGTCGATTCTAAGACAAGTCTACGAGGAGTTTCAACAAATCGTTCGATGGCGAGTCACGGCAACCTTTGCTCCATTCCCAACACGTAAATTTGACTCTCCTTGGCGAGTCTTCTTCTATTCCTTAGCCCATGTATGTCATTACATATATGTGAGCCACACCCAGTATCAATACCCAAGTGTCTAGGAAATAGAATGACAATCAATAAGAAGATTTCTGAAGAAGATGTGGCATCAGATGCCTTATCCTTCTTCACAGACTCAAGATAAATCTTGCACTTTCTTCACAAATGGCTCTCCTTGCCATAAAGATGGCAAGTTTCCTTTTGTGCTAGTTCTACCTTCTTAGCCTTCTCTTCTTTCCCTTATCTGTTCCTTTGACTTCCTCTTAGAACCTTTCTTGAGAATCAACTAACACCGTCCTACTCATGCTTCTCGAGAAGACTCCACGGTCTTGACATGTTGATGATACCACAGATGAACCTCCTTGCATCTCGGAGGTGAAGAGGAGCTTTGAGACTTGAACCTTTGAATCTCACTTGCTCATCAACCAACTCACAAAGATGAAGGACTACGATATGAGCATCCATATGCTCATGCTTTCGTAACTTAGGTTCCATCGCGGCTAGCATGATGCAACTCATTTGTTGAATCACTCACATGTTTACGATAGGCCAACAATTGGTCAAAGTTGCATCGTCACTAGGATGAGCGGGAAGAGCGCCGAGGACATACAAGCTTTTCACCTTGAGAACAATTCTCAAGTTTCTAAGCGATCCAAGAAGTTCGGCCCGGTCAATTTATTTGAATCAAAATGGAGCATAAATTCAAAGACATCATGATCATATAACTTAGAAATACAAAAGCGAGCATATATGAAAGATGATTTTAAAATGCATCAATATACATTTATAAATCCCATTCATTTTTGAATTTCAAAACCCCAAAATCACTTGGAGATCGTAGGTCCATCTCGAATGGGCTGATATCCATCATAGTTATGAACAACCTTGGAGAGAGTCAACAAGCCATTCATAACTTCGACGGTAGGTATCATCTATACGATTGCATATCCGTATATGCAACTATCACAATGTGCTATCAACTAATTGAATGTTCACACATACATCGGGTTGTTAACACATTAACAAGTATGCATCATATGCATAGCACCCAACTTCACCTCCCTTTACATCGACCTTGGAGAGAGTCCAACAAGCCGATGCTCGGGTTAAAGCCAACCCATTAATCGGGACATAGTTTTAATATGGTTAGAGCGCATTCAACCAATTAGCCCAGCTTGGAGAGAGTCCAACAACCAAAGCTAACGATTGACCTCTGACTCTTACCATATTAGTATTAAACTATTCCATGGTTTGAACATATTGGTTAGTAGGGCTTGGAGAGAGTCAACAACCCAAACAAGCAGAACTGCAGTTCTAACCATATTAATGGAAGGTGTAGGCTTTAATATTGATTAAGGGTTTTATGTCTCATCCTCTTTGCATGCAAATAACTATTATCTACATGGCATACATGGCATACATCTACATGTCACGACACGCATGGCATAATGTTATGCATCTAATGCAATTACATGGCATACAATTATGTCATGTATATAATTTCCTTATATGTCATAACTATTTATTGAAATAAAATATGTTTAAGATTTGATTCTCCAAATCAAATCATAATTAAATTAGGAAACAAATTTCCAAATCTAATCACATATTTTATTCATGGAATTATTTGATTAAGGAAAATCTATTTAGAAAACCAATTTCCTAAATCTTTAAAACTACTTATGGAAATAAAATATTTTAAGATTTGATTCCCAAATCAAATCATGATTAAATTAGGAAACAAATTTCCAGAATTTAATCAAATATTTTATTTATGGAAAATATCAATTTCCATAAATACTTCCAACTTTCCAAAAGTGGAAGATTTCCATAAATACTTCTAGACTTTCCAAAATTGAAAAATTTCCATAAATACTTCTAAATTTCCAAAATTTAGAAAATTTCCAGAAATACATTATGACTATCGCAAAACCATTTTTACGATTATGTCGAAACACAACCTGGGCTCTGATACCACTGTTGGGTTTCCGGCACCGCGGCGTGTGTGTGTTCGATCATGTTTCGTAAACATGAGCACAGCGGAAGCAATTAAAAATAATAAATACTCCTATTTATTACAACACACACACAACACACGCATGCTATTACAACAAGTGTAGACATAACCGTAAATTAAAATTGCAATAAAAGGAAATTAAACTACGTTATACCTTCCGTATGGCGTGTAGCGAGAACGGCATCAACGGAGCGATCCTCGTAAGAATCGTCTCTATCCGTATCCACGCCGAGCTCCTCGGGATGACCGCTAAGTCACGAGCCGTCTTCGTGCGGGTTACTAGCCTCGTGTTGAAGGCGGCGTGATCGAGAGATGATCACGATCGAATCAAATTCGGATCCAAAGCGAGTTCTCAAAACTTCGCTTCTCCGGAGAGGTATTCGTCAGCCGTTTGGCGAATCGCCGTCCTCCACCTCAGAGGATTACGGAGATCAAATCCCGGATATGTTAGCGCTGTCGGGCACTAACCGTCGTCCAAGCGGCGCTCCGGCGAGAGGAGAAAAAGCTGTCAGAAAACTGGACAGCTTTGGTGAAGAAGATAGCGCCCGGCCAACCAAGGAGATAGAGCTCACCTTGATGCCAAACCTAAGGAGATCACCGGCATGGAGGTTCACGGCAGCTTGGGCCTGCGGAAGGACTTGGCGCGGCACAAAAGGTGGGCGGGCAAGGAGGAGGAGAGTTAGGGCTCGAATTTCTCCAAGGAGAGGTGGGAGGCAACTATTATAGAGAACTAATTCTCTTAATGGTTAATGGATCATATCCATAAAGCCCGTTAACCCGCTCCATTAAGATAAGTTAAAATAAACCAAACCATGATGGTTTATTTTAAGTTAAAAGCGAACGAACCAACTTTTGGTTCATTCGTTTAAAATAAACCAAACCCTTTGGTTTATTCTCATCCATTGGATTAGAACCAAACCATTTTGGTCCATCCATTATGTCTTCATAAGACCACGGCCCATCCACGCTTCCATTCTATTGAAACAATTTCATGCTCGCTTTATGTTTGGTCGACCAAACATAGTTTCTCGCGAGAATCCCATTCTCAAGCTCGTTTTAAATCCTTTGGATTACACTCGTTGTGCGTGTGACCAAATAGGTTCTCGGTTTATGTTGGCCGTCTATAATTAACCATTAATTATAGAGCGATCATGAGTGGCACCTAGTAGTACATCATGATCCCCAATTAACGAAAAGATCAGCGGTTGATCGAACTATTTACGAAACCCTTGATGGCTTCGAATGAATCGTGCCCCATTCCCTTCACTCATCTTATACCCACTTGGTTGAGGACATGGTCTATTGTGCCGTCCCACTAAGTGACTACGTCACACCTAGCCCAGTATCATTTCCTCGTCCTCACAGTTCTAGTTACTCACATGTATCGAAGAGTACCTTACTCTAAACATGTAATGCTTTGGCCAGACTTTAGTAACAATCCGACGAGAGGCCATGGGTATACATCTCCTCGCAAGGAGTGGTGAATCCTTTATAGGCTATTCAAACACCTTGATCACTTGACTTATACCCAATCATCCGGGTCCACATCTCCGGAGATGTTTGCTTAAGATGTCAAAGCATAAGTCTCCATGATCAAGATGACTTGAATCCGCCAAGTCAAAGGAACATCGCACTTAAGCCACAGTAAGAACTTCATTGACATATCTATATGTCGAGAGAACCATATGAAGTCTTACGGTGGTCACTCGATGAACTAGTTACCATAACTAGCATCCACGATTAACTCGGACATCACTATGTCTCGGCCGGTGAGAATCGGTGCTTGGATACACCAAGGGTATACCTCGTGCTAGTCTCAGCGAATTGATGGTGTCCAAATCCATCAATTCATCGACTAGGGATAATTAGATACATCACAATTACACATGTAGAGATACTCACTAGTTGTGATCAATCACAAATTCTCTCATCTTTGTGAATCGTATCGTGGACATTGATAAATGAGTTTAAGATCAATCAAATACATAAAACATGTATACTCGAATAGTGAATCTTCATTTATCATATAAATGGTTCATACATAAAGCGATTGCCTTGGGACATCTCTCATATATTACTAACACCAAGGGTATACCTCGTGCTAGTCTCGTGACGAAATTGATGGTGTCGAATCCATCGATTCATCATTCTACGGATAATTCCGATACATCACAATTACACATGTAGAGATACTCACTAGTTGTGATCCAATCACAAATTCTCTCATGCTGTGAATCGTATCGTGGACATTCAGTAAATGAGTTTAAGATCCAATCAAATACATAAAATATGTATACTCAAATAGTGAATCTTCATTTATCATATAAATGGTTCATACATAAGGCGATTGCCTTAGGACATCTCTCATATATTACTAACAGACTCCCACTTGGCCTAATGCCAATCGCTACGGTATCCAATACCATAAGCTCTAACATGACCCTCAAACTTACTTAATATATTGCCTCGGTGGTAGAATCCGCTGATCTCTTGTTTGGAACTTTTCCAACTCACTGCGCATTCGAGGTGAACCGTATCGGTGAGACACGGAATCATCCTTATGCTGCGGAACATCTGTATAACTGTACCCTTCTCCATATATTAGGAACACATCCTTAGTTCTTCTCAAGTACTTAAGGATCGTCTTATGACCTTGCCAATGATCCATTCTGGATCGGTGATTGGTATCTGCTCGTGACACTCGAGCGTCACGATACATCGGGCCTCGTACATAACATAGCATACATGATAGATCCTATTGCGGATGCATAGGGAATCTTACTCATGCAAATCCTCTCTCGTCTTACGTGCGCGGACACATAGACTTGAAAGGTGTACCCCATGCACGATGGGAGATAACCTTTCTTGGATTCCGACATGCTAAACCTCTTTGCTTTTCGGTCTATATATGTAGGCTGCGAAAGACCAAGCAACCGTTTGATCTATCTCTATAGATCTTAATCCCAAGGATGTAGGTTGCTTCTCCCGAGTCTTTCATGGAGAATGTCTTGGATAACCAAACCTTAGCGTGTAAGATTGACACATCGTTTCCTATAAGTAATATGTCATCGACATACAATACTAGGAACATTTGCCTCCCACTAACCTTCTTGTACACACAAGGTTAAATGCGGATTTTGTGAGAAATCAAACTTTTTGATTGTCTCATCAAAGCGGATATTCGACTCTGGATGCTTGCTTGATCCATAAATGGATCGTCGCAATTTGCATACCTTGGTTTTATCAGCGATGTGAAACCCTCGGTGTATCATATACCGTCCTCGGCGAGTTTCCATTAAGGAAAAATTTGTTTTCACATCCATCGCCATATCTCATAATCATAATGAGCCGCTATGGCGGGAGCATCGAATGGATTTAAGCATAGCTACAGGCGAATAGGTTTCGTCATAATCAACACCTTGCTTTTGACGATATCCTTTCGCCACCAATCTAGCCTTATAGGTAATCACATTACCATCCATGTCGGTTTTCTTCTTGAAAACCCACTTGCACCCTATAGGCTTTATGCCTTGGTGGGTCCAAGTTCGAACTTGGTTTCGTACATGGAATCCATTTCGACTTCATGGCACCAAGCCACTTATCCCTTTACGAACTTATCGGCACTTCTTCATAAGCTGGTAGGCTCCTCATCATCAATGAGTAACACGTCGTTCGATTCACTTACGAAATCCATATCTCTCGGGAATATTGCGTGTTCTACGGATCTGAAGATGTGGTGTTACAATAGGTCGATGATTGCTCATCACTATGAGTTGTCATTTGTTGTGCTTCACGGTATCTCATCAATGTCTATTTGAGTCTCTCGAGCCTCCTCAAGCTCGGCGACACTCCCCTTGTTTTCTTGCAAGAGAAACTCTTTCTCTAGAAACGACATGCCTTGAAACAAACACCTTTTGTTCCACGGGATGATAGAATTAGTAACCCCTTGTTTCCTTAGGGTATCGATAAATAGACATTATCGGACTTAGCATCCGGTTTATGCGTCTGATCGCTTCACATAAGCGAGGACACCATATCTTCAAGTAAGATACATGAGGTTTCTTACCATTCCATATCTCATATGGAGTAGTTGATACTACTGTAGGCATTCTGCTTAACAAGTAAACAAATGTCAAGTGCATAACCCCAAAAGGACTTGGGAAGAGTCGATGATTCATCATTGACCGACCATGTCCAACAAGGTCCTAAGACGCCTCTCAGATACACCATTATGCTGTGGTGTATAGGGCGGAGTCCATTGAGACAATATGCCATTGTCTCTTAGATAATCAAGAAACTCTTGACTTAAGTATTCACCACCTCGATTCGATCGAAGTATTTTAATACTTTTGTCATGTTGTTTCTCTACTTCATTTCTGAATTCTTTGAACCTTTCAAAGGCTTCAGACTTGTGTTTCATCAAGAACACATACCCAAACCATGAGTGATCATCAGTGAAGGTAATGAAGTAGCTATAGCCTCCTAAAGCTTGAGTTGACATAGGTCCACATACATCAGTATGTATTAGACCTAGTAACTCTCCCACTCGTTCACCTTTTCCAGTAAAAGGTAACTTAGTCATCTTGCCTTTTAAGCATGATTCGCATGTATCGTATGAATCCAATTCAAACGATTCCAGAATTCCACATCGGTGTAATTCGGACATGCGTTTCTTGCTTATATGGCCAAGACGACAATGCCACATATAGGAGTCTATGTGATTATCCTTTCGAGCACGCGTGTTGCTCGCTTCGATATTAAAATCGTCACTGGATATGTCCAACGTATAAACACCATTGCTTAAAGTTCCAATCCCATAAAGAACTCCATTCAAAGTTATGTAACAACAATTGTTACTAAAAGTCAAATGGAACCCATTTCTATTTAGACAAGAAATAGAAATGATGTTCTTTATCAACGAAGGAACATAAAAGCAATTGTCCAGTTCTAAGACAAGTTCTACAGGGAGTTCCAACAAATACGTTCCGATGGCGAGTGCAGCAACCGTTGCTCCATTCCCAACACGTAAATTTGACTCTCCCCTTGACGAGTCTTCTTCTATTCCTTAGCCCATGTATGTCATTACATATATGTGAGCCACACCCAGTATCAAATACCCAAGTGTCTGAGGAAATAGAATGACAATCAATAAAGAAGATTTCTGAAGAAGATGGGGCATCCGATGCCTTATCCTTCTTCACAGACTCAAGATAAATCTTGTACTTTCTTCGCAAATGGCTCTCCTTGCCATAATGATGGCAAGTGCCCTTTTGAGATGGTTCTGCCTTTTAGCCTTTTTCTTCTTCCCCTTCTGTTGTTCCTTTGACTCCCTCTTAGAACCTTTCTTCGAGGAATCAACTAACAACACTGTCCCCTACTCATGCGCTTCGAAGGCTCCATCTTCAAAGATGTTGAGCAAGATACAGATGAACCTCCTTGCATCTCAGAGGTGAAGAGAAGCTTGGAGACTTCGAACCTTTCGAATCTCACTTGCTCATCAACCAACTCATAGAGATGAAGGACAACGATATGAGCATCCATATGCTCATGCTGCTTTCGTAGCTTGGGTTCCATCGCGGCTAGCATGATGCAACTCATTTGTTCAGAATCACTCACATGTTTCTGATAGGCCAACAATTGGTCCAAAGTTGCATCGTCACTAGGACGGGCGGGAAGAGGCGCTTCGAGGATATACACAAGCTTTTCACCTTGAAAACAATTCTCAAGTTTCTAAGCCAGTCCAAAAAGTTCGGCCCAGTCAATTTATTTGAATCCAAAATGGAACGCAAATTCAAACACATCATGATCAATATATTAACTTAGAAATACAAAACGAGCATATATGAGAAAGATGATTTTAAAATGCATCAATATACATTTATAAATCCCATTCATTTTTCGAATTTCAAAAAACCCTTAAAATCACTTCGGGAGATCGTAGGTCCATCTCCGAATGGGCTGATATCCATCATAGATAAGAACAACCTTGGAGTGAGTCCAACAAGCCATTCTTAGCTATGATGGTGGGTATCAAGTATACCGATTACATATCATGTATATGTAACTATCACAATGTGCTATCAACTAATTGAATGTTTACACATACATTGGGTTGTTAACACATTAACAAGTATGCATCATATGCATAGCACCCAACTTCACCTCTCTTCACATCGACCTTGGAGTGAGTCCAACAAATCGATGCTCCAAGTTAAAGCCGACCCATTAATCGCGAAATAGTTTTAATATGGTTAGAGCGCATTCAACCAATTAGCCAGGCTTGGAGTGAGTCCAACAACCCAAACTAACGATTGACCTCTGACTCTTACCATATTAGAGTTAAACTATTCCAATGATTTGAACATGTTCGTGTTCGAGCCGGCTTGAGTGAGTCCAACAACCCAAACAAGAAACAAAACTCGGTTCTAACCATATTAATGGAAGGTGTAGGCTTTAATATTGAGTTAGGGTTTTATGTCTCATCCTCTTTGCATGCAAATAACTATTATCTACATGGCATGACATACATGGCATACATCTACATGTCACGACACGCGATGACATAATGTTATGCATCTAATGCAATTACATGGCATACAATTATGTCATGTATATATTTCCTTATATGTCATAACTATTTATGGAAATAAAATATGTTTAAGATTTGATTCTCCAAATCAAATCATAATTAAATTAGGAAACAAATTTCCAAATCTAATCACATATTTTATTCATGGAATTATTTGATTAAGGAAAATCTATTTAGGAAACCAATTTCCTAAATCATTAAAACTACTTATGGAAATAAAATATTTTAAGATTTGATTTCAAATCAAATCATGATTAAATTAGGAAACAAATTTCCAGAATCTAATCAAATATTTTATTTATGGAAAATATCAATTTCCATAAATACTTCAACTTTCCAAAAGTGGAAGATTTCCATAAATACTTCTAGACTTTCCAAAATTGAAAAATTTCCATAAATACTTCTAAATTTCCAAAATTTAGAAAATTTCCAGAATACATTATGACTATCGCAAAACCATTTTACGATTATGTCGAAACACAACCTGGGCTCTGATACCACTGTTGGGTTTCCGGCACCGCGGCGTGTGTGTGTTCGATCATGTTTCGTAAACATGAGCACAACGGAAGCACTTAAAATTAATAAATCTATATTTATTACAACACACACAACACACGCATGCTATTACAACAAGTGTAGACATAACCGTAAATTAAAATTTGCAATAAAAGAAAATTATCTACGTTATACCTTCCGTATGACGTGTAGCGGGAACGGCATCAACCGGAACGATCCTCGTAAGAATCGTCTCTATCCGTATCCACGCCGAGCTCCTCAGGATGAATTCGCTAAGTCACGAGCTTCGCCTTCGTACGGGTTACTAGCCTCGTGTTGAAGACGACGTGATCGAGAGATGATCACGATCCGAATCCAAATTCGGATCCTAAAACGAGTTCTCAAAACTCGCTTCTCCGGAGAGGTGTTCGTCAACCGTTTGACGAATCCTTCGTCCTCCACCTCAGAGGATTACCAGAGATCAAATCCCCGGTAAGTTAGCCGCTGTCGGAGCACTAACCGTCGTCCAAACGACGCTCCGACGAGAGGAGGAGAAGCTGTCCAGAAAACTGGACAGCTTGGTGGAGGAGTAGGCGCCAGCCAACCAAGGAAAGAAAAGCCTCACCTTGATGCCAAACCTATAGGAGATCACCGGAGGGTCGCCGGAGGTTCACCGGCTGAAGGTTGGTCGCCGACAACAAGTTGGAAGGCTGCACCACAAGCTGGGCGGCAACAAGATGTTGGGCGCCGAATAGGAGAGGGAGGGGGTTTGGGCGGCCAAGGTTGATTAGGGTTTTGGATTAGGGTTTAAGCCCTATTTTATAGAGAACTAATTCTCTTAATGGTTAATGGATCATATCCATAAAGCCCGTTAATCCGCTCCATTAAGATAAGTTAAAATAAACCAAACCATGATGGTTTATTTTAAGTTAAAACGAACCGAACCAACCTTTGGTTCATTCGTTTAATATAAACCAAACCCTTTGGTTTATTCTCATCCATTGGATTAGAACCAAACCATTTTGGTCCATCCATTATGTCTTCATAAGACACGGCCCATCCACGCCCATTGCGATCAAAACAATTTCATGCTCGCTTATGTTTGGTCCAACCAAACATAGTTTCTCTCCCGAGAATCCCATTCTCAAGCTCGCTTTAAATCCTTTGGATTACACTCGTTGTGCGTGTGACCAAATAGGTTCTCGGTTTATGTTGGCCGCCTATAATTAACCATTAATTATAGAACGATCATGAGTGGCACCTAGTAGTACATCATGATCCCCAATTAACCGAAAAGATCAACGGTTGATCCAGAACTATTTCAAAACCCTTCAAGAGCTCGAATGAATCGTGCCCCATTCCCTTCACTCATCTTATACCCACTTGGTTGGACATGGTCTATTGTGTCCTCACTAGGTCGACTACGCCACACCTAGCCCAAGTATCATTTCCTCGCCCCACTGATTCTAGTTACTCCACATGTATCAAGAGTACCTTACTCTAAACATGTAATGCTTTGGCCAAAGACTTTAGTAACAATCCGACGAGAGGCCATGGGTATACATCTCCTCGCAAGGAGTGGTGAATCCTTTATAGGCTATTCAAACACCTTTCGATCACTTCGACTTATACCCAATCATCCCGTCCACATCTCCTTAGAGATGTTTCGCTTAAGATGTCAAAGCATAAGTCTCCATGATCAAGATGACTTGAATACCGCAAGTCAAAGGAACATCGCACTTAAGCCACAGAAGAACTTCATTGACATATCTATATATGCAGAGAACCATATGAAGTCTTACTACCGGTCACTCCAATGAACTAGTTACCATAACTAGCATCCACGATTAACTCCGACATCACTATGTCTCCTGAGAATCACCGCTTGGATACACCAAGGAGTATACCTGTGTTAGTCTCGGCGTAATTGATGGTGTCCAAATCCATCAATTCATCGACTAGGATAATTCCGATACATCACAATTACACATGTAGAGATACTCACTAGTTGTGATCCAATCACAAATTCTCTCATGCCGTGAATCGATCGTGGGCATTCAAGAAATGAGTTTAAGATCCAATCAAATACATAAAACATGTATACTCAAATAGTGAATCTTCATTTATCATATAAATGGTTCATACATAAGGCGATTGCCTTAGGACATCTCTCATATATTACTAACACATCAGTCGACTGCTCCTGTGTCAACGGGAAGAAACCCTCTTCCTCTATAAAGAGGAAGGGTGTGAGGCTTTGGGAACCTAATGCATCAACTCATAACTTCTCCCAAAGTGCTCTAAGGGTTTTCCCACTCTTCTTCTTGTGCTAATTCTCATTCAATTGTAAGAAGAGGGATTGTAAAGAGGTTACCTTCACCTAGCTTGGTGCAAAGGAGAGACTTAGTGGATTTGGCAAAGGAGTGATTCACCTTGGACGAATCGGGATCGTGGATTAGCGGCGTAGTCGTGAACCACGTTACGACTTTGTGTTAGCACTGTTTGTTTCCTTTGCCTTTTTTTTATTTGCTTGATTTGCTTGTCTTGTTGTTTCCGTTGAGCTAATCTTTTGTAGACGAGCAAATTCCATTAACCAAACTAAAGAGGGTTATTCACCCCCCTCTAGCCGGCTGATCGATCCCCTACAAGTGGTATCAGAGCCAAGGAAAGCTTGTCGAGGACTAATCGCCACAACAAGCACATTCAAGGATGACCGACTCTAACATTCACCCACCAAAGTTCGAAGGCAAATTCTCTTGGTGGAAAAAGAGAATGGAGGTATTTTTCGAGTCCGATTTCGAAATTCTCTTAATTATGGAAAACGGTTTTGAATTGCCTAGGAATGAAAATGGGGAGCCATTGGAGAAATCAAGGTGGAGCAAGAAGCAAAGAGAGGAGTACTTGGCGAATTCAAAGGCCAAACACCACCTCTACAATGTACTCCCCCAACAAGAATTAAATAGGATAGGGGAGTGTGCTAGCGCCAAGGAAATATGGGAGAAATTAATAAAAATTCATGAAGGCACATCCGAGGTGAAACTATCAAGGAGAGATGTTCTTCGCTCCCAATTATCCAACATCAAACTCGAAAAGGGAGAGAAGGTAAAATCCCTACACTCTAGATTTAAGGAAATTCTAATCGGCTTGACAAGTGTAGGTGAAAGACTCTCCAACCGGGATATGGTAATGAAGGTCATAGATGCCTTTCCCCGGTCCTCAAGATGGAGCTCCATGGTGGACTCATTTTACATCTCCAAGAACTTAGAAGTGAGCACCTTGGAGGAGTTCTTCTCAACAATGGAGCTCCACGAAACGAGGCTTGAAGGAATAGAAGAAGAGCCAAAGTTTCAACCTTCAAGAGGAGTAGTCTTGATGGCACATAAGGGGAAGAAGAAGATGGAGATCCCCTCCTCCTCCGATAAAGCGTCCTCCTCTTCCTCCATGGATAGCACGGAAGAAGCCTATATGGTGAGGAGGGTAAGACGTGCTTTAAAAGGTTTTCAATTTAATAAATCTAATGATAGAAGTAGAAGACCAAGGGGAAAGATTATTTGCTACAATTGCCAAGGAGAGGGACACATAAGGGATAATTGTCCTCTCCTAAACAAGAGCAAAGAAGAGAGGAAGAAGAAAGAAGAAAAGAAGAAGAAAAAGGGGAGCAAAAAGAAGGAAGAAGAGAAGAAGGCCAAAGAAAAGGGGAAGACCAAAGCTTTAAAGGCAAGGACTTGGGATGACCTCTCCTCCTCATCTTCATCATCATCGGAAGCGGAGAATGCTTTTGTCACCAACTTAGCCCTAATGGCCTTTGACGACTTGGATTGCTCCTCCTCCAAAAATGAAGGATCAAGTTCAAGTGGAGAAAGCTCAAGTGAAGGGGGAGCCTCCTCTACCTCCTCATCCGAAGAAGAGGACATGGAAACTATGGTAACTAACCTTTCACCTAGTAAAATAGTTTCTATGATTTCTAGTCTCACTAAGGATTTGTTTAGAGCAAAGAAGAAAAATAAAACCATGCTTGATCAAATTAAAGATTTAGAGCAAAAATTAGAAAAATCATGTTTTAATGATAATGATGATGATGCATGCTCACATGATAACTATATGCCTTTGGATGTTAGTGATGCATGTATGAATGAAAATATGACTTTAAGGGAAAAGGTAGACTATTTGACCAAAGCCCTAGAAAAATTTACAATAGGCTCCAATACCCTTAACATGATAATTGGGAGCCAAAGGGAAAGCTTCAACAAGAAAGACCTAGGTTATAAAGAACAGAAAAATGAAAAGGCCTATAAATGCCTAATAGCTAGGGGTCAAGACAAGAAGAAGGTAATTGCTAGAAAATGGATCCCTAAGGAATTTTTAGTGAACCCAATAGGAAAGAATTTATTTTGGGTTCCAAAATCCATCCTAAAGGGTTAGGAAAACCCTAGGATAGTCAACCATATGGACTTTACCTATATCATATTTTTGGTTGACTTAGGATGGCGGGACAATATTTTTGAAATAGTGTTAGGTGATGATAATGCACCTAAAAATAGATAAATCATGCTTTAGGTGATATTTGCTTTATTATCATCATATAATACCTAATGCATGATAACAATTTGATGAATACATGTGTTTTATGATCATAACATGAAATTAACTCATATACATCTTTATGATCATGTGGAATGATAGGATTGCATGAATATAATGGTTAAGTATACAAAATACCTTTAGGATGCATCTCACACTCACTATAGGCTACTTTGATTGAAAACTTAGCATGAGTGAGATGATAGGATGATACAAATGTCCATTAATGCCTATGACATTTAGATGGTTATTTAAGGTATCAAAATAACAATAATAGACCAATCATGGGGAAGACTTATGTTTAATTCATAGACATATTGCCCAAAGATCATGGTTGGATATTTCATATGTTTTCAAAATAATTTCTTACTTTAAAATCTGTGTATTCATGTTTTGAAATAATCTAAAGCAAAACTAGGTGTTAAAATGGATACTAACATGATAAAAAACCTAGTAGTTTTTAAAGCTTTTGGATTTTTGGCAAATACTTGGAAATATAATGATTTTTCATGAAAAACTATTTTTCATTGATAAATATACTTACAAGAAATATGTTCCCCGAATTTCATGATTTTTCAAATTTTATAGATTTTCTAGTGCATTTCTGAAATTCACCTTAAAAATCGAAATTACAAATCCATGTGCCAATGATCTAGCCTGATAACATGCCCAATAACCTTTTGTATCCGATTTTAAGGCATGTTTTGGCTTTTGTTTACCTCTAGACTTGATGCCATGCTTGTATAAATATTGTTTATTATTTTTGATGGTGTCAAAGGGGGAGAAATATATGTTTAAATAAGGGGGAATAGGAAGTTTCATGTATTAAGGGGGAGAGTTGCTAATCATGTTTACTTACATGCTTTCCCTTCTTAATAGTTTTATCAAATGTTTTTACCTAACTTAAACGGATTGCCACACATCAAAAAGGGGGAGATTGTTAGGGCAATCTCTTGCCATGATAAAGTTTTGATGTGTGTGGCAAAGGGTTTAAGTTAGAGTGTTATTATGATTTGATATGTTCGTTGGAGTCTTGCTGGGCTTAGTAATTCGCACATGGAGCCTTGGCGAGTTTCACCTCTCATGACTCGGTCCTTGAGTCGGTGAAGGATGGCTTTGCGGAAGCCGTGCGCTTGGAGCATCCGAGGGACCGTCGGACGAGGAGCTTGAAGTGAAGCCGGAGGAAGTAGACTTCAGGGCGAGACGCGAAGGATGACGCTGCAGAGCCGTGCGCTTGGCGCATCCGAGGGACGTGGTCGGACGAAGATAACTTCAAAGGCAAGGGACTCCGAGGAATGAGAGTGAGCGAATGTAACCCGGGAAGGGGTAGTAGCTCTTAGGTGAAACTTGGCCATTTGGCTAAGGGTCGGATGGGATTTCCCGACATCAGTTGACTACCATATTAATGGTAGTCGACTACTCTAAGTCGACGGTGACTCGACTAGTGTTCGAGTCCGCTCAGTGTTAATAGCGACCGCCATGGAATGACAATGATGAGACACCACCGATCGATGAAGGCATCGACCGTCGTAAGTGTTTCGGGCACAGAATGGAGTCGAGCTCACGGAGCACTCGACTGATCGAGCATCACGATCGATGGCAATATCACGATCGATGCGATCATTGGATGAAATCCAACGTGGAAAGCAGTCGTTATTGGGCAACGGCTACAGGACCAGTCGACTGATAGAGACATCAGTCGACTGCTCCTATGTCAACGGGAAGAAACCCTCTTCCTCTATAAAGAGGAAGGATGTGAGGCTTTGGGAACCTAATGCTTCAACTCATAACTTCTCCCAAAGTGCTCTAAGGGTTTTTCCACTCTTCTTTTTGTGCTAATTCTCATTCAATTGTAAGAAGAGGGATTGTAAAGAGGTTACCTCCACCTAGCTTGGTGCAAAGGAGAGACTTAGTGGATTTGACAAAGGAGTGATTCACCTTGGACGAATCGGGATCGTGGATTAGCGGCGTAGCCGTGAACCACGTTACAACTTTGTGTTAGCATTGTTTGTTTCCTTTGCCTTGTTTTTATTTGCTTGTCTTGTTGTTTCCGTTGCGCTAATCTTTTGTAGATGAGCAAATTCCGTTAACCAAACTAAAGAGGGCTATTCACCCCCCCTCTAGCCGGCCGATCGATCCCCTACAATCCTTTATATGTCCCTCTTGTTGGCAATTATAACAAATGATCTTCCTCTTGTGCCTTCTCCTATCATAAGATTTGTTAAAATTTAAATTTCTTAAAACACGCCTTACCTTCCTTACCATATAAGCATCTTCATTGCTATTCATGGAGGATGAGGAGGATGCTTCATCGGAGGAGGAGGAAGTCTTCATCTTCTTCTTTCCCTTGTTGGCTACTAGTGCCACTCCCGTTGTTGGCTTGATGCTTGGTTCTTCACTTACTTCTTCAAGCCTTGTCTCATGCAACTCCATGGTGGAAAAGAATTGCTCTAGAGTGGTTATCTCTAGATTCTTGGAGATGTAGAAAGATTCCACCATTGAGCTCCATCTTGATGACCGAGGGAAGACATCTATTGCCTTCATGATCATGTACCGGTTGGAGAGTCTTTTTCCTACACTTGTTAGTCCAATCAAAATTTCTTTAAACCTAGAATGTAAAGAATTTACCTTCTCTCCCTTTTCGAGTTTGATGTTGCTTAATTGGGAGTGAAGGAGATCTCTTCTTGCATGTTTGGCCTCGGAAGTGCCTTCATGGAGCTCTATGAGTTTCTACCATATTTCCTTGGCGCTTGCACATTCCCCTATCCGGTTGATCTCTTATTGGGGAAGCACATTAAAGAGGTGGTGCTTGGCCTTTGAATTTGCAAGGTGCTCCTCTTTTTGCTTTTTAGTCCACCTTAACTTCTCTATTGGTTCACCCTCTTCGTCCCTAGGCATCTCAAAATCATTTTCCATTATAAGCATGATATCGAAATCGGTTTCAAAGAATACCTCCATTCTCTTCTTCCACCAAGAGAATTATCTCTCAAACTTTGGTGGGTGAATGTTGGAGCCGGCCATCCTTGATGTAGTGCTTGTTGCTGCGGTTAGTCCTCGACAAGCTACCTTGGCTCTGATACCACTTGTTGGAATGTAGGTGGCCGGCTAGAGGGGGGTGAATAACCCTCAATCGTCGTATGATGGAATTGCTTCGTTGATTGTCTACAAATTCTATTAGCGCAAGTGGAAATGTAAAGGCTAAACAACAATAATGATAAGCAAAACAAAATCAATGCTTACAAAAGATATAACATGGTTCACGACCTTGTCGCTAATCCACGGTCCGATTCGTCTCCGGTGAATCACTCCGAAACCAATCCACTATTGGTCTCTCCCTTTAGCCAAAGCAAGGTGGAGGTAAACCTTCTTACAACACAAACACTCTTTCTTACAATAGATTTGAATTAAGAACAAGAAAAAGAGTTGGAAGCTTGTAGGGAACTTGGATGATCACTTAGAGCATAAGCATTACCCATCCAAAAGCCCAAACCTTCTCTATAAATAGAGAAGACTATTTTCTTCCCTACTAGCAATGATCGATGCCCCGATCACGATCGCTTCCCGTGGCCGCTGTCTAATAACGGCTTCTTCCACGCTGGATTTCATCCAACGACTCCTACATCACCGATCGATGGAGCTATCACGAGTGCCTAAGAGAACACTGATCGCCACCATTCTATGCCCAAACCTCGCGACTACCGATCGATGCCATCATCACGAATGGTGGTCTGACAATGATCCGCCAAACAAGCGGGCCGATTGATGGCACAAAATCCGCATCAGATACCAAATGAGTCATAGTTGATTTGAGCGATTGCCATGACATGGCAGTCGACTAATGCCGGGTAAACCTCAAACTTAACATTCGTTTGAGCGTCTGGTGGTCAGGTAAACCTCCACCCTTGTGGTCGAACCTCCGACACTTAGTCATTCGGCCAAGTTCACCTAATGAGCTACTTACATTTCACTCATTCTCTCATCTCACTTGAAGTCCCTCGCCGAAGCTCTCTTCGTTCGCGGCCATGTCCCTCGGCAGCACCAAGCGCACGACTTCACAATGCTCCTTCGCGTCTCTTGCCCTCGAAGTCTGCTTCCTTGGCTTCGCTTCAAGTCATCTCGTCTGGCGGTTTCTCGGATGCATCAAGCGCACAACTTTGCAACGCTCCTTCGCCGACTCAAGCACGAGGTTGTGAGTTGGTGAAACTTGCCAAAGCTCCATGTGCGAATTACTAAGTCCTGCAAGACTCCAATGCACATATCAAACCAATAACAACCTAACTTAAATATTTTTCTACACACATCAAAACCATATCACATGGGTTGATTGCCCTAACAAAAAGGTGAACTAAAGCTTGATACTTTGGGCCTTATACATACCGAAGTATTTGGACTGATATCAACTCAAGCACAAGAAGGTTATAGCTACTTCATTACCTTCATCGATGATTGCTCAAGATTTGGATATCTGTATCTGTTGAGATACAAGTTTGAAGCTTTTGAAAGGTTCAAAGAATTTATACATGAAGTAGAGAAATAACTTAGTAAAAGTATCAAAGTACTTCGATCAGATCAAGGTAGATAATACTTAAGCCAAGAGTTTTAGGATTATCTCAAGGCATAATGGTGTGGCTGAAAGGCGAAATCGAACCTTGTTGGACATGATTAAGTCGATGGTGCAGCTTGCAAGTCTACCAAAGTCCTTTTGGGGTTACACTCTCAGGACTGATATTTACTAGTTAAACAGAGTCCTGACTAATGCAATCTCTACTTCTCCATATGAAATATGAAATGATGAGAAACCTCATTTGTCTTATTTGAAAACATGAGATTGTCCTGCTTATGTGAAGAGGACAATATTAGATAAGTTGTAGGCTAAGTCTGATAAATATCTATTTATTGATTACCCTAAAGAAACAAGGGATTACCAATTCTATCATCCCTTAGAACAAAAGGTGTTTATTTCAAGACATGCTATATTCCAAGAGAAAGAGTTTTTCTTATAGGAAAACAGTTGGAGTGAGATTGAACTAAGTGTAGTTCAAAAAACTCAGACACTGATGGTGTCCTCTTCTTCGGCCTACTTAGATCTATTCCCTCTTCCTCAAGAACTCCTAAGTGCCTTGGATCCCTAAGATGGGCGCTAGATCTGTCACTTTACAAGAGAGTGTTAGAGGTGGGCCGGCTTCCCGACGCGACCCCTCCGATGCTCAAGTCAGAAATGGAAGAATGGAGAAGTAGACTGTAGAAGAAGAAGTGAGAAGAGATCTTTGAGGTATCGAATCGCGAAAAGAAAAACCAACCTCCTCCTCTTTCCACCTCTACCCCTTTTATAGGAGATTCATCCCGCCTCTTATTGAAGTGAATTTACTTTAATGCTCCTGCCAACTTGTCAAGTGTAACTGTTTCTCTTGCCCTTTTTCAAAATAGCTCTTGGTGTACTCTCCATGTGTCCCTTATTTTTCTTGTCAACCATTAATCAAATGAATAAACAAATAAATAACATAATATTTCTTATCAACAATATCCTTTATTTAAAAACTCCCCCATCACTTCCTTTACCCAAAAATACCCACATCTCCTTTTATGCTCAATTCAAAAAATGCTCAAGGTCCACATGTACATCACTCAGGAAATCAACATGCTGCTAAGGAAATCAATGACTACTCGAGAAATACACTAACCGCTTGAGAAATACACTGATTGCTCAGGAAACATACACATTGTTCAGGAAATATACCCACTGCTCGGGGAATACATAGACTGATCGAAAAAACACAACTCACCAATGTGCTATGAACTAGTGGCACTTATCTTCCTGCTTGGCACAAGAAATATCTATATCACTCGGGAAACACACTGACTGCTCGAAAAATAAATACATTGCTCAGGAATTGCATATATCAATCAAGAAATGCCTACACTGCTCTGTCAACACAATACTTAGCCCTGAGCACAACTATTCGGCTCACCCTTACTTAGCTCGAGAATTACATATACTGTTCGAGAATCATACTATATGGTCGGGAATTATAGACATCTACCGGAATACACATATACTACCTTGCCAATACAACACTTAGCTTTGAGCGTGACTAATCTTCTCACCCCTACTCAGCTTAGGAATTGCATATACTTCCCTGGAAACAAACTAACTGATTGGGAATTACAGATATCAACCGGAAAATACATATACTGTCCTGCCAACACAACACTTAGCTTTGAGCGTGCCTAATTTGTTCACCCCTACTTAGCTCGGGAATTGTATATATTGCCCTGGAAACATACCAACTGGTCAAGAATCACACATTCTGCTCATAACATTCAGCTCTGAGGCTCACTACTATTCTTACCCCTTACATAGCTATGAAATTACATAATCTGCTTGGGAATTATATAAACTGCTCTCCCAACATCACACCACTCTGAACACCACTACTCCACCTGCGCCTACACGACTCAGAACTTACAAATATCGCTTGGAAAACATACCGACTGGCCGAGAATTACACTTGATACCTTCTGAAAAACATGCTAAGTAACTGACTGAAAATCTCGATCCCATCAGACACATAAAAGATGCCTAGTCAAGAACCGCAATCAATTAGTCATAGGGATGAAATAACAGTTGAACTTGATAATAGACCACCTCTTCGTAGATCTTGTTGGATATGTCATATTCTTGAGAGATGGATTTCTTGTAAGTAAATCAAATGACGTATTACTCATTGAGGATGATGAACCTACTAATTATGAAAGAAGTTCTGAAAAGTTCAAAAAGGGATAAATGACTAGATGTCTTGAAGTCGAAAATGGATTTCATGTATGAAAACCAAATTTGGAATTTGCTGGACCCACCCGAAAGTATAACTCTTATAGGGTGCAAGTGGGTTTTCAAGAAGAAGGTTGACATAGATGGTAATGTAATTACCTATAAAGAAATAGTGGCAAAAGGATATCGTCAAAGACAAGATATTGACTATAACGAAAACTATTCACTAGTAGCTATGCTTAAATCCATTTGGATACTCTTGGCCATAGAAGCTCATTATGACTATGAGATATGATAGATGAATGTGAAAATAACTTTCATAAATAGAAATTTATCTGAGGATATGTATATGATATAATCTAAGGGTTTCACGTCGACAAGAATAAAGTATACAAGCTTCATAATCCATTTATGTATTGAAGCAAGTGTCAAGGAGTTGGAATATATGTTTTGATGAGGTAATCAAACAGTTTGACTTCTTACAAAATCTTGACGAATCATGTGTGTACAAGAAGGTTAGTGTGAGTGCGGTCATATTCCTAATGTTGTATGTCAATGACATACTAATCATAGGAAACGATATCCCGATTGTACAGTCAGTAAAAGTTTGGTTGTCCAAACCATTCTCCATTAAAGACATGGGAAAAACAACCTATATTTTGGGGGTCAAGATCTATAGAGATTGATCGAATCGGTTGTTTAGTTTTTCGCAGTCTACATATATAGATAGAGTGCTAAAACGATTTAGCATGGATAAATCCAAGAAAGGTTTCATTCTCATGAGACATGAGATTCACCTTTCGAAGTCTATGTTCCCATGCACTAAAGATGAAAGGATTTGCATGAGTCAAATCCCATATGCATCAGCTATATGATCGATCATGTATGCTATGTTATGTACTAAGTCCGATGTTTCATACGCTTTGAGTGTTACGAGTAGATACCAGTCGAATCCTGGTATGGATTATTATGTGATTGTTAAGGCAATCCTTAAATACTTGAGAAGAACTATGGATTTATTCTTTGTAAATGGAGGATGTGATATGGTTGTATGCGGGTATACTGATGTCAGCTTTCAGATGGATAAGTATGACTTTAAATCTCAATCTGAATACATATTCATCTTGAATGGAGGTGCGATGAAATTGGAAAAGTTTCAAACAAGACACCGTTGCTGATTCTACCAAGGAGGCAAAGTACATTGCAACTTCTAAAGAGGTAAAAAAGATGGTATGGATCAAGAAGTTCATTACTGAACTTGGAGTAGTTTCGAGTGTTGTTGAAGAATTACTGGTCTACTGTGACAACAATAACATCATGCACAGGCAAAGGAACCATGGTCTCATCAGTGATCCAAGTATGTACTTTGTCATTACCATCTAATCGGAGAGATCATAGGTAGAAGAGATGTAGAAATAGAGAGTTCCCACGAATAGGAATCTAGTGGATTCTTTAACAAATCCACTATCTCAAGAAAAGTTCGAGAGACATATAGAGGTCTATGATATTAGAAACTAAAGCGATTGACTATAGGTGTCACGCCCGAGAGAATGCCGTGCCGAAAAGAAAACAGACAGCATCTCCCCTGTACTTGGCAACATTTCGGATTAATACAAGGTCCGTAGGCCACAACAACAACAACAACAACATATATATATAAAAACATAACAACATAATGAAACACAGCGGAAACTAATACAACGATATACCCATAACCACACATATCAATACAACCATACACCATGCATACCGATATGACTAACACAAGAACATAAAGAAAACTTCGTCAAAACCTGCACCAACATGTGTGTACATCACATAACACATAACACCATGAAAACTTAGAATACATAACAAGACATACGGAAAACCCAAAAACCTGGACTCTCGGAGTTGAGATGAGACGATGCCAGCCAGCGGTGCTCTAAGTCCATCACAAAGTCGGCTACCTGTTACCTTGGCGACAAAAAAACCCAGGGTCCATGGTGGTGAGTAAAACTCAGCAGGTAATAGAAAAACATGTATATATATATATCAAATATCACATGTAATTCAACAACATAATCTAGAGGTACAACAGGTATATCAATATAGTATATAAATACAAGCATATACCATCTAACTAAATGAACAACGTAAAATACAGACATACCTGAAAGTCTACTATGCTACTTTGATCCAACCTGAGTATATATGCAACATATATATAACAGGAAGAGTAATACCAACTCACAATATACTAATGCTACAGGTCAAGATATCTAATGGTTTGTCCAACACATATACAAGTATCCGACACAACCGTAAAACAGATGCAAGAAGCATGCATGAATATGATGTACAATCAAATGCAGCAAGCATAGTACAATCAAATGCAACATCACAATAAGCATATATATATAGACCGCATATATATATATATTAATCACAACCATCTATATATATATATATATATATATATATATATATATATATATATATATATATATATATATGGTAATATGCAAAGCGCTATAAGATACGCATAATGCAAAGATGCATGGTCATGCTCACAAGACTCTACTCGCTACCACGACTCCAGTATGGCCTAGGTGGCACGACATGATAACTTTCCCAACTAAACACCAACCACCACTCTAAAGTGGTCGAGTGGGCAGTATGATCAAGTAGCATATGAGCGTAAAGAGCTCGCTACACAACGGGGGTCCCTGCTGCTGGCCACTCCGACTGACACTACCAATGAGTGGTCGAGTGCCACACCTAGACAACGTGACGCAACTCCAACTACCACCGCCTATAGTGGTAGAGTGCGCACAACAAATGCTCGCTTCACACCGCTTACTCCTGGGAGTAACCCGGGAGGACGACTCTCAACCCCAAGAGAGACTATGTTGTCAGAATGCATGCAAATGACATGAATATGCCATCACACGTACAAACATCTATCACAGACTTTTTGTTCAACAAAGAGTTGTACCCATCTGATCAATACACTCTCTATTCTGTAGAGAGTCGTACTCAACTGATCGACGGACTCTCTATCTTGTAGAGAGTCATACTCAACTAATCATAACTCTCTATCCAATACAGAGTCGTACTCAACTGATCGATGCACTCTCTATCCTGTAGAGAGTTGTACTCGACTGATCATAACTCTCTATCCAATAGAGAATCGTACATAATTGATTGACGCACTCTCTATCCTATAGAGAGTCGTACTCGACTAATCATATCAAGCTGGGACTACTGGTTCATAGCGACACGCTAATCACCCTTCACTTAACTATTACACAACACATGGTTGGTAATAAGTATGCACTATATAGGTATTGAAAATAAACCCTATATTTAGGGCATTACCTTCCCACGGATGACCTTTTTGCCAATTTATAAATTGGGTCATCACCCGTACTCTAACATCTACACCCTACTAAACATTTAGGCCAATTTACATCACATCTATAACCCTAAATCATAATAAAGGAAATGTGATATCAACCTTTGAGTAAATATAGCCAACGACAAATATCAAGCATACGGATAATAAGAGCAGGGTCAAGATATTATGAACACCTAACATGCTCATATCTATGACTAAATCTGAATGCAATTACATTTACCTGACTAGGGTAGGAAATTACCCACCTACTATAATGCTCGAAACAATGAAGTCCTCACGGCCACGGACCTGTCTCGTATCCACGTCCTGCAAATATCAAATATTATGATTAAGTGCAAGCATAACAATGAATCCTCGAATCGAATCCTACATCGACTTCGTACCCCGATCAACTAGATTGATCTAGTTATCCAATTAACCTAATCAACCCTCCATATTAATTCCTATAACAAGGATTATAGAACGATATTACTATCGCACTTTATAGCATGATCAGGTCAAAACTCACCAAATCTCCAATTCAATTACAACATCAATTGCACATTATAGTAGCATCCATCCCACTTAGATTAACTAACAATCTATCAAACGATAAGCATTTGCAACCATTCAAATATGAACTTACCTCAATTCCAACCAATCCAGTCAACCAACACTTCAACACCAAATCCACAATCAAGATATGCAAATCACCACCATACATCACCCTATCTCCTAGTTAACGTATCAGCTAACCACGGAACCTCAAAGGCTTTGCAACGAATAAACAACACGACCCTTGTGCCACCACTTTACCTCACTTCCATTACAACTCAATTCACAACTAAATCACCTACACCTACACTCTAACCTATGAATAGCCACATTGACCCCATAGACTCATTCACAGCAAAAACAAACACCTCACAGATCCATTTGCTAACAACCATATACACCGAGAAATATGAATCTAACACCAACACATACCTCCTATTCCACGCGTAGGCTTGTAGCCAGAACCATAGGGCACTGCTGCGACACAGGAGTAATTGAATCAAGGATGCTAAGAGTGATTCCACAGTTTGATCGGTTACAATCCTCCCCAAATCCTCAGCTTAGTCCACCTCTCCGATCAAGCTATTCACCGGGCAGTCCAACATGAAACAAAACGCCGTTGCTCTATCACCACTCCGGTGACCACCGTCTGACAGGCGCGACAGCTCTGTCACGGCGATCACGCCGTCAATTGGCTCCTGCAAAGGTGTTGTTGAGAGCTCGGGGAAGAGGGATCAGCCTGCCCTCCAACCATATCTCCCACCGAGAGAAGGAACTCAACCTCTGGTCAATTCGGAGACGAAGGGGAGGCAATCGACTTCATCGCGCGGTGAAGGAGAGGAAAAGCTATGCGGAGAGGAAAAGAAGCGGCTTGAGAAAGAAACGGAAAGAAACGCCTTCGAGGAAATAAATGGGAACTTCATCTCGAGTTGTAACACCCCAAAAATTTTTCTCCAAAAATTTTTGTATAGAATTTAATTTCATGTCTAGTAGATTATATATAGAATCCTGGAAAAATGATGATAAAAGAATAAAAGTGGAGAGGTGAGGATTGAACCTTAAACCTCTTGGTGAGAGTTAACTCTTACCATGCATGTGATGACCAAGTGCTCAGCAGTAGCTTACTGTTGGAGAAAGAGGAGAAATGTTAGATGAGTGTGAGGAGGGTAAATGAAAAGGCATGAAAAGAGAAGAGACACTTCTCTTCTTCCCTTTATAAATAAGAGGGAAGGTTTCATTTGACCACTTCTTCTTCCTTCTTCCTCCTTCCACCGAAACCCTAGGGCTCCTTCCTTGAATTTTGGCCAAAGCAAACTAGGGTTCCACCCTAGTGAGTTAAGTAAAGAGAAGGGTTCATCTAAGGGGCTAACCTTCATCTAAGGGTCAAGAGCACCGAGAAGGGTTCTAGGGCAAGATTATTTTAGTCTCCTCTCCAATCAAGGTCTCTCTTATTAAGGGGTAACCAATTATAAGTGGTAATATTCCCTCACCTGCAGTATATTTTCTCTTGTAGGACATGATATATGAAAGAAAGGTGATGCTTTATACCCTACAAGTTTCGGCCAACTAGGGTTTTAGGGCTAGGGTTGCATGAAAACACTCCTTATGAAATTATGATATGTTGTATGTCTTTATGTATAAATGTTATGTGACAAAAAATAAATGTTTTGTGCCCTACAAGTTTCGGCCAACTAAGGTTTTAGGGCTAGGGTTGCATGAAAACACTCCTTATGAAAGTATGATATGTTGTATGTCTTCATGTATAAATGTTATGTGACAAAAATAAAAGTTTTGTGCCCTACAAGTTTCAGCCAACTAAGGTTTTAGGGCTAGGCTTGCATGAAAACACTCCTTATGAATGTATGATATGTTGTATGCCTTCATGTATAAATGTTATGTGACAAAAATAAAAGTTTTGTGCCCTACAAGTTTCGGCCAACTAAGGTTTTAGGGCTAGGGTTGCATGAAAACACTCCTTATGAAATTATGATATGTTGTATGTCTTCATGTATAAATGTTATGCGACAAAAATAAAAGTTTTGTGCCCTATAAGTTTTGGCCAACTAAGGTTTTAGGGCTAGGGTTGCATGAAAACACTCCTTATGAAAGTATGATATGTTGTATGCCTTCATGTATAAATGTTATGTGACAAAAATAAAAGTTTTCTGCCCTACAAGTTTCGGCCAACTAAGGTTTTAGGGCTAGGGTTGCATGAAAATACTCCTTATGAAATTATGATATGTTGTATGTCTTCATGTATGAATTTTATGTGACAAAAATAAGTTTTCTTGTGCCCTAATGTTTCGGCTAACTAGGGTGTTAGGGCTAGGGTGGGGTCTAAGTACCCAACTTCATGTGCAAATACTCCCCCTAAGTTTATGATATGTTATGTGACACTCATGTAAGCTTCATGTGCAAAAAAAAAAATGTAGGAACCCCTCCCTAGTGATTTCGACCACTTAGGGTACCTAAGCTAGGGTTAAGACTATGTGCTTAAATTGGTGTACAAGAATTCCCTTAGAATTCATGATATGTTGCATGATTGTATGTATGCCTATGTGATGAATATGTTTATGATTTAATATGCCATGAAATATGCCTATGTGATGAACATATTTATGAATTAATATGTCGTGAAATATGCCCATGTGATGAACATGTTTATGATTTAATATGCCATGAAATATGCCTATGTGATGAGCATGTTTATGCTTGATATGCCATGAAATATGCTTATGTGATGAACATGTTTATGCTTTAAGACCCCTTTAGGGTATTCTTATGTTATGGATGCATATATGCTATGAAATGTCTAAGAAGATGCTTCCCCTTTTTATGATTTGGATTAAGAGCTCTCTTTATGATAAGATAAGACGGAGATGCTTCCCTTTTTATGTTGGGGATTAAGAGCATTCTTTATGATATGATAAGAAAGAAAAGAAAGAAAATTAAGTATTTTACTTTGTAAGAGGTTAAATACCCGACCCGTTAGGTGGTCGTTAATCAAATCCAAGGGACATAAGAAGACGTAAGAGGTCTTGCTCTGGTAAGACGTAAGAGGTCTTGCTCTAGTAGGTCTGCTGGCTAGCTACCCCAGCCTATTAGGGAACGCGCTTTATGTGGTACTTAGCCTGGGCCCCCCCATTCATGTTATGATTATGTTGAAGTATCTATATGTATATGTTTTGAAAAGAAAGGACTTGTATGAAATTATGAATGCTTATGTTTAAGTTTAAGAATGCTTATGATTATGTCCTTTATGCATGTTTAGGATTGATGATGTCATGAATGCTTATGTAAATTTTATGCCATGCTTAGGTTCATTACGTTAGTATGCTGATGTTTAGTGTTGTTATGCAATGCTTATGTTATTTATGCTAGTATGCTCATGTTTTCTAATTATTTTAGGTAATTGGTGGCTTTTGTGAGTAGGCAAGAATCTTACTAAGCTATATGCTTATAGTTTATGTTGTCCATATACAGCAGATAAAGGAAACATGAACTAGAGGAAGTAGCAGGAGGGGCAAAGTGTGTGTGATAGTAACATGGTGGATAAAGACCCTACTACTCTCTGCTCTTATTTATATGCTCAATGAACAACTTAATGTAAGGATGTATACTTAAAAGTCTATTTTTTGTATGAACATCTTTATTTTGAAATAAGAATCACATGATCATTGTTTGCATATTTTTATGGTTATGCAATATTGTCTAATACCTTACATTGTAGATAACATGGTGTGTGGTGTCACACGGGAGATCATGTTATCGGCTCCTTGTAAAGTATAAGTAAAGGCTCACAACCGAGATGACTTTGGACAAACCATCGGAATGGTTGTAGTGTGATTTGGTATTGGTTTGTCTTGACCATAGAATCACACTAGTGCACTTTGTGTGTATTGAGCAGGACCGACACAGAGGTGATTCGATTTATTGCTGACTACATAATCGAATCGGACCTCAGATATTATTTAGTACATGCTCTTAATCCCGATATAATAACGGGCACATATACTTGGTACTCATCTCTTTGATTTACCAATGGGCGAGATTTATAGATTAAATCGATAGACTCGGTAAGTTGGGAGATGATATTATTTATATGGTGTGCCGTTGATTATAGGAGGAAACCGTGTCCTATATATTAGGATGATGATGTCCCCTTGAGGAGCTCATAAGGTTCATCATGTAAACCCTGCAGGTGGACTTGGTCCAGCATGATGAAAAGGTTGAGTGGTACTACTCATGGAGTTAGATGTCGATTAATTAATGGTCAGTAAATTAATTAATTGACGGACATTCGAGATCTTAAACACGGGGAGAAAATGTACAAATAATATATGGAGCCCATATTATCATATGGGGGTTGGTGAGGTAGATCAATGATGGACCTTTAGTGGATTGGACCATCATTAGTGGATCGGACTTTATGTGGACTTGATCCATGGGTGACCAAGACCCAACTCCTCCTCATGGTCCCTAATTTAGCCCATTAACACCTCAAGATGCTTAGATCCAATGGATAGAAACAAAACACTAAGATCCATTGGTAGAGATTAAATCTCTAAGATCCGACGGTTGAGATTAAATCTCTAGATCCGACGGTTGAGATTAAATCCCTAGAACCAATGGAGGAGATTAATTCATGGCTTATCCCCAAACTCTATAAAAGGTAGCATGGGGTTGGCGTGAAGATGATGATAGAGAGGGAGCAAGGCTTGGGCGGCAAGAATAGGGCAATCCTAGTTGAGATAGGATTGGAATTAGGGTTAGGGTTTTGAGGCTAGGGTGGCACCAAATAAGGAAGGTTCTTTCTCTCTTCTTCTTCCTCTTTGTGCCAACGTCCAGCAGCTTCTCCCAGCTTTTTTCCAGCCTTGGCCGATGCCCAAAGCCTCCTTCTTCTTCTCCTTAGGTGGTGGAAACAAGATATAGGGTTTCCTAGGTATCTTGGTTGCTTCCCACCACCATCTCCTTCATTTACTTGGCGGCAAGGAAGGGATTGATTCCTTGTTGGTTGAGTTTTGGAAGGAGAAAAACATTGTTTCTCTTCTTCCTCTTGCTTGGGAAAGCAAGGAAGGAAGTTTTGCGATCTAGGAGCTTCGACTTTTGGTGGATCGTCGCCCACACGACGTCCAAAAGGAGGAGGGTCATACATTAGAAGACCAAGAGGTATAACTATTCTTCTATCTCTTTTATTCATTGCTTGTGTTTGTTTTTCAAAATATAAGCATGTTATATTTCTGTAAATAGGCTAAATAATACTTGGATCCCGAGTACAAACACAAAATCGCGATCCGGACATCGCTCATTCCGCGGCTACTGTAGGATAGAGGATGGTCGCTTGAACAACTAGTTTGTTCAAGTGACCTCTCTAAATGAATAGCACGACGATGACTTGGTTGCTTTGGGAATCCCTTTTGTCTAAGATTAAATTTTTAATCCGGGGACATCAAAGGGATCACCATGGTCAAGCAACCGAGGTGAAGGGGAAGCGAAGTTTCCCCTCACGGATCAACCCCAACAATTGGTATCAGAGCTTCCGGGCAAAACCTACAAATGGTATCAGAGCCAAGGATTCCGGTTTTGTGTGTTTAGGATTCGGTTAATTTTATGCACTTTTTCATATATTATATGTGCCGGATAATAGTAGGATATGCGTAGTTTAACTCTTTGGTTGCAGGCATAAGATCCGACTATTATGGCCGTGTGTGTGTATGTGATTGTATGTGTGTAAATATTTATTTTGTTGAATCCTCGGGGTTGACGAGGCTAGTATTTAGTTTTTTTTGTAAATTAAATACGGCATTGTTTAGCCGCTCTTTATTTTATTTTACTTTCGATCTAGATTCATGTACACTCCCTCGTGGAGTATAGGATCGATGGATGTAAATTAAAATAGGTTTTAGTCTTGGCTCGGATCTCCGGAGGGCTTGTACATGGCGTAGGAGGAGCGGACGAGATGGCGATGCGACGGGAGCCATATTGAAGACAAAGGCCATAATAGTTGGAAAATAATTTATTTTTCATATTTATTGCTTTTTGTTTGATATGCATGTCGTAGGAAAATTCCTCATTTTTAATTTACTAAGTGGGAGAGGGATATTTTAATTAATTCATGGCCTCCATTACAATTTGATGTGTGATGCAACAAACTTGCGTGTTGGCTCGAGTGCCTTCCTCCTGGATGAGTTTGTTTGCGGATCACTAGGTCAAATAATGGTTATAGGAAATTATCTAGGAGCGTGTGTACTTCCACAGCGGTAAGGCACATAATCCGAAATAAGTCCCTTAGTATCGTGTAATGGTGCACACTTAGATGCAAATAAAAAGTATCCTCCCCATCGGAGTCACTGCTTTTATTTGTAGGGCCAAAGAGGAACCAACTATTAATTTTATTTGTCGAAAAGTAAGGTTGACAAGATAATAAAATTAATGGGTAAAACCTCCTCTTACAAATGTAGAATTCGTATACGTCCACACTGCGTGGCATGCGATATTCTCGGTGGATTGAGGTGTTGGTTGATATCAAAATTTTATTGTTTGAGGAATCAATAATTTTTTGAAATCTAATGTTTTGATTTATGTGATTCTTAGGTTTTCTTTCAAAATGACTTTCAACCCACTTTGTGATAATCGAAAGAGAACAAACTTCTTTGGACCCAACTATGTAGATTGGAAGAGGAATCTAGATATTGTCTTGATCACGAGGAATACAAATATGTACTCCTCGAAGAGTGCCCTCCCAAGCCTACAGATAATTTTGGGAAAAGGAGAGAGAGAGCTATAGGAAGTGGAACAAGGCCGATGAGATGGCACGGTGTTACATTTTGGCATCTCTGTCAAATGTACTCCAACATCAGCATCAATCCATGCCCACTGCCTTATGATATGATGCTCAATCTCAAGGAGCTGACACGAATCGGCTGCGAGGCAAGAGGCCATGAGAAACTTGATGACGACGACCACCATGATCGAGGGAACACCCGTGAGGGATCATGTTCTCAAGATGATGGCTCATTTGAATGAGTCGAGAGGTCCTAGGAGCCGAGATCGATGGGGAAACCCAGGTCGATATCATACTCCGCCGCCTAGGAGTTTTGAGCAGCTACCAACTACAACATGAACAAGAGGTTGTATTCATTGGCGGAACTTCTGACAGAACTCCAGGCGGCAGAGGGACTATTTCGTCAGAGTGCTCAGGTGCATGCCGTGATGACCCAGAAGGTTTCTGCTTCTAAGCCGAAAGGCAAGAAGAAGAAGAAACAAACCGGGGCAAAGGCGGTGGGAGGTACTCAGGGAGGAGTGAAGAAGCCGAAAGGCAAGTGCTTCACTTGTAAGCAGACTGGACACTAGAAGAAGGACTGCCCCAACCGCAAGAACAAAGGTATATCTTTTGGACTAGTCGTTGAAACATGTTTAGCGGTGTTATCTACTGCACTGTGTGTAGATACGGAGCCATCGATCATGTCCGCAATACTTTGCAGTGGGTTCCAGGAAACTGAAACCAGGTTTGTCAAGGAGATTACCGTGTACTTGGGCGATGCCACAAAGGTGGCGGCTGTTGCAGTGGGAGACGTTCATTTATCTTTTGAGAAAAATAAATTTTTGGTTCTTAAGAATTGCCTTTATGTACCCTTATTTAGAAAGAATTTAATTTCAGTTTCTAAATTGTTTATGGATGGATATTCTATTTCTTTTAATGACAGAGTTGTTATAAGAAGGAATAGGGACATTATCTGTTCGGGTACATTGATAGGAAATTTGTACACACTTGAACCAAAACCTCCCACGATGCAAATTGAAGTTAATAACTCATCTTCTAAATCCAATAAGAGAAAAGAACCTTCGAAGATGAACTAAACATATCTTTGGCATCTTAGGCTTGGTCACATTAACCTAAGCAGGATTCAAAGGTTGATAGATGATGGACCTTTGGGCTCATTAGTGGTGGAGGATCTCCCAACCTGTGAATCTTGCTTGGAGGGTAAGATGACCAAGAGGCCTTTCAAGGCCAAGGGGTATAGAGCCAAAGATGTGTTAGAATTGGTTCATTCTGATTTGTGTGGTCCTATGTCTATCCAGGCTAGAGGTGGTTTTGAATATTTCGTCTCTTTTATAGATGATTATTCAAGATATGGATGCATTTACTTGATGCGCCGCAAGTCTGAATGCTTTGACAGGTTCAAAGAATTCAAGGTTGATGTGGAGAACCGTCAAGGTAAAAGTATCAAGACCCTACGATCTGATCGTGGTGGTGAATACCTCTTGGGAGAGTTTAGGAATTACTTATCAGAGGTGATTCAATCCCAATTATCGCACTGCACACCCCAGAATGGTGTAGCAGAGCGAAGGAATAGGACTCTTATGGAGATGGTTAGATCAATGATGAGTTATTCTGACTTGCCAGATTCGTTCTGGGGATATGCTCTAGATACGGCGGTATACATTCTGAACTTGGTTCCATCTAAATCAGTGCCTTCTACTCCCGTAGAATTGTGGACTGGGCGAAAGCCTAGTCTGAGACATATTCGGATATGGGGGAGTCCAGCACATGTGCTGAAGGCAGATGCTGGTAAGTTGGAACCTCGTACAGAAGTGTGGATGTTTGTTGGCTACCCTAAGGGAACGAAGGGTGGTTTGTTCTATAGTCCTAGAGATCAGAAGGTGATCGTGAGTACGAATGCCAGATTTCTAGAGGAGGACTATGTGATGAACCACAAGCCCACGAGTAAAATTATTCTGGAGGAGTTAAAAGGGAAGTCACTTCTAGTACCACCGTACAAGAGGATATACCACATGTCACCGCACCACGTGTCACAGCATACACAGTGATACCGTCATCGAGTGGGAGGGTTGTGACAGACCGATAGATTCATGTTCTTGGGAGAATCTTCGATTTGGTCACGGCGAACATGAACCTCGATCCTGGACATATGATGAGGCAATCCAAGATAAAGATGCAAGATCTTGGCAGAGTGCAATGAATGCCGAGATTGAATCTATGGATTCAAATCAGTCCGAGCTAGTAGAACCACCCGATGGTGTAAAACCATTGGATGCAAGTGGATCTACAAAAGAAAGAGAGGAATAGATGGGAAGGTTGAGACCTTCAAAGGAGGCTTGTTATGCGAAGGGGTATACTGTAAAGAGGGTATCGACATGAGGAGACCTTTCAGAGCTCATGCTTAAATCTATCCGGATTCTCTTATGCATAGCACCATATGGATTATGAGGTGTGGCAGATGGATGTCAAGACACTTTCCTTAATGGAAGTCTTGAGGAAAACATCTACATGAAGCAACCAGAGGATTCATTGCTAAGGAAAAGAGCATCTTGTATGTAAGCTTAATCGGTCCATTTATGGATTGAAACAAGCTTCGAGGTCTTGGAACATTCGGTTTGATGAGGTGATCCTCTTATGGATTTATTCAAAGTCGGATGAGTCTTGTGTATACAAGAGATGTGATGAAACGTAGTGGTATTTCTTGTACTATACGAGATGACATTTTGTTGATTGGCAACAATATCAAGGTGTTATCGGACGTAAGGGTATGGTTGTCCAAACAGGTTTGATATGAAGGACTTGGGAGAAGTGGACACATCCTTGGGATCAAGGTTATAAGGGATCGCAAGAAAAGGATGTTGTGCTTATCCCAAGCTTCATACATAGACACGATTATGGAGCGCTTTTAGCATGCGAACTCCAAGAAGGGTTTTCTACCTTTCAGCATGGAGTACCTCTCTCTAAGGAGATGTGTCCTAGATCATCTGAGGAGATAGAGGAAATGAAGGCGGTTCCTTATGCTTCGGCAGTAGGAAGCCTCATGTATACGATGCTCTGTACGAGACCAGATATCCATGCTGTGGGCATGGTCGCAGACATCGAGTAATCCAGACAGGGACATTGGACTGCGTAAAGCATATATCAAGTACCCGAGAAGGACTAGGATTATACGGTTTAGGCACTAATTACTCCTGGGTTACACTGATTCCGACTTCCAAGATAGGGATAAAGTAAGTCTACCTCGTGTTTTGTGTTTACTTTGGGAGGTGGAGCCATTGTATGGAGGAGTGTCAAGCAAAAGTGCGTGGCGACTCCACCATGGAAGCCGAGTATGTGGCGGCCTCGAGGCGCCAAAGAAGTCAGTATGGCTCAGAACTTTCGATGGACTTGGATGTGATTCTGGTTTGCCCAGAACTATCACAATTTATTGTGATAATAGTGGTGCAGTTGCAAACTCGAAGGAACCACGAGCCCATAAGGCTAGTAAACACATAGAGCGCAAGTACCACCTGATACGAGAGATCGTAAAAAGAGGAGAAGTTGCTGTGGCCAAGATTGCATCGGAGGATAACCTGGCAGATCCTTTCACTAAGGCCCTTCCGGCGAGAGCTTTTGATAGGCATGTGGAGGGAATGAGGATCAGATGTATGGCAAGTTGAGGACAGCATAGTCTTTTAGTATAAGTGGGAGATTGTAGGGATGTATACTTAAAAGTCTATCTTTTGTATGAACATCTTTATTTTGAAATAAAAATCACATGATCATTGTTTGCATATTATTATGGTTATGCATATTGTCTAATACTTTACATTGTAGATAACATGGTGTGTGGTCACACAGGAGATCATGTTATCGGCCCCTTGAAAAGTATAAGTAAAGGCTCACAACCGAGATGGCTTTGGACAAACCATCGGAATGGTTGTAGTGTGATTTGGTATTGATTTTTCTTGACCATAGAATCACACTAGTGCACTTTGTGTGTATTGAGCAGACGACATGTAGGTGATTCGATTTATCCGACTACATAATCGAATCGACCTCGAGATATTATTTAGTACATGCTCTAATCCCGATATAATAAGCACATATACTTGGTACTCATCTCTTTGATTTACCAACGGGCTAGATTTATAGATTAAATCGATAGACCTGTAAAGTTGGGAGATGATATTATTTATATGGTGTGTCGTTGATTATAGGAGGAAACCGTGTCCTATATATTAGGATGATGATGTCCCCTTGAGGAGCTCATAAGGTTCATCATGTAAACCCTGCAGGTGGACTTGGTCCGGCATGATGAAAAGGTTGAGTGGTACTACTCATGGAGTTAAATGTCGATTAATTAATGGTCAGTAAATTAATTAATTGACGGACATTCGAGATCTTAAACACGGGGAGAAAATGTACAAATAATATATGGAGCCCATATTATCATATGGGGGTTGGTGAGGTAGATCAATGATGGACCTTTAGTGAATTGGACCATCATTAGTGGATCGGACTTTATGTGGGCTTGATCCATGGGTGACCAAGACCCAACTCCTCCTCATGGTCCCTAATTTAGCCCATTAACACCTCAAGATGCTTAGATCCAATGGATAGAAATAAAACACTAAGATCCATTGGTAGAGATTAAATCTCTAAGATCCGACGGTTGAGATTAAATCTCTAGATCCGACGGTTGAGATTAAATCCCTAGAACCAATGGAGGAGATTAATTCATGGCTTATCCCCAAACTCTATAAAAGGTGGCATGGGGTTGGCGTGAAGATGATGATAGAGAGGAGCAAGGCTTGGGCGAAGAATAGGGCAATCCTAGTTGAGATAGGATTGGAATTAGGGTTAGGGTTTTGAGGCTAGGGTGGCACCAAATAAGGAAGGTTCTTTCTCTCTTCTTCTTCCTCTTTGTGCCAACGTCCAGCAGCTTCTCCCAGCTTTTTTCCAGCCTTGGCCGATGCCCAAAGCCTCCTTCTTCTTCTCCTTAGGTGGTGGAAACAAGATATAGGGTTTCCCTAGGTATCTTGGTTGCTTCCCACCACCATCTCCTTCATTTACTTGGCCAAGGCAAGGAAGGGATTGATTCCTTGTTGGTTGAGTTTTGGAAGGAGAAAAACATTGTTTCTCTTCTTCCTCTTGCTTGGGAAAGCAAGGAAGGAAGTTTTGCGATCTAGGAGCTTCGACTTTTGGTGGATCGTCGCCCACACGACGTCCAAAAGGAGGAGGGTCATACATTAGAAGACCAAGAGGTATAACTATTCTTCTATCTCTTTTATTCATTGCTTGTGTTTGTTTTTCAAAATATAAGCATGTTATATTTCTGTAAATAGGCTAAATAATACTTGGATCCCGAGTACAAACACAAAAACCGGCGATCCGGACATCGTCTATTCCGCGACTACTCGTAGGATAGAGGATGGTCGCTTGAACAACTAGTTTGTTCAAGTGATCTCTCTAAATGAATAGCACGACGATGACTTGGTTGCTTTGGGAATCCCTTTTGTCTAAGATTAAATTTTTAATCCGGGGACATCAAAGGGATCACCATGGTCAAGCAACCGAGGTGAAGGGGAAGCGAAGTTTCCCCTCACGGATCAACCCCAACAATTAAGACATTTGCTTCCGCTTTTATGACTTGTGATTTATTAGTACCGTGTTGGATGTTGCTTAGTTTATGTTTCTGTTCACCTTACTCATGAAAGTTTGATATGTTAGATCTCATGAACGGATCGTGTTAATAATAGTTACATTCTCTAACCTTTATGTTATGCATGTTATAAAAGGTGATACGATATGGTACATGCTAATTATGATTATGATATGTGATGCATGTTATAAAAGAAGTTATGATATGTTAACATGCTAATTACGATTATGATATGTGATGCACGTTATAAAGAAGATATGATATGTTAACATGCTAATTAGGTCTAAGATATGTGATGCATGATATAAAAGAAGATTCATGCCATGATAACATGTTTGATTATGTAGATTGTGAAATGATTCATATATGTTATGTTATAAAAAAAAAAAAGTAGCGCCGCCCTGAGAGAAGATAAGGGCAGGCGTTACACGAGTTGGGTTCGAGCTTTAAGTTAGCTTAGGCTGACTCAACCACCTATTTAAGCTTTACTCTTCCACTTAAGCAGTCATATGAATTCCATTTGAATCCAGAAAAATTTCTAAAATTCCTAAAAATTCCACAAGATACATTCTTAATCAATAAAGAATATTTTATTATTATTATTTCTGGTATTTTATATTCTCCCGCACTAATAAAAATTTGGTCTCCAAATTTTCGACTCATGTACGAGTACGAGATGTCATAACAATCATCTCAAGTATCTAGACAAATCACACATCTCCAGTGACTAGATGAGGGTACCGAGCTCGAATAATATCATCCAGCTCTCACGTGACCTCCTCATTTGTATGATGCTTCCATCCAACCTTTACGAGTTGGATGATTTTGTCCCACTACTGTCGCTCCTTGCGACCCTGGATCCACCCTGGAATCTTCTCGTAAGTCGCATTAGATTGAGGTAAAATTTAGAACCTCTTTCAGAATATGACCAATATGCGACACGTATTTCCTCATTATAGAAATAGGAAATACATTGTGAGCACTCGCCAGTGTTGGAGATAAAGCCAATCGGTAAGCTACACCTCCAATCCATGCCAATATCTCAACTGAACCAATGTAGTGTAAAGAAAATTTTCCCTTTAGCCCAAATCATTTCACCCCTTTTTTGTAGGTGAAATACGCAGAAATATTTGTTCCCCCATTGAAAATTTCGAAGGCCTTCACCTCCGGTCTGCGTAACACTTCTATCGATCCTGTACCTCCAATAACCATCATCTACGACCTCAATAGTTGTCGTTCCCTGACTTCCTTCCACAACACAGGAGATCTACAGGGTCTACCGTATAAGGCCTCGAATGGAGCCATCAAAATAGAAGAGTGGTAGCTGTTGTTATAGGCAGATTCCACTAAATGAACGTGGTCCTCCCAATTGGCTCTGAAATCCATGACACAGGATCTGAATAGATCCTCTAACATTTGAATGATATACTCAGACTGTCCTTCCGTCCGCAGATGGAATGCAGTACTGAATCGAAGCTCTGTGCCCATGGTCTGATGCAGACTCTACCTAAATTACGAGATAAATCGTGGGTCTCTATTAGATATAATACCCAAAGGCACGCCATGCAATCTGATAATCCCTCGACAGTACAACTCTGCCAGACGATCCAACAAGTCCATTCCACGAATAGGCAGAAAGTGAGCTAATTTGGTTAGTTGATCACCCAAATTGCATCATGTCCTTTATGGGTTCTGGACAATCTCATAATGAAATCCATAGTGATATGCTCCCACTTCCATTCCGGAAATCAAAATTTCCTAGAGCAACCCAGCGGATTTCTGATGTTCGGCCTTTACCCGTTGGCATACTGAACATCGAGCAACCAAGTCCGTGGTATAGTAATGCCAAACATTCTATCCACATCTACAGTATTAACCAAAACATACAAGGAAAACCACCATCTATGGTGGTCGAGTGTGCAACTCCAACTACTACAATCAACAGTGACCAGTTACGCAACTCCAACAACCATTAACTGATCCAATCGTGTCCAGGATACACGATTCTCAAATGTAGTGGCGACTAAATCGTTAATTAGTCTAACAACTTAATCACAACTCATAAAATTTATACTAAGTATGAAATTGTCGTCTCTACACACCTGCATCTCCTTTACTCTTAGCTGATGACATAATAATCATCACAACGACAATGATAATTGTATGACGTCGTGTCATTACAATATCAACACTCCAATCGTAAACCAACCCTAGAGTATACATAGGTGTTATTGGCTGATCTAAATAGATCATTCATCCTCAACGAAGGATATTAATTTTTTCACAACTACCATATTTCATCATCGATAATCGATCCATAATCTCAAAGGTTTATCTCTCTTTTAACAAAGGGTTTCGGATCTTCTTAAAGAGATACTGGGATAGATAAATATCCCCTCCAACATCTCCTATAATCGCAACTTACATTCTTTCCATTTCTATAGCGTTTAGCGACACTGATACTAACAAAATTATCATTCGTATGATGTATTCAATATCGACATTATCTTCGAAATCACTCCGATTGTCTACTCCACTTGCCTATGAAACGACAAAGCTAGGAGTTCGTCAGAAACTACATCCGAAGGCTCTCGGATTATACGCACATCCGAGAGACATATCATACCATAATCTCAACAATTTGACCATCCGTAAGGATATGTCTACAGTAAAGATATGTCTATCCAAGTCTAAGGGCATACCTTAATTTCTTAATTGTTGGTCCACATCTCACTTGACGGTAGAGATACCACCAACCCACAAGTCGATGCATAGAAACCCTTCTAATCCAACTGAGAATGTTCTAGACAAAGATACCTATAAACTACAAGTATCTCCCAATATATTAACCAAGAGGGTAACTAAAGTAATACCCTTACCGATCAATTATCTGTTGATCCGGTCCAAAGGCTCCCCGTAGGTCTCGGCCCTTCTCTGAAGAGAACCAGATCAGATCTAACAGTTCGCGACAAAGTGGTCACATTTCTGCGATGAATGATCCGAGGATTTTTCCTAGATCATCCGATCCTATCACTTAATCCTACGAGCTGCAACTGTAGAATACCGAATAGATACGACCATCGTCGTATACTCTCTCCTCTATACAAAGCAAATCACATCTGGAGGTAACTATTGTTGTCTGCATGAGTCTTCTGCGATGTCTTCTGCTGATGCTGCTTCTGTGCTGAAGGGTAGTATCAAGGAACTCCAACCACGCCTGGGGTAGTAGGTTGCTGCTGATGAAATAACCCAATCTTCTATACTGATCTCTATTGTCGAGACGATGCATCTTCCTCCTGGAATACCATTGATAATCTTCAACTAAGTCTTCAAAGTACACCTAATCCACTGTACTGGTTGCTCACAATAGCAACAGATGAACTGATCCAACGGATAATCTGACTTCGTGTCTTCGTGATCTGTACTGCATGCACATAATCCCTTCGGAGTCTTTGTTCTGATTTTTCTGATGTGCACGAGAACATCCTAATGATCTGCAGTTGGTCTTCTATAATCAGAAAAATGACTCAAGGCCTATGACTCCGATCTTGCTCCTTTTATTCAACAGTTGGAGACTTCTGACCCAAATAAGTTGACCTGCAATATCTACTTATCAATCTCCAACTCTTAAATACTTGTACGGAGTCATTTCTAAATTCCTGACTCAATCCAATGTCTTCCGGCAGGATCTGATAGAAGATCCCGACATCTTATTCCTTTTACCTTGACGTTTCTCCACATCGGCCTTGAATTCTTTGAACTTGTCAAAATATTCAGACTTGCGCCGCATCAAGTAAATGTATCCGTACCTTGAATAATTGTCTATAAAAGAGACAAAATATTCAAAGCCACCTCTTGCCTGGATAGACATAGGACCACACAAATCATAATGAACCAATTCCAACACATCTTTGGCTCTATACCCCTTGGCCTTGAAAGACCTCTCGTCATTTTACCTTCTAAGCAAGATTTACAGGTTGAGAAGTCTTCCACCACTAACGAACTCAGAGGTCCATCAACTATCAACCTTTGAATTTTGCTTAGGTTAATATGACCAAGCCTTAGATGCCAAATATATGTTTGTTTCATCTTCGAAGGTTCTTTTCTCTTATTGGAATTAGAAGATGAAATATTCTCTTCTATTTGCATCGTGGGAGCTTTTGGTTCAAGAGTATACAAAATTTCTATCAATGCACCAGAACAGATAATCTCCCTATTCCTTTTTATAACAACTCTATCATTAAAAGAAATAGAATATCCTTCCATAAATAATTTAGAAACCGAAATCAAATTCTTTCTAAATAGAGGTACATAAAGGCAATTTTTAAGAACCAAAACTTTATTTCTCTCAAAAGACAAATAAACATCTCCCACTGCAATAGCCGTCACCTTCGTGGCATCGCCCTCAGTCAGTCGTCTGGTTTCCTGGAACCCCTGCAAAGTATTGCAGACATGATCAGTGGCTCCCGTATCTACACATCAGGTGCCGATAGATAACACCGCTAAACATGTTTCAACGACTAGACCAAAAGATATACCTTTGTTCTGCTTCCGGTTGGGGCAGTCCTTCTTCCAGTGTCCAATCTGCTTGCAAGTGAAGCACTTGCCTTTCGGCTTCTTCACTCCTCCCTGAGATCCTCCCGCCACATTTGATGCAGCTTGTTTCTTCTTCTTCTTGTCTTTCGGCTTAGAAGTAGAAACCTTTTGGGCAATCATGGCTTGCGCCTGAGCACTCTGACGAAAAAGCCCCTCTGTCGCCTGGAGTTCTATATTCTGGTGTCTGAAAAGTTCTTTGAGATTGAGCATCATGTCATAAGCAGTGGGCATGGCTTGATGCTGATGTTGCAGTACATTTGACATAGATGCCAAAATGTAACACCGCGCCATCACAACGGTCTTAATCCACTTTTTATAACTCTCCTTCTCCTTTTTCCCAGAATCATCCGCAGGCTTAGGAGGGCACTCTTCGAGGAGTACATATTTGTATTCCTCAGCAGTCAAGCCAATGTCAAGATTCCTCTTCCAATCAACATAATTGGGTCCAGTAAGTTTATTTTCTTTCAGTATCACAGCAAGCGGGTTGAAAGTCATTTTGAAAATAACCTAAGAATCACATAGATCAAAACATTAGATTTCAAAAAATTATTGATTCCTCAAACAATAAAATTTTAAAATCAACCAACACCTCAAAACACCGAGAATATCGTATGCCACGATAGTGTGGACGTATACGAATTCTACATTTATAAGAGGAGGTTTTACCCATTAATTTTACTATCTTGTCAACCTAACTTTTTGACAAATAAAATTAATAGTTGGTTCCTATTCGGCCCTACAAATAAAAGCAGTGACTCCGATGGGGAGGATACTTATATTTGTATCTAAGTGTTCACCATTACTCGGTACCAAGGTAATTATCTCGGGTTATATGCCTTCCGATTGGGAAGTACACACGCTCCTTAATAATTTCCTATAACCATATTCGACCTTGTGATCCGCAAACAAACTCATCCGATGTGGAGGAAGACACTCAGAGCCGATGCGCAAGTTTGTTTGCATCACATGTCAAATCGTAATGGAGGCCGTGGAAATTTATAAAAATATCCCTCTCCCACTTAGTAATTTAAAATTGAGGAATTTTCTAGTCTACGACATGCATATCAAACAATAAGCAATAAATATGAAAAAGAAATATTTTCCAACTATTATGGCTTTTGTCTTCAATATGCCTCCCGTCGTATCGTCATCTCATCTGCTCCTCCCTACGCCATGTATAAGCCATCCGGAGATCCGAGCTGAGAAAAATTATTTTAATTTACATCCATCGATCCTATACTCCACGAGGGAGTGTACATGAAATCTAGATCGAAAGTAAACTAAAATAAAAGGAGTGGCTAAACAATACCGTATCTAATTACAAAAATTAAATACTAGCCTCGTCAACCTCGAGGATTCAACAAAATATACAATTACACACATACAATCACATATACACATATGGCCATAATAGTTGGATTCTATGTCTACAATCAAAAAGTTAACCTATGCACATCCTACTATTATTCGACACATATAATATATGAAAAATGCATAAAAGTAACCGAATCCTAAACACACAAAATCGTAAACCGTGGCTATGATACCACTTGAAGGTAGAAAACTTCGCTTCCCACATTAACTCGGTCGCTTATTCATGACGATCCCTTCTACGTCCCCAGATAAAAAAATTTATTCTTGACAAGGAGGGATCACCCAAGCTACCGTTTCATCGTCGTGCTATTCGATTAGAGTAGTCACTTGAACAAACTTGTTGTTCAAGCAACCAACCTCTATTCTACGATTAGCCACGGAATAGATGATGTACTGATTGCCGACTTTTGTGTTTGTATTCGGGGTCCAAGTTAATTTAGCCACAAAACAAAACATACAACATGCATATAATTGAAAAAAAATTATAGACATAATACAAAAGAATATAAACAAGCAAAATTTATACCTCTCGATCTTCTATTGTATGTCCTTCCTCCTTTTGGACGTCATGTGGGTG